>VWZD01006693.1:17382-111076 GCA_013396695.1 Sakesphorus luctuosus | reverse complement strand
AGATTCAGTAATGCCAATGGAAGAAGTAGATGTCAGCTGTCATTTGCACTGCTGTTCACTATAGTCACTGCTTCCAGTGATCTGCTGACACAGCAATTCACAAGAGAAATTCAGATAAAGCAGGTTAATCTTGGCTGTTGAGGTAAATTGAGGGATGCTTGTGGATGAGTGGCTGGACACGATCCTCCAATTTTCACTTGCAGCCCAGAAAGCAGACTATCTCATGTGTTGCATCAAAACCAACATGACCAGCAGGTTGAGGGAGGGAATTCTGCCCTTCTACTCTGCCTTTGTGAGACCCACGGGAAGCACTGCATGCAGCTCTGGGGTGCCCAGCACAGGAAGGACAGTGACTTGGAGCAAGTCCAGAGGAGGCCACCAAGAAGATTAGGGATCTGTTGCACCTCTTCTTTGAGGAAAGGCTGAGAGAATTGGTATTCTTCAGCCTGGAAAAGAGAAGACTTTGTGATGCTCTAGCTGCAGTCTTTCAGTATCTTAAGGGGGCTTACAAGGAAGATGTAGGAGACTTTTTACAAGGACATACAGTGACAGGACAAGAGGGAATGGTTTAAAACTGAGAGTAGTTTAGATATTAGGAAAAAGTTCTGCACTGTGAGGGTGGTGAGGCACAGGAAGAAGAGAAGTTGTTGATAACCCATCCCTGAAAATATGTAAGGCCAGGTGGGATGAGGCTCTGGCAAACTGGTATAGTGAAAGATGGCCTTGCCCATGGCAAGGGGTTGGAACAAGATGATCTTTAATGCTCTTTTCAGCCCAGGCAATTCTATGGCATGAGCCAACCCATCAGATTTTGCCAAAGTAGTGCTGCTAAAGGCTGTGTTTTTGACATTACAGAAAACTTCATTCTTCACAAGAGCTGTGGTGATGGTTGAAGGTAAAATTTAATCCAACAAAACAGCTGATTCCAGAAAGAGTCATCCAGGCATAAAGAGGAAATCATACAAGGGATTGATAATACAGTAAAATAATCATAAATTCACATCATCTAGCCTATTCAGGAACATTTCTATGGTAATAAGATCTTTCAGAAACACTAATGAGTTGTTCAGCCCTTTTGCGTGTTTTGTGTTCATTGTTGCACTGACTTTGCCTGCTACATATCTGATGAATAGGGGCTTTTTGGCCTTTGCCATCTTGTTTAGTGACCTGTACATGTTAAACTTAACAACACTTAGGAAATGTTTTATAATATGATGTGTTAGTCTACCTGACTCAAGTACTTGAGTTAACTCACTGTCAAGTTCCTGACAGCTTCAGGATGGAATAGCGATAGTGATACTGTTCAGTTTATCTGGAGCAACAATGGTAAGTTAGATAGCAAAGAGATAGTTAACCTCTGATAAATAAAGTTTTCAGAACAACTGTAGCTACATACTGTCTTCATACCTTGGAAAATCTGGATTTTTTTAGTTTCAGAAATGTAGGTATAAGAGCAGAAAAAAACCTGTCAGTAGATGAAATTGTGGGGCTCAGCACAGTCTGTTTTTCCCAGATTTGCTAGAGGATCCCAGTGAAAAATTGCTAAGCTCTTCAAGGTTCTACTAAGCTGAAATAGCACTCCTCCAACTGTTGCTCTGACAAAGATTCTGGTAGATTGAAATATTTTGATAGAATACTACCCCATGGGTAGGCTTCCTCTCCTGTAAACCATGCTCACAATCCTTTATATAGGACCAGAAGAACATGTTCGTGGAATTGGCCTATTAGGTTCTTAAATGTTTGTGGAGATAAACTATTGGGCCAAAGTTTGACAGTGCTGTTCCAGTTTAACATGTGATATCTGAAGTGTGCACATGGCACTGCCTCTTAAGTCAAAACCACAGAATGGTGATTTTTCCTGTGGAGGTTTGTGGATGTCTGATGATGTGGAGATTTTATTTCTGCTCACTTCACAAAGTCACCCTGCACCTTTTTTGAAGAGAAAATGTAGCCTGCTGAAGAGATTGTACATCGTGATGGCTAGGACATTCAATTGTCTAGGCTGGCTGGTCTTTGTGTTGGTAATGTCTTTTAACTACTGCAGCAGTTTGCTACAATGCTTATGAGTCAGAGCACTTCGTCTCTTTCCATGGATTCTTTAATACTCAAGATGGAATATAGTATGTGTTAGAGACCATTATCATATTCAAAACGTCCTGTTCTTCTCTGCCAAATTTATTTCTTTTATAAGTCTGAAAGCCTCTAACTGTCTCAAACATGGATTTATCTTGCCTCATGCTTTCCCCCCCACCCAGGACAGAGAATGATCAGAATTATATTTTAATGAAAAGCTGTAAATGGGGTTACACACTTGATTTTTTTCATGCTTTTTGTGACTAAATTAGCGGAACTGGATACTGCTTTTGAACAGTATAAAAATTACTGATTTCTAATAGGAAGATACTCAGAGGAGTTAAGTTCGGTATAACAGGCTTCGATCAATGGTCTTCAAATACTTCTGTTATTAACTGTCAAGAAACAGAAGTTATTTTCCTCCTTGCACTTTCTCTAAATTGTATAACATATACACAGTTAACCAGCCATTCTTGATTTCTGAAATTTTACCTCTTACTAAAAATGTTTAGGACTTTTCTGCAAAATTAATGAAGACTTTTCCTCCTAGAAAATATGTATAAAATTACCTACTAAGAGTAATAACAAAATCAAGCAAAAAACCAGTCAGGTCAATTCCTGCAGAAGGTGGGGGAATCTGAGAAGAAGTTGGCATAATTTCTTTTCTGAACTAGTTGGAGAGGGTATCATAAAGAGTCTTAAATGACCTCAGAGTACTTGAAAAGTATTAATATAAGACAATGAGGAGAAAGAGGCCACTGAATCTTAATATACTAGTGTGTGGAAGAAA
Organism: Sakesphorus luctuosus; assembly: GCA_013396695.1. Classification (NCBI taxonomy): domain Eukaryota; kingdom Metazoa; phylum Chordata; class Aves; order Passeriformes; family Thamnophilidae; genus Sakesphorus; species Sakesphorus luctuosus. The sequence continues at coordinate 108,213 of VWZD01006693.1, read as the reverse complement.
GTAGTTAAGTTTAGTACTTCAGAATTGATTTGTTCAGGATAAGAGATGAAAGTATGAAAGAAAATAAGCAATCTGGCAACTGTGGGTTTGTGCTGGAGAAGTGTTTATCTAACAGAGATTTAACTCCAGTGCACTTGCTTATTCCAGTAAATATAAAGACGTGCAGTTAAATGGATCATCTCTGGTTAGAAGCTTTTCAAACCAGAGTGATTCCGCTCCAGAGAAGATAATGAGCTAAGTAAACTTACACTCCTTAGTTCTGATTTTTTTTTCCTTCTATAATTTATTGACTCTTTGTATTTACCGCCTGTTTAGCTGGACAAATGGATTTTTCCAAGGCTGTCAGGGGTAGAATCACCTGCTTCACTATTGCCTCTCTCCATTCTAATGTGCACTAATGATAACATTAAGGACTGTGAGTGTGCACCTTTTGCCCCTCACTGCCATCTACCTTCTCACTGGGCCCAGGACTATGAGTAGATCACCAAGCAGAGGAAGCTGTTGGTCTCAGTGCTTGTGGAAGCCTCTAAGATTTTTATGAAAAGTTACACCTGAGTATAAGTGTGTGTTGATGTTTAGGTTCATGCATGTTACTGTGTGTGGTATACAGACTGGTAAGCAGCACAGATGCATGATTGTATTAAAGTTGTTCAGGAGCCTTTCAAAAACCACAAAGAGCATGTGTTCTGCTGGTGAACTTTGGAACCTCTGCTAAGGCTGGATGCATTAAGAATAATTAACAAGGAAGAAAACAAATTTGTGAGCATGTAGATGCAAACAATCTGAGATAGAAGCATAATAAGACAATCATCCTCCAAGTAACCAAATAAATTCACATTTAAAAGATAACTGGAAACCACTACCGGACTGCTGTCTAGGAGAACCCCAAGAACAGTGAAACAAATATTACCTGTTACAAAAAAATATGTTAATATAGCCCTATATGTAAGAGATGTAATGACAAAAAGAAAAAAAGCAAGCTGTAACAATTTAATTGGAGACACAGTTGTGTAAGGCCTGAAATAGGTATGAAAGACCTGTAAATCTCTAGCAGAAGTATTCATTGTGCTGCACCTCTGTAGACAAATAGTTTGTAATTGGAAAACAGTGGGGCATTACTGATAATTAATAAACTGGGATTTATTATCATAACCTTATCTTGTTTTGGGAGGAGTGATAATACTTCCTGCAATAGGGAAATTGTTTTGAAGTAATGATTAGAGTTATCCCTCTTTCAGCTCTTCTTCCCACATCCTTCCTGCTACAGTCAGCAACTGCCCTGCCTGTTAGTGAGGACTTGAAAGGTACTAAGCATGCTACTTCTGTCACAGAACAGACAGAATAAGGAAAGGACTTGGTACTTCTGTTGCTCCTGTTTGTTTCTGCTGCTGCCTTGTATCTCTAACTCTTTCCTCAGAAGCTGAGGTGTTATGCAAGTGGGAAGTAAAACCAACTCTTCAAGTTGTATAGGTTGCTGAAGCAGCGCGTTATTGCTGTCTTATGCCAGATAAAGCAAGAAGTCTGCTGTTCCAAGTTGCTGTCTACCTTGCCTGGGCCAAAAGCTAGTTTTTTTCACTTCGTGACTCTGAACAGGTTGCATTTTAGAACTTAGGAGAAAGCAAAATTTAGAGTAATCTAAATAGCAACTGTACAGCCATGTCTGTTTCTGAAGCCACTAACATGGAGGACTTTCCTAATGAGTCCTTGAGAACAAAGGTGTGGCACAAATCCGTGCACAGGGCAGATCCAAACTGGAAGCCTAACCCTAAATGTGCTAATCAGCATGTTCAATTCAGAAATCATTCCAAAAGTTAGATAGAAACTGAACACTTAAAAATTGATTGGCCAGTTGGACAGACTTCTAGCTATTCATGTTGCCTGGCAAGTTGGCCTGTAAAACCTGCATTTGTCACAACATGAAAAATTTTGGAATTGAGGAATTGGACTATATGCATGAGTAGAGGCAATAGCAGAAAGTTGTCATTCCAGCGCAGTTGTCAAAAACTCATGGACTGCTGAAGAACAATCTAAATATAGTGGAGACAGTGAGTCTCACTGCTATATAGTCAGCACCCACTTAGGATAATGTTCACAGGGTGTGGTACTGTATTACTGTGCCAAATCTAGAGATGAAACTCCGTTATCAGCATCATTAATATATTCATTGCTATTCCTTGCTCCCTGTACTATCACACTTGAAACAAGAAAAGTTTTGGCCATTTTTAAGAATGAAGAATCCCAATAAAGAACGTTGTTCCTTCTAAATACTGATTTTCTTTCACGTACCTAATTCCTGTGAGTTTGGTTTTGATTTTTTTATTTTTGTCAGTTTGTTTTGGGGTTTGGGGTTTTTTTTTGTTTTTAAATCTGCGTTGGTGCATGAAACCGGATAGCTTAGTTCTGTGTTCCTGGCTGATATGCATGGTCTGTCACAAGAAAAATGTTTGTTTATTTGAGGGAGAAGCTGAGGAAAGGTAGTGAGGACCTGAGGATGTACAAGACAAGGTTTGAATGAGAGAAAGCCATGATGGCAGTAAGAAACAAGCCAAGGTAAAACTAGCTGATGGTGAAAAACTCAGGCCAAGGAAGGTGAAATGGAAGTTCATGCAGCTGGTGGGAAGCACATTTGACTGAGTCAGTTGTTTTGCCTCCTTATGGCTGCTGCAGATTTTCCTAGTAGTTGGTATATAACTCCAAAACTAATTTCTATGCATTATTTCATCTGATAGATGTTTTTGGAACATCCTGTATAAATGACTTCACACAGAAGCATTTATGATTGCAGCTGGTTAGAAGGTGATATGGGGGTAAGGTAGACTTTGTAGAGATTGTAAACAAGTAACCTTTTTAACATGCTACCCTGGCTCATGTACACTATTATTTTCTGTTACAGTTAAAGCAGTGTAATACTAATTTAAGAAACAAGTACCTTAATGCTGTTGCAATTGTGGAGAGGCTGAGTTGAGGAATAAGGAAGTCTGCCTTCAGACATCTCAAATTCCAGTCATTATAAAAGTGCTTTTTTTCCAGGCAAGGGTTTTGCAACATGTACGTGGATTACATTGTTGTGTATTTTTTCTCCAGAAACAGTGGCTTTTAGCAGGCATCAGTGAGTAGAAGATATGTTGTGAAAAGGACTGTGATAGTTAGCACAAGCCATAAGCCATACAATGGACCAATACAACCCACAAATTGGTTAGGAATGAAGGTCTGTAGCTGTACTGGTGTTTATATTTAATAGTCAGGCTTTGACAGAGACCCTCAGGTAATTCAAAGCACTGATTTCAGGAATTGGCAAAGATACTAGTGCAGATGGGAACTGAAATGTCATGGGTGGAACCTTTCCTCCTTTTTTTCTGAAAGTACACGTGTGTGATCTGGCTTTGTCTTTCTTTGGAAATAATTTATTTTTAACTCTGATATCGGTGAATTGCTGCCAAAGCATTATGGAACTATACTACACATAGCTACCATATTTTTCTTGTCCTTAGAAATAGTGCTTACGATTCTTTTGTACCTTGGCTCAAAGAAAACAGCACTCAATTGCATTGGATGCTAGACTGAGTAAACTCTACCAATACTCCTGTTCAGATCCTAACACTGGCCCTCTTATTATGTACTCCTGACATATGGATCTGTGTTGACACATGATGGTAGAATTTCTAACTCAGCATGCCACGGTGGTGAATTTTCTCCCTCAGGGTTTCCTTATGTGTGCAGTTATATTGTGGAGAATAATATTCTTGTGTTGCAAATGTAGTCTGGCCAAGCACCTAAATTCTTGCAAGATAGATAATCCCCATGTTGAATGCACAAAGACAGCATGTGATTTCCCTGAAAGAAAGAAAAAACTGGTGGCAGAGATATGGACAGCACACAGAGGTCAACTCTTTATCCAATGATCTAACTGTCAGAAATGTTGAATTTGTATTGATATGGTGAATTTCCCCTTGCAGCTCAGTAAATTACATTAATTACTTGATGAGAGGAAAAGTTATATTTTGAAGGCATTCTGTAAAATGATGACTGTCAACAAGAATTTTGACAAGTAGTTTTAAAAATCTGTGGGTTTAAATTTTATTTCTGTTTAGTAAAATTTTTTTTAGAAAACAAGCCTTCCAAGAGTAGATAGTGAAAATAAATAGTGACTTGTAACAATTTGCGGAGTAACTTCATGAGGTCCAAATGTTTGTAGGAGGATGTACTTTGATTTCAAATACAAGCAGGGCTTTGTAAACATGTTCAAACCACTGTGCATGTAGTGGCTTTTTTTGTGCCTAGAACCTACTCCAGATGCGTTATATATAAGTGGAGTACAAATCTCATGCTACAGTTACATTATTATGCAGTTACTGTCTTTAAAGGTTTGTTAAAATAATTTGCAGTTTTCTTTCTAGTCCCATAGAAGTTCCACCATCCATCTGATCATTACAAAGATGTTTTGGTGCTGTCTCCAAAAAGCACATTCCCAATCAGCTGCAGTATTAGTCTGTGCTAATTTGCTGTGTTGCTTGATTGCTTACTGAGCAAGCCTGCAACTATGTTCAATTCCAGAAGAGCCATTATTAGGGGCTTCGGGCGGTTTATTTTTCCCAGTTGCTACAGCTCAACATGACTAGCAACCCACTGTCTTCAAGATCCACCACCCACAACTATTTTTTGGCCAAATTTAAGACTGAAAAGGGGACAAAGACAAAGAAGTGACCAAGTCACTTCTATTGTGTGCCAACAAGTTGCTTCTTTCCTGATTAGCCACCTGCTTTTGATGTGGATTGTATCCAGACCTGCTTTAGCTGGACAGGGACTGGGAATGTGAGCTGTAGTCAAGGATACCTGCAAAGCACTGAAGGCTGCAGTGAAGCATTTTTGAAGAGTACACAGGGAAAAAGCAAACTAGAGGGAAGGCAAGGGAATAATAGAGGCAAGGAGCCAATTTCTGATCTCAGCATCACTGATGCAACCAATATGAATTTTGTCCACAGAATGTTGAGGAAATGAGAACAGAAACAGGTCGGAGAGTAAGGTGACAGAATAGAACAGGTGACCGGGAGAGGATAATCAATCATGTCTGAACTGCAATCTTAATGACTACTCTGCTTTAACACTTGTAATGGCTTTTACTCATCTAAGAGCATAAAATTAATAAAATCTTTCCAACAGACCACTTGTCTTTCCTAGCAGCTCCAGCAGAGATTTTTAATGGTGGTACACTCATCTGCAGATCTATTTGAAAAGCAACCTGCACAGTTCCAATGAAGAGGGAAAGGTTTAAGTCTCCTTGTGTTTCAAGTGAAATCCTATGGTAGCAAACATCCTTAAGATCTTCTTTTTTGTAATGTATCCAAGGTTGTTTAATTTGCTGGTACTCTAAAGCAAGGTGAATACCAACAATTTTCAATTGTTCTGTAGAACATGTTCTTCTAAAAAAGTTGCAACAAACTCACAAAAAAAAAATCTTCCTGAAGTATTTTCTTTTGAAAATGGTCATGAGTTGGAACTCTATTGATGAGTCAAAATAGACAAAAATAAATGTTAAGCTTGCTGCAAGAATGGTTTTTTAGTTGTTTCAGTGGACTATCTGCTCTGAAAGTAGTTTTTCTTCTAAAATAAGGAACAAAAAATAGGCATGAAGAACCCCTCATCTGCTTCCAGGTATACTTCAATCTAAAGAAGTTATATTTAGTTAATTATTTGTTTATAATGATTCCATTTTAACTTCTCTCATTTTTGAAGATTTGTCCCTGCAAAGTTTTTCTGAGGAGATTGATGTGCAGTCATAAAACTTAGGCAGATGGAATTCTTTACCCACTTGAATAGCTGTATGATTTTTGAAAATGCTGTGTTGGAGAAGTCCAGCTGAACTGATAGAGGGGAGGCGTTGTCTCATACTTCTATTTGCAGAAGGCCTGATCTAGGAATGTGTTATGTTGGTTTTCTGACTGTTGCATTAGAAAGTACAATAGTTTCTTTCTGGATTTTTTTTGTAAGTGTGAATTTTTAGGAGGTTGTCTTTGGCTTGAAGCTGACAAACTTTGTCAAGTTTGAAAAATAACCTCTCACCAAAAAAAAACCCCACACCCTCACCCCTCACCTCCCTCACCCCAAAAAAACCCCCAAACCATCCAAAAGAAACAAAAAAAACCCAACAAACAAAACACCTCCCAGAAAAACCAAAGAAAATTGTACTTCCAATTAGTGACAGACATAACTAAAACAAATACTGCATATTAAAACATGGACATACCCCTGCCCCTAGAAACAGGACTCTTATCTGAGGTCAACACTTTACATTAATAAGATATTTGAAATTCTCATTTCCAGATATTTCTGTTGAAGTTTGAATTCTTTTGTCACAAATAATACCAACCACCCAAATTTGCAAGTGGTAGCAGTCTTACAGCCTCAGATGAGCCCACATGGGACTACTGCTCACACAGGTTAGTCCTTGTATTTCAGTAGGATTGCCTGCAGTGTGTAACAGTCATCATGTTTACAAGTTTCCGCCTTGGAGCCCAAATGAAGTAGGTGTGTGACTAGTAAATTAACTCATTTGGATGAGCTTTTTAAAAATCCATCTAAATATGTAACATATGACACACAGACACCAGTTTTAGTACTGCTGAATGAGCTCATTTTCCCAAATTGGAAGAAGCTTCAGTAGGGATAGATACTTATTAGGAAAAGTCGTAAGGGAGTCAACAGGATTGTATGATTCTCTGTAGTGTAAGTCAAATCATGTTATTCAGCAAATATGTATAAAATTAGGAAGTACCTGTGGATTTTTGCAACTTGATTCTAAAGGGGAAGAAATTTTAGAATGTGAGGTGTCTTGCTGTTAATAAGTTTGCAAAATATCTTAATGCTAGAATTCTGGAAAAAACAAGTATGTGATTGTGCTTTGCTTTTCACAATTGTACTTAGATTTCTTTGGTAGAAATAGATTTTGTTTCCCTTAAGAACAGCTGGAGCTGAGTTATGCTCATATGTTTCTAGTAAATTTTGTCTAAGAACTCAGGCAAGTACAATAATTAGGGACAGAAATTTCCACTAAGCTGCTAGTATAAATCCTAGTATGCCATAAATAGAGACAAGTCAGCTTCTTACTGTGACAGCTTCTCACAGTGATCCTCCTTGGAAGAGTGATCTGCTGTTTGTTGTATGCTAACTATGATAATGTTGCTCACTATGATAATGTGAGTGAAACCCAGGATGTGATTATAAAAGTTCCCTCCCTTTGACTTTTTTTTATTATGTCTTACACCCTGGGATGCATCTCATCAGATCCCATAGAACTTGTGGCCATTCAACTTCACCAAGTTGATGCCTAAAGATCCTGAACCTGATCTTTGCTTATAGTGTGAAGGACTTCATTCCCCCCACAACCACTCAGAGGATCAGGAACTTCAGGAAGTGGGAAGTCTGACTGCCAGTGAAGATAGAGGCAAAGAACTCACGGAGTACCGCAGCCTTCCAGCTGCCACCAGTGCACCCTTCTCACTTACCAAGGGGAAACACTTTCCTTGGCTTTTCTTTTCTGACCTATGTACTTATAGAATCCCTTCTTGTTATTCTTCATGTCCCTTGAAAAGTCATGTTCCAACTTTGCCTTGGCCCTCCTCACCCCATCCCTGCACATTCAAACTGTATCCCTGTACTCTCCCTGGTCACTTGTCCCTGCTCCCACTGGTTGTGCATTTCTTTCTTACTCCTCAGTTTGAAGAGCAGATCCTTGCTCAGTCATGCTGGTTTCTAGCCTGCCTTGCTCAATTTCCTGCACACCAGGATAGAGAACTCTTTTGCACTAAGAGAAGTTGCCTTAAAGAGTTGCCAGCTCTGGTTAAGCCCCTTGTCCTTAAGGAAAGTTACCCAAGGGATCGCTTCACTAACTCCTTAAACAGCCAGAATTTTGCTCTTAAAAAGTTCAGGGTCTTGACCTTGCTCCTTGCGAGGTCAAACCTCTTTGAGATTACAAACTCAACCAGAGTGGTTGTTACAGCCCAGGCTGCCTCCTGTCTTAAATCCTTTGATAAGACTATCCATATTGGTGAGCATCAGGTCCAGTAATGCCTTACCTCTGGTTGGTTTGTCTAACACATGAACCAGGACGTTGTTTTCTACATGCTCCAGGAGTCTCCTGGTTTGCTTGTAGCCAGCTATATTTCTTTCCCAGCATAAGTCTGGGTGGCCGAAGTCCTCCATCAGGATGAGAGGTTGTGATCCTGATGCTTCCTGTATCCGAAGTAAAATCCCTCAATGACAGCACTTCACAGTCTAAACCTTCCTTAACATGAGTGCAACACCCCCACCCCTCCTTCCCAGCCAGTGTCTTCTGAAAAACTTGTAACTCTCAATTGCAGTACTTCAGTTGTGTCAGTCATCCCACCATGTTTCTGTGACAGCAGTTCTATCATAGTTTTCTAATTGCGCCATGGTTTTCAACTCCTCTTGCTTGCCACCCATGCTGCATGAGAATTGGTGTAGAGGCACTTCGTCTGGTGCTTCTTCATCTTTTGGGATGAGCCCTCTATAATTCCTGTGGGATGATTTACAGGTATTCTCCTGTTGTCTAAAGTGCTGTCGTTTCCTGGTTTTTTACTAACACCCAGTAGAACATCCTTTTTTCTGCCAAATCTAGTTTAAAGCTCTGCTAGTATGTCCAGTCAGCTTATTTCCTGGAATAAGTGAATGCTTCACTGCCAAGGCTTCCTTAAGTATAGCACAGAGATGTAGCAGTGTTTATAAGATGTATTCCTAATTCTGCAGAACTATGAAAGCCAGAGCAGGAAAAACGATCTAGAAAGAAAAGAAGGAATATTGTGCTGAGTCTAATAGGGCCCATTCTTTTTTTGTGAGAAAGCTGTTGAATGGGTGACCCTGTGCTCCGCCATAAAGAGTGCCTAAGTAAGTACCTAAGGCCAGCTTCTTAGTAATGATAATCTAGGTCAACATTTTGAAAAGTGCAAACTATTAGTCATAGAAATATGAGGCCTAATCTTACAATCTTTCTCACAGGGAAAGTTTTCTTGCCTAGAGTAACAGTATGTTACTCACCAGAGTAAATAATGGAATCATGGAATAGTTTTAGTTAGAAGGGACCTTAAAAATTCCTCTCTTCCAAACTTGCTGCCATGGGCAGGGACAGTTTTCACTAGACCTGATTGCTCAGAGCTTCATTCAGCCTGCTCTTGACCATTCTCACAGATGGCACATCCACAGTGTCTCTGGGCAACCTGTTCCAGTGCCTCACGACCCACATAGTAAAGCATTTCTTCTTAATAACTAATAATCCAACCTCTTTCAGTTTAAAGCCATCCACTCTTGCCCTATCACTATATACCCTTCTAAGAAGTCTCAATTCAGCTTTCTTGTAGGCCCCCACTTAGGTACTGGAAGGCTGCAGTAAGGTCTCTGCAGAGCCTTCTCTTCTTGAGGCTGAACAACTCCAGTTCACTCCATCTCCATAGGAGTGGTGTTCCACCCCTCTGATCATCTTTGTGGCCCTCCTCTGGACCTGCTTCAACAGGCCCATGTCCTTTTTATGTTGTAGCTTCAGTTACCTTGTCCATAGTATTTCCATAAATGGTCTATTCATAGATGCTGACAAATCATTCAAATGTCTTATTTCACCTTCTTCAGTCACAAGGGAGATTGAACTTAAAAGCACAGTTTCTTTAGAAGTTCTTGGAGCAGATTCAAAGCTGACCAGAACTCAGATGTTCCCATTTTTGTTGATTGTTTAAGTTTTCCCTCCTGCAGAGTGATTTAAATTGAACTGGCAAATGGAGTAAGTGAAAATAGGCAGACTTTCATCTTATTTCTATTGTTTATGACAGATTGGGTGGTGCCTGGAGGAAGATGCATGTATAAACAAGCTCTAAGGTAAAATATTGGCAAGTTTGCAAGTGCTGAAAATTGAGCATGCATTATGCTGAAATGCTTCCTCAACAGAGAAAAACAATCCTTGTAGATGTTTGTCTGAGAGATGTTACAAAAGATGCCTAGGAGTTTTGAAAGAAGAGATACAGATGTCAGACTTGTTAAGCTTTCTCTAAAGACTAACTTGTACCCAGTGAAAATGAAATTAAATAAACCAACTTCCACTGTCAATAGGGATAATATGTTCATTAGTTTGATTAGTAGAAATATATTAGCTAAATTTCAGTTAAACTCAGCTATTTTTCCATCCCTGGAAGTTCTTTACCACTATTGGGATGATTTTGTCCCACAGCCCTCAGATTTACAAGAGGTTCTTTTTCTTGTAATGCGGAAAAGTAAGCATTTTCTTCAGGTGCTGTTTAACTGTTTCTGTTGCAAATCTTCCTTTCAGAAAGTATATTCACCTTACACTGTTTCTCTGATTGTGGAACATAGTGTAACTCTATGTGGTACACCTTGTTTTGTATGCTGAGCAGGTACTCAACCATAATTTAAATTTTGTTCCATTGTAAAATTTCACTCACATGTTGGGATAAACATGATATTAAATAGCATTTTTGCCCTTTCTCTCTAGTTTTCAAAAATGAACTGGTATTGCCCTTGTTTTGCAGGTTAGCAGTCAGGACAGAATAGTTAAGTCACATAAGTTAACATGGAAGAGTTTAGGCACCTGGAAACTTAATGAAAGCATTCAGTCCATGAGGGCAAAAGAACCATAGTCACTGAGGCTGGTGGGCACTTCTAGCAGAGTCAAGTACAACAGGTTGCTCTGGGCTGTGTCCAGTTCATTTGGATATCTCCAAGGACAGAGACTACCATCCTCTGTGGACAACCTGTTCTTGTGTTGGATCATTCTCATTGTATTTTTTTTTCTCATGGTTAAATGGAATGTCTTATTTTGATCTGTGTTCACTGCCTCTTCTTCCTTCATTGAATATACTGAGAAGAATCTGAAGTTTCTTTATTCTCTCCTATTGTACATTTATGCACATTTTTAAGACCCTTCTGAGCCTTCCCTTCTCCAGGTGAAACACTTCCAGCTCTCTCAGCTTCTCTTTCTGTGAAAGATGCTCCAGTCCCTTTATTGCATTTATGGCCTATCATTGGACTCACTCCAGGATGTTCATTGTAGACTAGACCTGAACCCAAGTGCATCACCCATGCTGAGCAGAGAGAAAGGATCTCATCACTTGACCTACTGGCAAAGCTCTTCCTAATGCAACCTCAGATTTCTCTGGCATTTTTTTCCACAAGGATGCACTTCCGGTCCATGGTCAACACACAGACCACTTAGACCTCTGGCACTTTTTCTGACAAGCTGCCCTGCAGCCATTCAACCCCCTGTGTGTAGCCCCCTTGTGTGGTGTACTCATGTATTCCAGTTTCTATGTAGACCTGTTCATGCACCTGAGTCCTCATCATGAGGTACTCTAAGTTTGTATCCATGCATAGGCTGCAGCTGGCTTGGCAGATCTGAGGACTCTGCTTTCCAGGTCATGCCTGAGCCTGTTCAGAGGTTCTTTGGTAAGTTATGCTGTGCGTACATCTCCAAAGCAATCCAGTGCTGTGCTAGTGTTTATATCATGCACCTGAATGTATACTGCTGCCAATGAATCATCCGAAAGAGAGTGTCTGTGGTCATTTTCATTCTTAGACACAGGTAACATTCTGTTTTCTTTTTTTTACAAGACACTCAGCAAACAAGGAACCAAGCTTCTTGTGTCTCAGCAATTTCAGGACATGAAAATTCACAGCTTACAGAGAAGCCAAGTACAAATTAACTCATTTTATTTTCAGACCAGTGAATACATGCTGTTGAACAGCCCTGGCATGGTAGTACTTTGAGAGCCCCACTAGCTTGTTCGTAGCCCTGCAGCAACAAACTGCTTTTCCAGAGGTGCTCAGATACCATGGCAACTGTCATTTTATAAATACACAGAAACCCCAGACCCTGAGCCATCGCATTGCCCAGAGCTACTGAGGCTTCCAGTAAACTTCAGGGATTGCACTAAGCCTGATAATACCAACTGCAACTCCAATGACTTCAAAGGCATTCGTTACAGTAACTGAGGTTACTATTTCAGCAACAGTGAAGTAATGCCCATCAAATACACATTACTTAGAGAGAAGCTTTGGGGTAGAACTTAACCAAACAAGTTAAATCTTGTCGTATTTGTCAAAGCTATGATCAGTGAACTGAAGACAGGAAATCAATCTAATTTTGTGGGTTTATTAAGACATGAAAGTTGGAAATGACTACACTATGGGAAATACCTATAGAAACCTTCCATTAGAAACAGAAGATCCTGTCCAGGGAAGCAGGACTACACTATATTAGAAATATTCATTTCAAGCAAGTTCCATCTGTTCATTGCAAAAGCAATGTGTCTTTCAGTCACAGCACAGAGAGAGAGAGGCATTTGACTTTGTTTAGAAAATGTAACATATGATAACAGGAGAAAACAAGGGGACTGCCAAAGAGCAAACTGAAAGAACTCATGTGTTTGCCAGGTAGGCCAGAGTTGGATCATGTTCCATGGGGCAGTTACTGATCTGAAGCATTTGTACTAGGTCTAGCTGGGGTGGACGTCATTTTCACCATTAACAGTTCCTGTGGTGCTGATAACATTTCAGGTACTGCTGAACACTGTGTGCATAGCATGAAAGCTGCTTAGTCTCTTCCCTCCATGAATAGATTGGAGGGGACTCAACCAGACAGAGGACTCAAACTGACCGAATAGATTTTCCATGCAGTACAGTGTCATGTTCAGCAGTGAAACAGAGGGAAGGGTGAAAGGTAGGTTAGCCACCTTTTGCTTGGGAGCCAGTGGAGTACCAGTCAAGAATGATACAGGTGGTTAGTGATTGCTTCTGTATCACTTTGCTCTGGTTTTTTTCCTTATTTCTTCTTCCACTTCTCAGTTGCCAATTAAACTGTTTTTACCTTGACCCATGAGTATTGTTGGATTTGCTCTTTGTTTTTATCTTTCCCCATAGAACAGTGTGGTGGGGGAGAAGCAAGTATATATGTGGTGATTACCTACCTACTGGGGTTAACCTACAACAGTGTTTTAAGTGTAACTCATTGAAATACTAGTTTTCAGGACAGCTTTTTAGGTGAGCGTTCAGAACCCATGAACTAATGGAACTGAAGTTTTGTGTGGAACAAAGTTTTGTACTGTAAAGTCCATTGAAGCAGGGAGCATTGAACAGCGAGAGAAATTCCTCACATTTTCTGCAGGGCACAGCGTGGAGTGAGGCAGGACCACTGAATCACTCTGGTTCTTGCCTTGTCTTCTTTGTCTTTCATAGTCAATGGTGGTGACTGATGAGACAGCCTTTAAACTGCAACCAGTTTGACAAGGTATCTATCAAGAAGGATGAGGACTGCTAATAACACTTCGCTTGCTTGTTTCAAAACATTGTGTTCTTTTCAAACTACAAGTTTTACTGTCTATGTGAATTTCATGTTTCATGGAAGAGCTACATTCCTCTCCTCTAAGAGAAAGATGGAAATGTGAGGAAAGCTGTAAAACCATGATTTTGAATATCAAATACCAAAAGTATTTTCTCAGTTTAGCCGGGAAAAAAATTCACAGAGGGAAATGCCATGCCCATAAAAAGCTGGTTAGAGAGTAGAAAATGTCATTTATATGGTGTTCACACCCCAAGGAACTGATTCTCCAATAAGGAAGTGCTCTAGTGTGCTTTCCTTGCAGCCAGTGCAGCTCTGCTCTTCATGATCCTACACTTGCTAAGGATCGAATATGGGGAACATAGATATAACAGCAAACATATTACATGGGGTTTGGCTGGGATGGAGGGATGGAGTTCGTTTTCTTCCACATAGTGCTGTGTTTTGGATTTGTGACTAAAGCAGTGGTGTACTTGCACAGCATTGGGGCTTTCTCTTTTCCCAACTCTCCCTCACCAAGAAGTACATTGGAGGAACATGAGGCAATACAACCATGAGAAGTGACCCAAACTGGCCAAAGGGATATGCCATGTCGTAGAATGTCATGGGTGAGGAAGATTTGGGTATTTTTGAAGGTAGACATTGCTTGGAGACTGTGTATGAGTACCAGTGTGCTTGTGGGAGATGAGTGGCTTCTTTGCATTGCTTGCTTTTGTTTTATTCTTGTTTTATTGTTGTTTTTTTCTTGCTTTCTCATTCATTCCCTTCAAAAAATATTTTTACCTCAAACCCTGAATTTTCTTGCTTTTGTTCTTTCTATTCTCTCCTTGTCTGACCCTGGGGGGAGTGATAAAGTGACTGTGTGAGGCTGACATGCTGACAAGAGTTAATCCAGAACCTGACAGGCAGAACTGACACAAGCTGATTTTCACTCTATACATATATCTACTAATGGCAAAAGTATTTGTTGAGTAAGGCTCCAAAACAGGAAAGAGGTGTTAAGGCTTCTAAGAGGGAAAATGGCACAGAGGAGTCCTATAACAGTCAAACAAAGTAATTTTGTGACAACCAGCAAGTTACAGTTTGTTTATCTATAGAATTGCTTTTATACCGATGCTTCCTGATCAGTTTGCATGTAGCCATCAGTACTGGTTTCACTCTCTGTTCTCCCCAGTGAGTCTCATTTGAAAGCTTATCTATTGGATTGTAACTAGTATCTTTGTAATGATAGCATTTTTTGACAACTGTATGTCTAAAGGACTCGGATCTTAAAAGGCACCAAGACATTAGTGTGAATTTTTTTCTACCTCCTGGACAGAAGAACCATGTATCAATAACAATGGACAAAACTAACTTGGCCTTAAATAAAAGATTTTCATCATAATTCAGTAGAAATTTTGAATGCTGAACTTGAGTAAATACTGAAATTCATCTGTATATTTTCAGTTCAGTAGAGAACCAGGAATATCTACATTGCAATACTGCTATAGTATAGTATTGTGTAACAAGCATTTCCAAGTAACTGCTAAGATTAGTGTTACACAGCCACTAATACGTTACCTTGGGGGCACAGTTACAGAAAATACTAAAATATTTCCTACTTGGGAAAGCTGAGATATCACCTTAACCTCTTTCTACTTGAGTAATATGCTTTAGCCAATATTTTGTCAAGGTTACATTTGAATGGAGATAACAGTGACATATATATGTCAGTAAATAAACATTTCAATAGTATTGAGAAGAGATAGAATATGAATAGTTTACCAAAGTCTATGGATACTAAGCATGGGAAAGATCTCTTTGGAGCAGCAGAGAGACAGACCTATTAATATTAGTGGTTACTTTCATATGTGAATTAGGGTTACCTGGACACTAATCAGACAGTATTAGATATAATCTTGGGACTGCTAAATAACTTGTAAATGAATTATAGCATAAACCAGTGGTGCAGCATGAGTTTTTGATTGAATTCAAGATCAGAATATGCAAAAGCAATCAGAACCAAGCTGGATGTTGTTCTGCAGATCCTGCTCTGGTTTTAATCACAGGTTCAGAATTGAACTTAATTCCAAACTTATGATGAAGTTAGAGTTTTATGTCTTGATTTATGAAGATAAAAATGATCCATGGTCTCTAACCTGAAAGATGCATTTCATTCTGTGCCATCCTGTGGCAGTGGAGCTCAACTGACAGACTTACGTTCAATCTACTCCAGTTCATAAGATGTGCAGATATTGACAAAGACTTTTCAACTTTGGTCTTGTTTCCCTGTCACTGTGAGCTGTAAATCTGTAAAGTCACATTTTCCTGATTACTTTCTTACTCTTTCTGTCCCCTCCCACTCAGTTGCAACATATGATGCTTTTGCCAGTCATTCTTCATAAAACAGCTTGAGCTAGAAATCAATGCTGATATAAAAACTTGTAAGAGCAGCTTCAAATCCTCTCTGTTGAAAGCAAATCTATTTTCTTTTAATGAAGGCATACCTGCTTACAGAAGTGATGGATGTGGCACTGTGAAAAGAGATAAGCATGTGTTCAATTGTATGTCCTTAAATTCCCAAGCACTCTCATACTTAAAATGTGTGTTTCTTTGAGCTGAGCATTCTATCACTAATTCGAACAACTGTGAAGAAAGATGCTAAACTGATGATGCAATAGAAGCTGAGATGACAATAATTATAAGGGTGTTTTCTTATAAAATATGTATTTTTACCCTTGCTGTAACTTATAAATACCGTGACAGAAGAGAACATGCCTTTCCAGGCTATTTATTTATTTGTTTATTTGGGGGATTCATTAAAGATACATGGAGAATTGGAATGGAAATATTTTTCATGTTTTTGGGGTATTTCAGTAGATATTTATGGACAAAGTTACCCTATTGACAGAGCTAAGAGTATATGGAAGTCCAGTGAAGGAGTTTGAATCACCAGGAAAAGGGATCAGTGTCTGTCAGATTTCTTCAGGGCTTCCAAGCAATATTGTGTACTTGTGACCATTGTACCATCATGAAGAAGGTGCTACCTCCTCCCTTCAGGGGTAGCACTACTGAAAGATGAAATACATTTGTTCTCATCATTGCTCCAGATGTAAATGAAGAACAACTGGTTTCAGGCACTGAAGGCCGTGACCAAAAAGCATGTAGTATCATGCAGTTTGAGCTAAATTACATCCATGCTATGAATTAAGCATAGACTTCATTGTGCTTTCTGTGAGACATGCTCAACAAATGCATTTCTCTTGTAAGACGGTACAAAGACACCGTATTAGACTGACCTCCATAATACTTGAAGGAAAAAAATGTGAGCCTGCACCATGAATTAGCTTAGGTGAGCTGTTTCCTTTCTATGATCTGGAACATGCTCATATCACAGGCCAGTCCACGTAAGGCTGTACAAAGCTTTAGTCTTCAGAAAATGCTGTGAGTGTTTTGGAAGTCTTGAGTTTTTGCCAGGTTGACCAAGAGCATTGTCTCTGAAAACAGAATGTATGCTGTGAGTCAGCCTGCTCATGCCTGCTGTCCAGCCTGTGTATCTCCTTCCAGTGTGGGCAAAGCCCATTCCCTCCATCTACACACATTCTTCCCATTCTCTGCATTTGAATGTTACCTGGCCAGTGCCATGTGATTTTTCTTTTAATCACTGATTCTTCCTCTTAGTCATTATTGCATCATACATTGGGAAATGTCAATAGGATTGGAAGTGTGAATAATAAGACACTTTTTATTGTGTATTGTAATAATATTTTCTGATGGTGTCCCTTCTATTACATATTACATAGAGTGTTTTGCCAGTTCAGTGTACTCCTTGCATTTCAAAATGTCATGTGCTGGATCAGACATGGCTCTGACAGTATGAAAAATACCGTTGTCACATTTCTTCTGTATTTACACCACCCACTGAGTGTTGAATTAACTCTGCGATGGTAGATTTTCTATTAGCACGCTTACGCTTGAGAATTTATTGCACTCCTGCTTTGAGTTTTACAGCAATTCATGAAGAACAGAATGGATTCATTTTATCGTATTCATAATGAGGAAGGAAAATACAAATGCATGGATGCTGAACATTATTACCGATCAAGTGATACATAATACTTTGTTTTGTTGTGAGTTATCCCCAAAATACAAGTTACAGTACACATAACAAATGAAAACCTAAACTGTCCAAAGATAAAAGCTTAGGTAGCACTACATTCACCAAAAAAGAACTGATGAAACCCTGACACATGTTAAACACGGGAATGAGTGTTTTTTCTGCATTTGGGAAATCTGTGATAAGCTTTCTTCCTATTTCCATTCTGTCTTAATTTTCTGCAACCTGGATTGACTCTGGCATCATTATATTTCAATTTTTTTCTACTGTTGTGTCCATGGCCTTGCTAATCCATCGTTTTATTTGGCATCACATTTCAGATGTTAGATATAAGCTGTGATATTTGTCTAGGGTATCACAATAAATGCATTTGGAAGAGTCACTCAGAATACTTAGATGATGACTCTGTCCACCTCTTGAAGAGCAACCTTATGGAACTACCTTTTGTCTGATTTAATTGTTCCTTTCATTCTCCCATCTATCAACAGTTGTAACAGAAATTTAAAAAAATCACATGTATGACACACAGAGCACTCCTTAGCTGCTGGACAAAGAATACTTTCTCCCTTCAGATAAATTGTGATAAAACTGTGGCAACTTCTGTTAAAGAAGGTGAGTTACTACACAATAGAATTCATGTAAAAGATTTTGTCTTAGTCATGGAGGTTTCACAGAACTGTTGAAATTGAAATTATTCAGCCAGTAAAGGACTTGCAGATGAAATTGTAAGTCTTATAGGCTGTCATTAAGCTGAGTACCATAGAATAAGAGAAAAAGCAATTATTTCATTACTGAAATGCATAGATAAATGTCTTTTTTTTTTCAGATTGAACCAAGAATTATGCTTGTATTGATTGCAGGCTGTGATTCAACAGGAGAAGCCTGATGTAGAAATAGCCTGTAACTTCCCATTAAGGGGAGATTAAATTTCACTGGCCATTAATTAATTGATACAAATTTTTTTATACAAGAAAATAATGCTCTGGGTGATAGCTGCTCCATCTTTCTGCAGGGCAAGCTGATTCATAGAAATCATTCACACTGGACTAGACAAATAAATTGTACAAAGCAATCTTTGTTGTTGAGATCTTCTATGAAGCCTGTTAATGCCTACTCTGGTCAAAGGAAAAATAAGATAGGTCATTGAAGAAAAGTAAAATACATAGAAATAGTGTGACTAACATATAATGATTTGCCAGACTTGGGAAAAACATGATTAACAATACTCAGTGCATGCTGTAAGCTTACCACAGGCACTGATGGATGGACTTGAGCTTACCTGTGAAGATTGAATCTGAAATAACCATTCCAAATACAACCTAAACCATGAAAGTGGAGCTAGAGGCTTGGGCCAAACTACCTCTTAAGAATAGGTTATCCCAAATGAACAATGCAGCCATAAATGAACTAACAACACTGGGGAGGTTCAGATTAGACAGGAAAATAAAATGTACAGTGATGACATTTTCATGATCTCACATTTCATGGACCTCCAGCACTATTTTTTTATTTGTATGCTTGGTGGTTTTTAATGCAAAAGCATGGAATCTGGTGGAAAATAATAAAGATGGTATTAGCATGTGACTCCTTCTGTGTAAGAGAGGAGGAGGTATTAATCAGACCTCCACAATAACTGCTAACAGCCAAGAATACTCATAAATATAACTCAGACACAGAGCTTTCTGTGCAACATCAGGGGCATATTGAAATGACCAGGCAGTCCACAGCACACAGGTGCTCCTACGCATATGGGAATGTATAATGTGCTTGAGAACAGGAAGAACACATTGTAAATTCACCTTGCTAATGCGCAGAAATATCACCTTAGACAAAGTTCAAATACTTCACAATTTTGAATAGAGACTCTGGTTTCTGTTCTGATAGACAGCAAAATATACATACAGTGAACCATATTCCATCTTCTGCTCATTCAAAAGTTTTCTTGTTTATTCATTTATTCCTGACAAAGATAAAATTTCAGATAAAAGCTTCCATTCTACTTTGCTGAGAAGCCATTCAAGGCAGTTACTCCTCTGATGAAGAAACATGACATTACTAGTCATTATTTCCCTTCCCTTAGTCTGCCATTGCCTTACACAATGTATAGGAAGCACAAGGAAAAAAAAAAAGATAGTGATATTGATGTTCTGCTGTGCCAAAGAGAGAAAACAGAGGGGAAGAGGCTGTTTAGACAATCCCCATTATAACTCTAATAATATGTCAGAATAAGGGGGCATATGTCTGTTACTAGTGGACAATTAGACTAAGCAGCATGAGGTTTTTCCTTTCTATCTAGGCTGTGTACTCTGGGATTTTAATATTGAAAATTTACTGGGTTTGTAACATCTAAGTTTTTAGAAGTAAACTCATCTGATAAACCAGGTAAACATGTTCTAATGCAACATCAATTAAGTTGATTTACGTATGGGTAGAAGACCAGCTTACATACCTGAAATAAACCATGAGAAATCCAGGCTGCTGCACTCAGGTAGAGGAGACATATATTGAGGCAGAATGAAAAAGCCAGAGGATTAACTCCTACAGTTTATTTCTCTTCTTCTCCCCGTATTTGCTCATAATATGCCACACAGAAAATCTTAGGTAAAGAGCACAAATGCAATTTTGAAAAGAAAAAAAGAGCTTCAGAGGTCATAGATGAAGTTGTCATTGAAAGTAAAGAAATAGGTCATTGAGAACATTACCACATTGATGCTGGCTGAATTATACACTCTTGGAAGCCTTTCCACGCCTTTAAAGAGACACAAAAGTCAGTGTAATAGGAAATGGAGATACACATTTTTGAAACAATAACCAGACTGAGGTCTGGATTCCCCAAAGCGTTAGGCTGACACCACTCCTCAGGACTGCCTGGTCCATGGCCATGCTTGCCCTTGAAGAGTTCTTTTATTCATAAGGCTTTCTAAGGCCACAGAAAGGCAGTACTTACAAACTGAAGCTTTATTAACCTGCTGCAGCCCAAGTAGTTATCAGACCATATGCTATGAAAAAGACATTCACATAGGAAGTGTACAGATTGAACTGTTTCTGTAGGAAAATCGTAGTTCTAACTAAATCAAAGATATTGAAAAGCTAAGGGTGTGTAAGCTAAGGATGAGTTGCATCAGTAGAATTTATTGATGGGAGGGCTAATAAAATGACCTTTAACTAACCATCCCATTTCTTCCCCTTGGACAGCTCAGCTGTGTGTAAAACTGCTACTGAATCACCAGCAGTTACAGTCCAATTATTTTGAGGTAGAATGATAACCTTTTATTTCCAAGAGAAATTGAACTGAACTGAATTGAACTGAAGCAACCTAAGCCTCAGTGTGGCAAAGGTTCAGTACACTCAATACTTTTTCCAATATGCATCAAACAGCTTTTGGGTCACAGGTTAAAGGCTAGTTATGTCCTGATACCCAGAAACAATCTCTTTTTCTCTATATTTCTCTAAATGTTCAGGTAGAAACCCCAATATCAACACCCTGGAATAATTGGCACCGGTCACATTGTTGATTTTTGCAAGGTGATACTACAATCCTCAGGGGAGCTGATAAAGGGGATGATTTACATTCAGATAAACCCTTGGTTCTGCCAGTCTGGGGCTTCACAATATTTTCCCAACATTATAGCAGGACCATGTGTGAAACTTCCTCAAATTTGCCAGCTTTGTAGGTGGAAAAATTGCATGGGCTGATATGGGCTTTATGTCTCTCTTCCCACCACTCCTAAGGTGTGACTGAGTACGCTAGAGAAGGTGGTGAAGTGGAAGTGAAACAACACGGCGTTTCTCCAGCTAAGGTCATCTTCATCTCTAACAGAAGTAGGCTTTGCTGTGTGAAAGACTTGGCTGCATTAGGAGTTGATCCAGGTTTCTTCATTGTGCTCTTGCCTCCTTATGATACTGCTATTTATTTGTAGAAGTAGCTGGAAGAAAGGTCTTTCAACCTTTACTGTCATAATGTAAGTCTGAATGCTGGATGAACAGAGCTGTTGGGAAGGGATCAATCTGCCAACAGCCAGAGGTCAGTTCCGGGGTATAAACTGCAAAAATGCAATCAATCCATCATAACCTAAATCCTTCAAATATACCGGCAAAATGCCATAATACGTCACCCATAGTGCCAGAGCATGGGTTGCAGTGGCCATCAGCCAAGTTAAACAGCACATTAAGGGGCTTCAGCCTTGCAGACCAACCAGCTTACTGCAAATGCCACATCTACTGCAAAGTCTCTCAATCAGGGTCACTAAGTTCCCAAAAGATCATGGATCATGTGAAACAGACACAGTGGGAAGCTAACACATAACTGTCAGCATGTTACCTAGATAATGCCTACACAGATGCCCATCAGGCCTAGGTGCAATGAATCTAGCTGAATGCAAATTTGGAGCTCAGCACCAATGCCAGCTCTTGGTACTCAGAATAAGCCTGTTGTGAGTCCTACTGCCTATGGCCTTGAAGGAGAACCTGAAGTTTAATTTCCTATTGTATCATTCTGCCTAGCCTTGCTCTACCTTGTTTGTTCTCTGCTCTCAGTGACTGATCTGCTCTGATCATCAGCACATTTGGAATATAGAGGAACTGTACTCCAGAAGTCTGCTTTCTGCACTGTCAGTGGTCTAGTGAGATTTTTGTTATCTAACTGGGCTAATGAGGCAAAGCAGAGCAAGCAAGGAGCATGATGGAGGATGATGAGTGGCATTGCATAGGAAAGAAGTGTCCTGGTCCCAGACACTTACCAGACCTCACTGTGCTCTCTAGAAGGCTCTGCTCCAGCATCTCTGGGATTTATGCTTCCCCACTCTGATGAGTCAGAAGAAGGCTATTCATGCAGTGAGAGTAGACCTGCATGTTGAGACACCAAAGTAATTTAGAAGATGTTTTTAAAGGAGAGACAAAGCACTGGATGCTGTTGACAGACAAACCTGAGCAGGATCTTTCCCTCAGGAATTGATGTGAAGACATGTCAGCCAGAGGTTGTGAGCAGATGGCCTTCTCCTTTTTAGGTATGGATGCAATTTGGAATTTTTATAAACTTCATGAAAGGAAAATCAGGGCAACACAAAGTTATTTTTTCCTACTGCGCAGCTGGAAGTAAGGTAAATTCATCCACCTCAGTGTGGTCCTCTCTGAGCAACAGTGTCCCACAAAGAGAAAAAGCAAATAAGTTATCCAGCACAGCATGGCATGGTTGAAATGATCTCAGTCTTGTCTTGTGCACCTGGAAGAACAACCTTTTTGGTACAAGGCAGATGTAGTTCAGTCTTTGTGCTGACTCACTCCTGGGAATCAGTTGAGGAAGAACTGTAAAATATGATGAATTATTTATTAATAATTGAGATTTTTATGCATGTATCTCTGTGTGTGCATATGGGCAGCTCTAGCTCGGTGGGACTGAGGAACTAGGGTGGACTGCACTTAGAGCAAAAGTGAGTACTTTACTTACTAAGCGACCAGTCATTTTTCTTCTCTTTCTCCTGCTTTCATTCTTCCATCTACTCCCAGTATTGCATTTCTGCCCATTTCCAAGTGCTCAAATATACATTAAACCACCTACCCCACCAGCCTGCCCCCACCATTTGTTCCATTGCGGTGGGAAGTTACAGTGCCTATTGTATCTCTGTGTAAGATGAACCCCAAAGCAAGCACTTTATCCTCTCTCATGTAATCATCATAAAGGAGAAAATGAAATTTACAAAACCAAAAAGCATACTGAAAAGAGCTTCAGGGAACTGCATGTCTGTTTTTACTTTGATGTATACTATGTTTAACAAAAAAAAGCTGGGAAGAGGATGGGGTAGGGAGAGGAAAAAGATGCATTGAGTGACTTCCAGCAGATTTCTTCTCTATTGCTTAGCTCTTTAGATAGTAGAAGGAAGGAAATAATCTCTCCTTGCTGCTTGCAGTGAGAGTATTCTGGAGAGACATTGTAAGAACTTCATTTAGGACCATGGATGGTTTCACATTCCTATTTGCACCTTAATAAAGTAAACATCACCTCAAAAGTTTGCAGTGAGGCTATGATGGTTTTTAAAACATTGGTAGGATCAGCTGATAAATACTTTGTTTCCTGAGATGATTTAGAACAGTAAGAGCTTTATCTCAGACTAGTGAACTTTATCAGTTGGCCCAGAAGTAAGGAGGGAGCTGGGATTTATTGTGTGTACTTATTCCGGCACTGAGTGTTAGTTTCTGAAATGTCTACTGCTGTTTATTTCCTAGGAGAGCAGTTTCACTCCTAAGGGTCAAGGGCAGTTGAATGTGTTAATGTCCTTATATCCCTCTCTTGTTGTTTACTAAGACATTTAAGCACACACTGCACTATATTCAAGAAGCAGAGCCCTATGTCTTGCTTCTAGTGGCAATTGAATCCTCCCTACCTACTTTCATCACTTGGTTGCATCCTCAAAATAAGAACTCCTTTTCTTTAATTTTTCTAAACCAACTCTGTCTCCCCGTGCTCTTCTCTGCCACCTCCTATTTGCACTTACAACTACAATCAGTGTCATCTGTGCCTGCCATCTGCTTCTGGAATATTATGAAGCTGTAATCCTAGGACATTTTGAAATTTATTCATACAAATCAAAGACACTCAGTTGCTGTCAGAGGTGGATTTAGAGCTTAGAAAAGCAGAGGATTCCTGGCAGAGGCTTTCAGAAACAGCAGCTAACAGAGAGAGGCTGCAGAACGTTTCCCTGCCTGGTTTGGTCATCCCACCTGGCTCCTGACCTCCAGCATTTCTGCATTCTCAAGTCTGGCTTCAGCTGAGATGATCTAACTGTGCCAGATTGTTTGCAGTTTAGTGGTAAACGTGAATCAGGGTGGGGGTGAGATGAAAGTAATTTTTCACTTTTGACCCCATTTATGCCTAGTCTTGAGAAGTGTGTAACCACAACAGTAAACCTCTGTGTTGCTCCTTTTACAAATAGACTGTAGCTCAGTATATTTTTTCTATTCATGTGTTTTGGGGTAGGGGCTACTTTATTATAAAGTCCAAGAAGTGCCTATAATATTGGCCTCTAGATGCTGCTCTAATTACTGGTAGTAGTAATATTGGATGGTGAGCAATCTGTATCTTCCCATATGGATTGCAGATGCTAATAGTTACTCCTGCACTGCTTGGTTTATACTCTCAGCTTCCAGATTAACAGAAGAGGTTGTGATAAACTATATTTGCATTATAAGGTAGTGTGGACTGCCTCTACTGCTCTCAGAGAGGTTCTACAACATGAAACAGTTGGTGCCAAGGACCCACGAACACAATATGCACATTTCAGCTTGGTGGGGTTTTTGCTTTGGACTTGCCCTGGTCCCATAGGATTGATTTGGGGCAGGAGTGCTTTAGGTGCGGTCTTGGTACGCAACTTCTAATTTGCCTTCATCCAAGGGAAGACTGATCTATGCTCTGTGATGTAAACCAGGGTAGGGGTGATGGAGATCTGCACAATTCTTATAAAACTAAAGGGCTGATGTTTGCAGTATGCTCCATTATCAGTGGATGGTTGACGCTCCCGATATTGGAGTGCAGGTCTTTGGCTCCGAGAGGCACTGCGGCTGGAGGCTTATAGTGATCTAAGCTCTTTTAGCCACCTCTTGAAGCCAGGGGCAGCTCCTCCCACACCCAGCCAGCACAGCTCCCAAGAAGAACCACACTTGAGGCCAGGTGTCCACAGGAGAAGCCGAGTTTGTTGGCGAACATGGGACTTATATAAGGTGTGGGTAGAACTTTCCGGAAAAATGGGAGGGGGGGTGCATCCCATTGGTTCAGGGACGTGCAAATGAGGGATCAAAGAATGAACCAATGGGAGAATACGGTATAAACAGAACCATATATAGAAAAGTGGTGCATTGCACCAAATATGAACCAATAGGGTTGGCGGGAAAGAGGCCCTAAGGGTTTGTGGGAAGAACTTGGATAGGAATACTGTAAGGGAAATATAATGGGTAGACCTGACAGCTTAAACCATCAAACAGGGGAAACATCAATATATGGGGTAAACTGAGCCGAATTCTTGTAGATTCTTCTCAATTTGCTAGGGTCCGCAACTTCAGGCTCCCCGATTTCTATGTCCTCATCAATCCATCGCTTGCAGAATCTTTGCCACTGGATGAAGTCCGGGTCTACCCCGACACTCCACTGACTTAGAAACTATTTAAAGTCAATTTAAAAATTTTTACTTTCTCATAGTTCAATACATTTGCTGGATTAATTTCCCTTTTAAACTGTCTCTGCTAGGTCTCTCAGTTTCCAAAAGCTCCTTTACAGTGTTCAGTGTTTTTATGGATGTCCCGAAATGAAATCATCATTATATGGGTGTAGTAGTTTTGNTGTAGTTTCCTTTAATTTTCTCATTTCTGTATAAATATATAGTTAGTTTAAGTTTAACCCATTTTGAGGGTTTTTTTCCTTTCTCCCTTTTCTCAGCAGGAAAGGGAGAGAAGCTTTGACTCTGTATTGGACAGTTGGCATTTTCCAGCTCAACCCAAGACAGTGGGAAAGGCAATGGAAAAGAAAAAACAGCTGTTGCATATTTCTGCGAAAAGAAACCAATCCCTCAATGGATTTGTGTTTCCCTCAAGACCTGTTGAGAGCTGGAGATCCAGCCTGAGTGTAATGTGCCTATGGTCTTAGTGAAAAAAATGCACACTGGCTGTGTTGCCCACAGCAGCTAAGCTGTTGCAGGCTCAGCTAGTAGCTGGATGCAAACCAGTTCAGAGACCTGGAGGCTGTAGACACAAGCCAAAGAATTGTGGTCAAATGCCTGACAGCTATTAGACCACAGAAACCAAATGAGTAGAAAAGCCCCACTTGGCTCTGTTGTTGCCACTAAGTTGATGTGTGGGAATACAGAAGCTGACCTACTGATTTGCAGTGGCAGTACAGCAGCTGAAGGACTGCAAAACAGGATGCTTTAATCCCAGAGGTTTTATTTTTTTAATTTAGAGAGAGGTCTTCAAAACATACAGAGGAGCTAAATGTGATACACAATGAAAACAGGAGCAGTGTTTCCCAGGGATCAGAATTAGCATGAATCGCTTCCTGTAATCATCTCCCTATCACCTGGCTGGTACCACAGCACTTGCTAGAATCCCCTCACAGGTGGGAAAACTGGTGAAGGTATACTTAATTTGAATTTAAAATCCCTGAGAAGGACATCTGAAGAGGGAAGGGTAGTCATCTGGTACACTGGCTTCACAAAGCATGTGGTTGATACCATGTCAAGGAAGGCTGACAATGACACAGATGAAAGGGCAGACATGAAAAGGATCAATAAAGACAACAGTAATGAGGGGGGAATGCCAGAGAAAAGGGCCATAGTGTATTACTATGCTTGATGAAAACCCTGAACCTTTGTCTCATGGTGACAGTTTTTCATCTTTCCTTTCAGACTATGTGGAGTGGCAGCAGAGATGTAGAAACGGAAAAGGAAATGGTGGTTGTGGGCAACCAGGTAGGAAGGCACTGAGTTCTTGAATCATGCATCTGTGGGGAGACTGTTGTGGGTGTACAGAAGTGAGACAGGCAGTGGTACCTACCAAAAACTCATGTCAGTGCTAATGAGTGATTTAGACCCCAGGAAAGCACAGGTTTATTTGTAATTCTTGTTCAAATAATCTCACAAAAGGACTCTATCAATTAAATGAACAGCAGATTATTTCAGGTGCAGGTGAAAGGGGTGCAAGCATTTCTGCTACGTACAAAATACACTAGAACAACTGAAACTTACTGGGGCAAGTTGAAGCAACCTTCAGCTCCTTGCTCCGTCCCACAGCTCCTGTATAAACATGCTGATGTGCATGTCTTGGGATGGGATGACAAGCCCAGCTAGCTATTGTGCTGCTTTTACTGAGAGAAGCAGAAAAATATAACTCAGACAAGGAGCCTCATCATGTTCATCATGGAGCTTGTAAGTTCTTGCTCTGGGTCAAAACAAGTAGGTGTGACAAAATGGGTTGGAGCTAAAGCCCTGGTACTGTATGCCTGTGCTTGTATTATCAGTGCTTCAGTGGGGACCTGGCACCACCTCCTGATAGTGCATAATGGTGGTCAGCAAGGACAGCGTTCACAGCCTAGGTTTAGAGAGGGTAGATTTGATCACAGTACAGGACACCGGAAAGGAACTGATTCTTGGGAAGCAGAAGTTCAAAGTAGGGCAAAACCATTTTCTTCTTGCCTAAACTAGCCATACATAGACTTGTCTAGATTTGAATATGGGTGGGGTGCTTTTAGAAAGTATTCAGCAAGACAATTTTAAAACAGCTTGACTCCTGGCTACTCAAAGTTTCACACCTTTTAATTGTGTTCATTGTACATGCTTAGCTGCAAACTCTGTCAGGTAAAAACCCACAGTATGTTAGTATATTAGGGTATATGACACCAATATCCTGTAAACTCTGAATCAGCCTGTTTCACACAGCTTCAGCCCTCATTTATCTCGTACCTGCCTTTGAAATTAAAAAGTTCACTGAAGTAATTATTGCTGCGTTAATAAGAAATACTCTAGAAATTATTTTTTTTGTGCAGCTTGCAGCAAAACAGGTACAGATGCATGGATTATGCATAAGTTACAGAAACAATGCAGATTTTAAAAAAGTTGTTTCTTCAAATCCAGTCCAGTATTCCTAGCAGGACTGAAAGCAGAATTGACTTCTGACTGCTTAGATTCAATGCTCCCAGGACAGTCCTGAAGAGGCACGTATTTAGGAGAACTCAACACCTAGTTTCCTAACTTCCTAGATCTGATTTTAAGTGTGCATTAGCAAAATTAAGGTAGCCCAGTCTCAAAAGTGCTGCTGTCAAAACTCAGAGAGGAACAGCATGTGGAGTCATAAAATAGCAAATGGCAACATTAATTTGGAAACAAATAAAAGACAGAAATTTTTACTTGAATTTTCTTTGTTTTAAAGTCACAGAGTGACAAATAGCATGGTTATACAAATAATATGATTTTTCAAGGTTCTTCTTATTAGGAGATTCTGATCAAGGCTTACTGTTTGTTCTCTGTATCCAAATGACAAATATTTTGCCTTTTACAAAATAATTATTTTATAACCCAAGGGTGGATACCTGCAGCTAAACTTGTGCTTCAGCACACTCTTCTGACATGAAAAGTACTCATGAATCATAATCTAAATTGCAATTTCATATCCTCTTAGAAACCACTCTAACAGAAGCATGGCAAGTCATTGAGGTAGTTGGCAGAGCAAAGCCTGTCAGTACACTTACTCTGCAGGCACGTAACCTGTTTTCCCTTCCTCCATCTGCTGCATCAGTTTGGGGTTGGGTAGGCATTATGCAAAACAATAGCTGCTATCATTTCAGAAATATGTATAATTCCCCTTTAGCTTGCAGCCTTCTCTAGCCCATCCTGTTGTATCAAGATTTTGACATCAGACACAAAAGTACTTTACTGAATCTGAGGGAAAGAGAGCTAAAACATAGCAGGAACCATGGTTTGCCAGGAACATGGTAGAAAATGAGATGACCAAAGACAGATGGTCCATTAAATTCTTGTCCTTTACAAGGATGGGGAATATCGTTCACACAGTAAAAACCATGGCCTTGGGCCACCCTCACAGCTGGGAAACCTGAGCAGGAGAAGAGTGCTGCACGTTTTTCTAGGTCAGACACAGAGGGTTTCCCAAACAGAGTCTGGCACCGCTCAGCCTGGAGGACCTCCCAGAACTGTGCTTACTTTCCCCTCTGTAGGCAGAGCAGAGCGGTGGAGCAGGGTGTTGAAGCAACACTGGGGTCAGGCTTGGTTCAGTGGGGGTTGCAGGCAACAGCAAAGCTTCAGAGAAGCCATGTTGTGCCAGGTTAGTGAAGCATTGCTGAAGTTACTTAAGGTTACTGCCTCTATGCTCCGGGTGTAAGGCACAACCACAAAATGTTTCAGTGCAAGAGGTGCATGATGCCCATATGCCCTTCCTATGGGAATTATTCCTCTGAGGTCACTGTGGATTTTGAGTGTCACTACCATCCTTTTCCCCCCAGTGCCAGCCCCCAAATCCCCCCAAATGTCTGTGCCCAGATGACACACTCAATGCAATTACTTGATGATAAAACTTGATAGTTGAAGTTCACTTCAACACAACACTACAATAATGGGGATGGGAGATGAAAAAATCAGTGGCAATAGCAGAGAAAGTTCAAGGCTTTCTCAGAGAGTTTTCCTTTTTAGAAGTAAAATTGGGACATGGGACAAACAAGGACAAAATGAAAGTATCCCTGTGTGTCTTGTTTTTCATTTCTCTTAGGCTTAGACTTGTACTGTGTTGGGGCCCAAACTCCTAGTGAAGACATCCATTTTGAGTCTGTAGGGTTATTTGTTTGGTGTTTTTGGCTTTTTAAGTAATATTTTTCTCCCTTTTGATTCTTTCTCCCCTCTAACTTTAGTAATATTTTCTCAGCTTTTGTCTTCTCTGTTCCTCTTTTATCTTTTCCTCCCCTGTCTCTCCAAGCACCTTTAGCTGCACTTGTCTGCTCAGTGCACTATCCTGCAAAATTAGTAGATCCTTTGGATGACCAATGCTCAAGCTTTAGAAAGACTTATTCTTTCCTTTTTTCTTTCTTTCTTTTTTTTCTTGCAACAATTTACTGTCTGCAAAACTAACTGGGGAGTGGGAGAGAGACCCTCCTTCCTTCAAAGGACACAGTGCCACTGTACTTGGAAGTGGTTTTCCTTGTCTTCTGCAGCTAATGCAATTTCCCTTCCTAGTTAAGATGAATCTCTTTCTCTGTTTCCCAGTGAATGAGGCATCTCTGTGGGAGTTACTTGCAACCAGGTACTTTATCATACCCTGTCTCAGGTAATGGGCTTGATTTTCATGCTCGTTAAGATTGCTCATCACCTGGTAAAGGGCTGCTTTTAGGACTCACCAGTTTCCCTGGCTGGTATGAAAGAGAGTTTGGCGCAAGTAAGAATAAACACCGATATTGTCATTACCTGCTGTTCAAAATGACTTATTACTTACTTTTCTTTGTGATATTGGTACTATCAGTGATATGAGAGAAAGGGGATGTTCTTGCCACCAGAAACAATGCACAGTGGCTTGGAGGATTTCAGACTTATTCACAGTTTTGCCTATCAGGTAGTGCATAATGCCCATTAAGTAATACAGCTTGAGCCCAGTTTTCACCTCCAAAGCATTAAAAAAAATCTTCCCTTTTAAAGATTGCTGGGGGATTAATTCACTTTGGGATTAATTTTTATTTGTATATCACAGATGGCCCAACCACAAAATCTTCACAATTAATTAACCCAGATTCCTCAATTGCAAGAACCACCTTTTTCAGGTGTGCTCTTTTTCTTCTCCTTGTATATGTTCCCTTGTAGGATGTTCATGAGTAGAACTTCTGTATGGCCTGATCTTTGTCTAGTTCAGAGATGGATAAAGCAGTGTTATCACTAAGCACTACAAAGAAGATACAATTCCACGTGCTGAGTTTCTGTGGAGCACAATTTTGCTTTAAAAGTGATAGCTACTTTATTTTTCAGTGGTTTCCCCTGAACAAAAATTACAGAGAAAACATCTGTTTTTCTTCTTTAGTTTGTAAGACATTTATTCTAATCTGTACTCAAAATTAAATAGGTCTTAAAAGTTTCAAAAAGCTGACTTTTTATGTTCCTTCAATTGTTCCTTTTCCAGTCAAAATTTTCCCTTTGAATTACTTGCACATTAGTCATATACACAACACTGGCACTTCTTGACCTCATACTTTCATAATGACTGTTATAATTTGCTTCTGTCATTTTCTTTGTTGATGGGATGGCATATACCTCCATTAGATGACCTTTTAAATCCCCTTTTTTATAAAGGAAACAAAATCAGATGTCAAGTCTGAGTAGGTTTTCTCTATTTTAAAATCTCCCTGCAAAAGTATTGGTACGTCAACCTAAAGGCCAGAAGGAGCATAAGTTAGCAGTTAGATGTGACCATACCTTCTTGGTGTCACAGTTTTCAGTGAGTGTATCTACACCAAGGCACTACATTGCACAATGACAAAGATTGCCAGCCTTTGTTCTGGTAAACAGACAGGTCTCAAACGTGTTCCACTTGCAATCAGTTCTGTCTTCACAGAGGGTCTTCTTGAGTCTTCAAAGCAGTGTGGCAGACACAAAAATGCTTTAGTAGTTCAATTATGCGTTCAGCAAATCTCATAACAATGGGATATTATATTTAATCTTATATTGTTCTTATTTTTAATAACATGCAGACTATTAACTTCAGATGTTAGAATTCTGGTAGTACGTACCTGTCTATTGTTTCTTCAAGCTGTCAGCAAACTTTGAAAGACATGGTGATTCTTGTACTGTTCACCTTTCCATTTTTACCTCCAAAACCATGAGCTTAGAGACATTGTGTTAGAAAGGATAAGACAGATGTTGAAACAATTCTGCAGAAGTGGGTAGCTGACAGGTGTTTCTACAGTGGGAGTAAATTTCCAGGTATCAGTTACATATACACAAATGTCATATATATACATATGAATTTGCTGCAAGAGCTCCCTGACACATTTAAAATTGTGGTATGATATAATATTTCCATGCTTTGTCCCTTTGCTGAAACATTATTGCACATTTTGCTCTAGGTGATAAAAGCAGTATTTTACTTCCTTCAACTTCTGTCTTTTTTTTTCCTAATCTTTCTACACTGTCATTCCTTTGGCTTCTATTTGCAAGTTTATTCTTTTAAGTTGCGCTGTATAATGAAATTGTTTTCAAATTAACTACCATTTTCCATTTGCCAGTGTGGCTACCTCATTATTCTTCTCCTTTTTCCCATGAACATCTTTCTTGTTATCCATCCTGCTATTCTGTATGTAAAAGTAAAGATCCCTCCTTTGCTGCTCCAAAACTTTAAGGGAGTGAGAGTTTTGCCTGCTATTTCATCTTTAGCTTTATTGGTGAAAGCTATTCTATTGATTTAAATGATAATAAAGGAAATAGAACTAGAGAAAGATGCCTGAGATCAAGTAGTAGTGCAAATGCGATTGTTTTCTCCATCCTTCACTACTCTTATCCTTGCTGGACCTCTTTCTTCCTTTGACATGTGCATATAAATAATAAATATTATGCTACACAGGTAGGGCCCACTGGTAGCATCCTAGGGATAAAATTTCCATAGAATTCCATGCCCTTCATTTATTTCCTGAGGACACTAGCTACTCACTAACATAAATAGTAAGCACGGTCTCTATTTGTGGAGAGGAATCTCTGGGGACTTTTTGCGGGAGAATCAGAAAGGGACAAATGAGAAATGAGTGAACTGCCTTTCTGTTTCCTTTATACAGTATGTCTGCCCAGCTGTGCCCTGCTTTGCTGCTGACTGCCCCTGGGGACAACAATCCATGCAAGCCTGGATGTTTCTGATGGGTGGTGTCCCTTTGGAGGCTGTAGTTGAAAAACAGTGGCTGCCCTTGTCAGGAGGCACTCCTCTAGCACTCAGCTCAGGTATCATGCACTCTGCCCCCAATATCTGGTCCCCATTGCACAGGTTTTGAGGGTTGAGTAAGTAGTTCCTGAACTCAACATCAACAGGCAACACACGTATTTAAAAATTGTTGTAGAGGTGGTTATGATCCTCTTTTCTGAACTTTTGGCTAGTTTGGGCTTAGAAGTTGCATCACATGCTGCCTACATTTAGTATCCAATTCAATTTAAGTGCAATATTTTCCTCGCCATGGCATAAGAAAGGGGTTTGGAGAAGAAGGAGAGAGGATGACTGTCTTCCTCCACTTCTTTACTACAAATTTTCATTTGCTTACAAATCTATTGCTATGTATAGTTTGCACATGAGAACAAAGATTAGGAATATACTAAAACTGATAAATAAATTCCTTTTGATGTGTACCAAGCTTGGGACTCTTAGGTGATATCACTACAAATGATACATCAAGAAACATGTGGTTCAGGTAAAATCTTACACGACTCTTGTCATTTTAATATTTTCTGACAAGAACTTCATGCATGTGCTCTTACCAACACTGTAGACTGGCTGTGGGGAAAGCTTTTGCTCTATTATGACTTCTGACATCCCAGTAAGAAATATATTTTATCCATAGTTTTGTAAAAGTGGAATCAATGTACTAAGTGTTGAAGCGTAGTCCTTTGTTTCCCTCTTTCCCTGGCTCCCCAGAAAAAGTTTAAGTTGTAAAGGACATAGTGCATTCTGTCTAGTTCTCCTTTTCTAACTTCAGCTTTTGGCAGTTCACACAAGCTGTGTCTTTTCCCTGCAAGTACCAAAGTTTGGCTGTGTGTACACTACATTTCTCCACTTAACAGGCAACACCAGTTTTCACTTGGAAGTGGCATTAGTGTCATAAAGCTGATTGCATTTGAAACAAAACTTCTGTATTGATGCCATAATGACTGACGTAAAGGCCATGTTCTATCACGTATTGAATTACTTCAGGAACTGACAGCTTTTAGCACAGGTGGCCATTAGCTGCCAAGAAATACCTGACCCAAAGCTGATTTTTTATTAGTTGTAAGTGTCCAACCAGACAGCCATTACATCAAGTATGAAATAAGGTCATTCCCTTTTCTGTAACTTGAAAAGTTAGAAGTTGAGCTGCCCATTGCCATGGATACGGCAGCCTGCTTGCAGATTGCATAGGGCACATCCTGAGGCACTGGCCGTGAGATGAATGGTCCCACCATCCTCTGCCAGCTGCATCTCACTTGTCTGGGAGTTAGTGAGCACTGAAAATGTGCTTTTCCCTCCTGCTTTCAATGTTTTTGTTCCTTCAGATGCAAATGGTTCTTTTCAAGGAGCAGAAGGAAAGTCCTCACACTTATCCTGACCCTGGGTGAAACAGTCCTGATTTGAACCACGTTTGGGGTTAAGTTTAGAAAAAATTGAAACCACCTCCCACAACAAGAAATATCACCATTAAATTCAAGTAGAATCTAAATCTGATGGGGAGCAATATGGGATCCTTGAAATCAGCTGCTATTATGCTAGAGGGCTTTTTTGTATTTCCTGCTTTTAAAGCAAACTTGTTTGCTCTGCTGACATAACTTCCTAGGCTTCAGGATACATTCCCCTTGATACTATATGGTTAAGATGTTCTTTGTCCTGATTCACATGATTCCTGGATAGGAGAA
Source organism: Sakesphorus luctuosus (assembly GCA_013396695.1). Taxonomy (NCBI): domain Eukaryota; kingdom Metazoa; phylum Chordata; class Aves; order Passeriformes; family Thamnophilidae; genus Sakesphorus; species Sakesphorus luctuosus. The sequence continues at coordinate 73,655 of VWZD01006693.1, read as the reverse complement.
CACACTGTTTCAATATTTTTGTCTAGACAAGAGCATTCTTTAAGGGAGAGCCTGAAGAAAAGGGAATGTAAGAAAGCTGGAGAGGGACTTTTTACAAGGGCATGTAGTGATAGAACAAAGAGGAATGATTTTAAACTGAAAGAGGGTAGATGCAGAGTAGGTATTAGGAAGAAATTCTTTACTGTGAGGGTGGTAAGGCACTAGGACGGGTTGCCCAGAGATGATGTGGATGCGGCATTCCTGGAAGTGTTCACAGCCGTGCTAGGTGGGGTCCTGAGCAACCTAGTCTAGTAGAAGGTGCCACTGCCCATGGCAGTGGGGTTGGAGCTAGGTGATCTTTAAGACTACTTCCAACCCAAACTGTTCTGTGATTTTATGAAATCAGGCCACTGGCACTGGGCTGTGCACAGGGCTTGTTTGGTATACAGACCAGTGGCTGTAATGTAGACGGAGGCCCAGAACTGCACACAGGTAAGAGTGAAATTTTTCGCGAATTTTCTGCACATATAGCAACTAAGCAGAAACTATTTAAGAAGTTCAAGCAGCCTGCAACTGAAGCTTGCCATAAAATCAAACACTTCTGAATCACCAAAATATGTGCCCATTACACAGAGTCAACATTTTTCATTAACAACCCTCTCAAAATGCCTCAGTGATAAACATTTGAAAAATGGATCATGTTCAAGTGTAGAGAATTTTATGATTATACAGACTTCTGATTCAATAAATTATATGGAGTTTTTCTGAGTTTCACCTTTTTCCTAAGAAATAACAGAGATAATAGCATGTTACTTAACCATAGCTAAAGAAAAAAACAAACACCCTCCCCCACAAAATACCCAAAGAAACTTCCATTTCTCCCAAAAGCTTTTAAAGTTTCTGACATTTTCACCATGTCAGAGACACTGCATGCAAATACCTGTTCTGTCATTCAGTCAGTGAAGCAAAATCTGAAACCAGTCTCTTCCCTGGAATAATTGCTCAGCAAACAAGGATGCATGTGATCTATTTTTATTATTAATACTTCAGTTAAGACTCAGGCACCATATTTCACTTCTTATAATGAGTGCAGTTTAACAACGGATGTGTGGAGTTTGCAGTATATAACACCACTGACAGCTGCAGAGTTCCTGCCACATGCACCAGAATTGGATTAAATAAAAGTACATTTCACAGGGTATTAACAGAGTATAAGGAGATAAATTTGCAATGTATGCCTACTTTGTTGTATATGCACAAACATCATTCTCCCTGTTAATTTAGCGCATGGACATATTTGTTATCATTTTTTTTAATCCATGAAGCTATCTTATGGCTGGTATATTGCATCTTAGTTAGGTAAAGAGAGATTGTTATCTGTGAAGTCTGCTGTGGAGATTGCTCTTGTGTGTCTGTAGTAACAATGATTTTGCAATATTATTCCTAATATTTTCATGTGATTTGAGATGAAGACCCTAGATTATGTGCATCACCCTCTCATTCGTTTACACTATAGGGGTGAGGGATTATAATTTCTATAAGAGGAGTGACTTGGCTGATTTCTGGATGCATGGTTTTATTTGGTGCCAGCTATATCCTGAGAAGACCAAACAGGAACAGAGAGATCATTAAGTAAATCTCTCCACCTACTGACTAGATTACCTTCTGGTTTTGATGCATTGGTGGAAAATACTTTCCTGTTTCAAACAAAGATTAATTCCCAATTGCCACAGTCCTCATGAGGATATTTTAGCAGCTGGTTAAGAACAGTCTTAAAAAAATTTAAAGGAAGCTTTCAAGTTGCAGACCTGCCATCACCCGTCCTCCTTACTATGTGCTGCTCATGTGGTGTTCAATAGCTTCCTCCACTAGCAGCTTGCAAGCTGAAGTGGCATGCAGGCTCTGCCACCTTTCTTGTCCCACATGCAGTCCTCTGAGAGCAGAAGGTGCCGTATGCAGTCCATTGGAGGATGTGTGCACGGTAGATGCAGTGCTGAACATGGATTGGTAGAAAGAACTGTGTCTCTGAGAGTTTTCAGATGGCAATATTTTTTTTCCATGCACAAAACCCTAGATGGAAAAGCAAAATGAGGGGGACAAGCAAAATTTCATTATCAGCCCCACCAAGGATGAGAGTGGTAAATCTTTTCAAGATAAAGGAGTTAGTTTTTACATCTTTTGTTCCATGGCTTGCCATCATGCAAGGAGGTTTTCTCCCTCTTAGTCCTCATTCTTGCATCTATCCCAATGAAATCTGTAGAGCGGGCTTTGAGGTCCCATATACAAATATCTACTGGGTACTACCTAAGTACAGGAAGGCATGAAGAAGAACCATGAAGCCAGTGTTTGTGTCTGAGAGGTTTCTGCCCCTAACTTTGAGGCTGGCTTTCATGTCTCATTGCCATGTTTCTTCATAGCACATGCAGCAAATCTCTGTATTTCCATCTTCAGAAATGGACCTTTTGCTGTAACAGTAAGTTGCACAAAACTAGATGCATGTTTTGAACTTTATGGATCTGTGCTTAAAATCATGAAACTCCAGTCTTGTGAAAATGTTAAAGACGAAACCCCTGAAAACCCAAACAACCACTCAGTGATCACAAGATTATTCTTCTCTCAATGTAGGGAAATCTGTTTAATCTTCCGTAACAGTCTGTTCACTAACTAAACACCCTGGTCCTGTCACTGTGAAGAGGCAGGTGTGCAGAGCCAGAAGTAACAGTGGGAAAGAATGTACAGTAGGGAGCACATTCCTCTCCCTATCTCAGAGATACTGAAGAAACAGGAGGCGAAATCTCCAAGTTGGAACCAGGCCACCCACAGCAAACTTTCACCAGAAAGGGGCTATTAACAATGCCCAGTATTAGAGCCCAACTTCTGATCTATGCCAGACTTTTATTAGAATTCATTCACAAAAAAATATTTAGCAGGACTATATCAAGGATATATTGAAGAGACAGTAAATTTAGCGTTTTATACAGAAAGGGCTCAATTTTTGAAGTATTAGGCTTGGCTCCTGGCAGTAGGCACAGCACAGATCCCAAAAAGCCACTCAGACACCACCTGCCTTGTAGAAGGTGCATACTCTCTTTATTGCCACCCAGACAGAGGAGAAGGAAGAGAGACATCCTCTCCTGCATTTGAGCTTTTGGTCACAGGCACAACATCTGAATGGCAGTATGGTCTTTAACAGGGAAAGAAGAGTGCATAATTCATTATGAAGTTTATCCAACAAAAGGCTCTTTTCCCTGGCAGCAATCAGTGCTGGTCCTCCCTCTCTTATTTTTGTCACTTCCCCCACCCCCCATCCCCCCCTCCAAAACCCATTCAGGACTCAGACAGAAGAAGCAAAACAAGATGGGATTTCCCTCACTTATCCTCCCACACCACTAAAATGATTTTATCACATAATAGCCAATCTAAATAGAGATCAGTGCAGTGCAAATCATACTTTGCATGCAAATGAGAAGTCAATGTTACCACAGGAATGAAGTCTGTTGAGGTACAAGGTGAGGAGAAGCTGGCTGCTCTCTTCTGAACAGACCCAAGTGGTACAGCAAGAGTTTCACAGATTCAGGAGGAATATTTCTCCTCTTTTTGCCAAACACTTAGCTTTAATCTTACTGCCCAGAAGCAGACATATTTCAGATGCAGGAAGCCAATAGGAAGTTAGCAGCAGGGAGATTTGTCCTCTACCCAGACGGTCAAGTGGTTCAGACTAGCCTCACACCTTTTATATGAAAGCAGAACTTACCTGCATACTGTCCAGCTGGCATTGGGTCTCTATTTACCATCACTCCTCAGCTTCACTACAACAGTAAATGACTCCTTGCCCATACAAAAACCGGGGTTTCATAGGTAGAGAGATTTAGACTGCTGCCTGCTGCTTTGTGTTGGCCCTTTGGATTCAGACTGCTGAAAACACTCAACCGCTTCTTTATACGGATTTTACTCTATGCCCTAAAGTCACATCATAATCATGTAGCTAGCACTGCTGCTGCCTTCATGTTCCCGTGCTGCAGGCAAGAGCATCCAAATGCATTAATGTACTACACAGCACCAATCACCATTTCCCAGCAGTGCACAGCTGACACGGATGTTGGAGGTATTCTGTCCGGACACCTCTCTCATTCCCATGAGAGCATCACAGCATACTGTCCAAACAGCTCACTTGTCAACTGGCAGCCACCCATGCTAAATAACTAGGTGCAGCCTTATGCAAGACTTGTTATATGCTACTCTGCCTATGTTTGAAATCCCCTCTAATTTTTATTGCTAATTGTTAGTAACTGTTTGCTGATTCCTGAAAGCTGATGGTGTGCACTGAACAAACTTGTCCAGCTGTGTTTGTGAAACACAGGGATAGTAATTTGATATAATATTGTCCCCATCTTGACTATCCATGCTTTGTGCACCCTTATCTGAGAGACTTCAACACTTCATCCCGTCTGTTTCTCCTGCTACTCCATGTCAATATTGTCTGTTTATTCTACAGGGAACATACAAGCTTTATTTGCACAACAGTGAGTACAACAAGGCCGCAGATTTGTCTGAGGTTTTTGGTGGTCAGAGTTCCTCTTGCAAAAGGGCCTTGAATGTTAGTGTTATTTTGGACTTAGGCTGAAAGATGCACACACTCATTCAGGCTAGGATTCAAAGGCAACAAATAGCAAAGTGATAGATAGCTACTTCTGCCTTTTGGCATGTAAGCAAAGGAATTAACAGGCTGTAACCACAGAGGCATACAGAGCCTGGAACAGACTGGCAGGCACTGACATTTGTGTCAGCTGAAAAAGAAAGCAACAACAAAAAAAAATGTAGAACACAGAACAATAGTACTTCAGAAAGTTTCCTCTTGGAAACAAAAAAGTCTCAACTAGTTGCAGAACATATCATCAGAGGAGATTTCCAAAGAACAGAAGAACCAACTTTAAAGTGCTCAGCATGGCCAGTCAGGGCCAGGTTTTCAGTTGAGCTGAGCTCCCATGGAGGCAGCTAAACAAGAGCCAGATTTTTAAAATCACTCAGTATCCAGCTGTTTCCCATGTAAAAATTCTGTCCCAGTTTTTCAACAGAGCTCAGCACCACCCCAACATGGTGTGTTATTTCGAGAGCTTGCCCTAAGGGACTTCACACGTGGGGCCATTGCTTCATTGCCTACCTGTCAGAGTCAGTTCACCTCCATTTCTGTCTTATTCCACTCTTTCTGACCCCTGATGTGGTCTGAATAATCTGAACTATCAAATAACTGTTTTGGGTATTGTATAGAGAGGGAATGTAAAAAGAAATGCACCACACAGACCATGGCACAATGAGCCTTACAGTTCCACCAATTTACCATGTGCTTTTGAGCTGCAAGAGCCAAAATTATGCTTTGACCTGCCAATCATGCTGACTCATGTCAAATTATGTCATCTTCCAAATGTGTGAGTTTGGAGGTCTCAATCTATTTTCACATGCAGATGAAGCTGAGAGTTTCTTTCTCCTGAAGTCTGCAGAAAAGCCAAAAAACCAGCAGATGCCAGATGCCATGATTCAGGAAAGACTGTGTGACAGGTAATGTAAAATATTATCTGGTTATCAACACTTGTAGAAACTACAGTTCTCCTTCATCAGCATGTCAGAGTGAAGCTTTCTGAGGGCAGGAGTAACTCTTTGCTATGGGAAGCCAGCCTCAGGGGTCCTAAACCACACCCAGGTCCTGTACTCTCTTAAACTTTCTGATAGCTTGTAGGAAGTGCTCAATATACAGTCAACATGGGGAAGGGTGCCTACTGTCTTGCATGGTTGTTGTGTATGCAGAGGAGTGCAATTCAGAACATGGAATGAATCACAGAAATTCCCAGAATAAGGTGGTCTTTCAGAAGAACAAAAGTTTCCTTTTATTTTGGTTGTTCTTGTCGGGGTTTGGTTTTGTTTGTTTATCAGCTTTTTTTTAAAGGGGAGTTGTTTTTTTATGTGAAGATCCAGGAGGTGAACAAGAAGGGGCAGAAAAGAGAGTTGGTTAAAAAAACAGCCCACCACACAGTCTCAGACCATGCACTCTTAGGCATGGTTAGCTGAAGACACTTTTCATCTGTCAGAACTAGTTTAAAATTTCTCTTGCTCAAACCAAACTCACTCAAACAAGAAAAGGCCTGAAAAGCAAGTGAATTTCAATTTTTGTAAAAAAGTTTCTATTGTTCATTTCCCTATTGGAGAAGGGTGTATCTCCCCCTTTGAAGCTTTCTCCTTTGTCATTCTTTCTTCGAATTTCCTCCATCCTCCTTGCTGTATGACTGTGTTACACGCAGCCATTTGGTAAGAATCGAGAGAGATATTGGCAGTTTGGGAGGTTTCCTGCTTATGTATGCAAAAAACATAATTGCTATGTGCATCATCTGTTGTAATTTTGTTGTAGTTTTGGGATGTTAAAGGAAAAATTCACTCCCTGCCACTAATTCCCCGTGCCATTAGTTAACAAAAAAAGGGGTCAACTGCTACCAATTCCTGCTTGATCATTTTGGCTGGGTGGCAGACTGGGGGAAGGTGTAGCAGGGGACGGGTTTGCATTGTCTCTTTTGGTTTTGGGGACATCCACAGCTCTGGCTGAACCCAGCAGTGATGTGTGCTGCTGTTGGAGAGAAGCCATCCTCCTGCTCATCACTGCTGCTGTTGAGTAAGCTGGTTTCTTTTCTTGCCACTGCTGTTCTCCTGGTTCGGCATTGTGGGCCTGGTCACCGCCCCGGCTTCACCCTTACCCGCAGTGTCGTGGCCTGCCCGTCCCACTGCGGCGGCGACCCNCTAATTAAAGTTCCTTTTTCCTAAATTTAATAAGAAGTGATGTGATTATTGTGGAGGAATCCTCTCCTCTGCTTTTTGGTAAACATTTTGGTTTTTCCCTCAAACTAAGACAAATTGATATATCCACACATAGCATAGATCAGGGCAGTCTTCACTAATGGATGCTGTTGCCTTTTATTCTTCTCTGCTTTTCTGAGCAGGAAAGTATTGCGTCTCTGGAATGTCATTGTGCCAAAGGCTGAACAAAAGCTCTAAGAAGTGATCTCTGCTGCAAATAGCTTACACTCTCAATACAGCTACAGAGAACCAGGGTGTGAAGCAGTATTTCTGCTTCTTCACACACAAGCTTGAAATGACAAATAATTTAGGGAGGTCTGCAGCAGGTGTGAGAAGTTAGCAGTGCTAAACGCAGGGTTACAAAAGCCCTCTGCACTCACAGACGCACTAAGCAGGAGCTGTGTTGCTCCCAAACATTATCTAAGCAAGAGGCAACAATGGACCAGTCATTGAATACTGGTCTCCAAAACAGCTATGTAATAATAAAAGGAAAAAAATATTAAAAAAAGAAAACTAGAGAGAATATCAGAGGGATTTGCAGTTGGCCTCCACATCAATTGTGTTAACTCCCACTGTCAAAGCAACTGGACTTCTCATGATCTTCTGCAGCAGAAACCAAGCCAACATGATCTTTAAAAACTTCAGGTGTAGGTCAGACAGAGCCCTCACCTGAAAGTGGAGACTGCACAGACATGTAAGAGACATCAGAAACCAGCCTTGTGCTCCATGATGACAGGGAAGGGGGCCTGTCACTTTATCGAGTTGCACTTCTTGCATAAGATTCCCTAGTTATCCTTCAGGGTCCTCAGCAACAGAAACCTGTGTTAGGTTGAGCTGGCAAAATGCCAACGGCCCAACACAGAGAGAGAGAATCCATGCTAGTTGGGCCGTTGGCATTTTGCCAGCTCAACCCAAGACACCACCAAGGGAAAAGGAGGGAGGGGGGGAAAAAAGTAACCAAAGAGAGGAAAACGCCCCGAAACCCGAAATGGCAAGTTTCTTATTTTTGTACGAAAGAGAGACAATTAAAAACAGAATATGAAATAACACATATATATACAAATGTGGAAAAATCAACAACAACAACAACCATCGAGTCACCCACCCAAACAACACAGACCTCCACCACCTCAGCCCACAAAACCACCCCAACAGACTCTCCCAAAGGACACCCAGCAAGAGAGGAGTAAAACCAGTGACAAAAAAGTGTTTACTTCCTGAACTAAACAGCCGTGAAGTGGTGGCAAGGCCCAACGCTACCAGCATGGTGATAACATGTTCACTCAGTGTTGGCCATGCGGGGGACTGGTTAACGTCCCTCCTACACCTATTCTTATGCTTGCTGTGACGTCAGATGGTATGAAATATCTCTTTGGTTGCTTAAGTCAGGTGATGCTTTCCCCTCTAGTCCACATCACACTCTCTGGGCCTGCTAAACTGAGGCCTAGCTAAAACTAAAGCCAAAACTACCACAAAACCTTGCTGTTGAAAGACTTTTTTCAGTCTGTGGCGGACTGCATAGATGTTTATAGCAGGATCCTTTGCTGATTGGATTCTGACCATGTTATCTCAGGGAATGACTTGAAGCTTCATCTCTTCTGTTGCCTGGAATGCTGTATCTCTCTTTAAGCAAGGATTCAGAAGAGAAAATTTCCCCTCAGACAGTGATCTTTAAAACATCAGTGTATCTTTTGCAAACACAAGGAGGACCCATGAGCCTCCATCACTGTTGGAATGTCAGCTTCCTACCAACCTAGCTCTTCTGCTTGCGCAGCAGTGATGCCTCAGAGAGTTTTTTATTTTTTCTGATTTTCTAATTTTTATAGATTTTAGAAGTAATTGTAATTGTAGTGAAAATGCAGAATTCAATATGTTAGTATTAAGTTCAACATGCCAACATCTACCCCATATCAATAGCTCAAATTCCAGTAGTTATTTAGTCTTGTTTTCAAGGTAGAAAGCTGAAGAATATCAGAAGGCCTGCAGTGTGAGACATAAACATAAGCCAACAACCTTGGGGTCTAAGAACACTGGAAAAACTCCAAGGGCCCTACGTATGCTGAGGAAGATGAAGATGAGGAACAGAGGGACCCAAATCTCCCCCAGACTCAATTTCTGATGGGATGTGCCAGAGGAGGAAAGGGGCTGGACTGAGGGATGTGTCAAATGGGGATTGGATGGACAGTATTATAAAACCCATGGAAATCAGTGTTTGAACGGGTGCGTCAATATGTATTCCTGTAGGTCCTAGGCCTGGCATTAAAGGACTTCCACTTTTTATCTTATCCCACACTGACTTGGCTTGCAGTCCTGTTCTGGGATCTCTGAAGGCATCAGCAGGAAGCTTACGCTGTTGGATGCTACTTTGCATGCAACAGCACAACAGCACAAGAAGTGGGGGAACTGGGGGTTTTCAGGGAGCACTGGGCATCTTCCACATATGTGCTTTGAGGTGATGCTTTGCATGTGCATGCAAAGTGCTTCCTTTTCTCCATCTGTATATTGGGGATGTGTCTCCAGGCAGAGCTATAGCCACTAGAGGGCATTTGAAGGACATCAGATCAATGCGTAGCAGGTGTCTGGCCTCCTGACGAGGCTGCCCTGCCAGTGAGTCCCACTGTGGCAAGCTATGGTGTGCAGCAAGAAGTCTTATCCCAGTGCCTTTCTCATTCTGTCTTGTTGCAGTTGCCCCTGGGTGCTCTGAATTAATGGTTTGCAGAAAACATAGTATAGGTTGTTCTCATGTGTATCTGGATCTACTGCTGCAAATGGGCAGTAGCAGAAGTGAAGAAATGCTGCTAAACAGACCACTGAATAACAACATTTCATTTGATTGCACCCTTCAAAACAGCTATGCATGTAGCTACCAGATAAAGCTTTGTTCATCTACTCTAGTCAGCCACCTGTGACCCCCTCATTTAGTTTTTCTTGACACTGAGTGAGATATCCACATTGTTCCTACCTTTGTCCATCTGCTCTCTCTTAATGGGAGAAGTTTGCATTAAGGAATTCTGTGCATGTATGTCTGGCAGCTGCTCAAAATGTGTTGGAGAAAAAGGATAGGCAGGGCAAGGATGAACTTCCACTTGCTGTGGACCAAAAAATATCAGCATGACAGTACCACAGTTGGTCCTTGTCTGTTGTCAGGCACTTTTTCTGTAGTCTGAGAAATGACCAAGTGCCACCTCAGTTATCTTCACATCAAATTGCTTGGCAAAACTTCACATTCTCAGCAGTGTCCTTCTGAAGAGGAGCAGAAGTCTTGCAGAACTGATGCAGGAAACCTAAAGCTTTCCATAGACTTGAGAGACAGGACACCAAGTCAGCGTTGAGTAAGACAGGTCAGACCCTACAAAAGCAAAAAGGGAAACAGCCTATCTATGCCTCAGACACCCTCAGGTTGGTTTCAAATGGACTTATGGTGGGGATTGGGAGCCCTTTGGGTCCAGATCCAGACTCCACCGCTGTGCCTGACACAGCAGCACAATACCATCATTCATCATCATATGGCAGAGTGTAGCTGGTGTGGGTTGGGAGTGGTAGGCTGGATTTAGCTCAGGACACACGCTTTGTGGGCATGTAGCACCTGTCTGCTCTTGGAAGCAATCCTGCTGGACATGTGATCTAGCATTGGTGCTCTTGTGCTTCTCACTGATTGCCACACCACCCTTCAGCTTTCAGGAGGTTGGTTTGATCATATCAAACTTTTTGGTCAAGAGAGGCACTTTTATACACAGTTACCCTTTAAGTCTCAACAATACTTCAGGAAGCAGTACAGGAACTATTTTTATGTCAGTGGTAGGGACAAGATGTGTTTCCTAGGACACAGTAGCAGACGTAGGTAGAGATCAAGAACCTTGATAATGTGATTCTGAGTCCAGCATCCAGCTTTTTACAAAACAAGTCAGCTTTTACAGGTGTGGAGCTGCCTGTCTCCACTTGTGAATTAAGACCTGGCAAATAAAGAACTAAGCTAATTTGTAAATTTTTTTCTTAAAAAGAGGTTTAGAAAATACACTTTCTTCTGGGAATTGTGAGTGATAGAATTTTCCTGAAGGAAAACAAATTATGACACCAGAATAAAACCTCACATTCCCAGGATTCTGAAAGCAACCTGTACTGACTGTTTCTTATTTTAGTCTGTTGGGGATTTGAGAGGGCTGATTTGAGGCAGCAGCAATAGGGAAAATTCTCTTCTTGTATTCTCTTTCTCTTTTACAAGACCGTCACACAACAGGTTTCCTCAAAGTCATCATGACAAATGCAGATTACATTCATAACACAACAGATTGTTGCTGCAAATCTTGACTGGTATATTTTTTAATACTAGTTTCAAGGAGGCCATAGTCACCATTGCTGATCAATAAATCATAGCTTTTATTGTTTTCCTCCCATGGCATGAAGTGCTGCAGAAAGCACTTGAGTTACATAGTTAGAACTCCCTGCTGCTGCTTGTTTCAGGATAGCTTTGTTAGTTTAGGCTACTCTGGTGATGCACAGGTGGGAGAAGAGCAGCATGGTGCCCCAATCCTGCCTACCAGAAGTACTTAGTATTTCCTTTGGACTGCTATGCAAATTCCAGAATCCACCCTTGAAAGTCATCTGATCCAGACCCCACACGAAACAGGGATATTGCAAGGATACTGCAGCCTGAAAGAACAGGTTGACTGAGATGCCAGTTCACATACATCAGGTCTCAGCCACAAAGAGAGGATGTGAGCTTCACAAATCACGTTTCATCAGTGACTTTACCAGTTGTCAAGGTGGCACAAGTACTGGATCTTGAAGTGAGTTGAAAGTAGGTGTGGAACCCTAAAATACTGTTTTTGTGGAATCTTGGTTTCTGGCATGGGGACAGAACGGCCCTATTCTGGTGAAGTCAGTGTGAAGAGGTTAATTTTGCAACATCAGAGAGGAAAGGAAAAAAGTTAGAAACAGACCTTCAGTGATAGGTGCAAAGAAATATTATATCTGAAAGGTATAAATTCTCAGATTTATACCTTTCAGATATAATAGGTGTGGGAAGAGCTGGGATATAGAACTTTCAAACAAAAACAGTGGAAGATTAGGTTCTGCAGGACTAGGTTTTATATATCAAATTTTAGTGTTCTGCATGAATTGAATAAGTTATCATTATTACAGTGCAGTTATGGCAACATGAAGCTACTGGATGTGTGGCAATTATAATCCTTATCATTATATTAGGTTTACATCAGGAGGCAGAAATGTTAAAGGTTAACATTGGTCAGACAGTACATACAAAATAAGCATACTGAACATTGTCTTCTGAATAAACATACACAAGTTTGAGTAATTTCTTAAGATACCCAAAGCATCTTGCTGTACAGAGAGGGCTGTTCTCATTGTATAAAACAGGATTCAGTGATGGGCTCATATCACAGTATGTGTCAATATTTGTGTGGATTTTTTTCTAATGCTTTTACTAAAACTACTTGAGATGTCTCTATGTGGATATATCACAATTTTAAAAAATAAGCAAAAATGAACATTCTTTTTTTTTTTTAGCTTGGGTGGTAACATCTGCTGTCATAAGCCTTCACACAGCCTGCTGTAAGAAAGGGCTACTTTTTGTGCAGTCAAGGGTCCCTCAGAAGACACATTTTGGTGAGTGAAGAGTGTGCTCCAAGATGGCACACAAGCATGAAGCAGCTACTGACTTTGATGGGCTTTCTCTCATTACTATCCTAATCCCACCTCTTACACTGGTACTTGGAGTGGGTAAGCAATAATGTGGGAATTTTTATGCCTCTCAAAATGAGAATTAATTATAAAAAATAATATTTTTAGCTGGGCAGTGGGACAAGGTCTGAATTGCACCTTGGCCACCACAGTTTTTCAATATTTAATCACAAGGATTTTCTGTGAAGGGTAAATTACATGCAGAGTAGCTTGCTGAGAAGAACACTGTTTTTCTGTGACTCACTCATAGAGACAAATAATACCTAATAACATTAATTTAGCAGATTCTAGTGTAGCTGGCCAAGGAAAGTATTTGTCTTCTGCTGGACACCTTTTGTTGCACTCTGCAAACACAAGCTACTAGAATGACCTCAGCAGTTCTTTAGTTTTTATTCAAAGTCACTGAGATGTTTATGATTCAGTTTCCTCCCCAACACAGCAGTAAGTACCTACATAGCAAAGGCCTGTAAATCTGCCATTCAAACAGCAAAAACAACAACATGCCAATCCAATAAATGACTCCCTCATGGTGTTTTTATTATACAAAGAGTGCTTTTTCTGTGTTCCATCCAAGAAAGCCATCCTGCGAAGTTTACTTTATAATAAGTGAGGGAGGTCTAGCAGACAGATGGGCAGCAGATCAGAGGAAAGATAATGTCACTAAAGCAGGGTAAAAAAGAAAAGCATAATTATTGTTGAACATGTTCTTAAATCTTGAGTTACCCAATGATTCTGCCACATTCATTTTCCTACACAGATTATAATTTTTGAAGGTGGCCTTTCATAGCTGAATACATTAATACGTGGATTTTTAGCAGTGCTGTGCATGGTTAGCTATTCTTTCCTTTGCTCTGTGTAAGAAAATTAATTATTTTGCTGTACTTTTTGCTGCTGACCCACTAGCAAGGGATATTTAACGAACAGATGGTTGAAGCAAATTCTGTGTGGGCAAATCATGAATTTATATATGTCTACAAAGTATATTTCAACATTTTATGAACAAAGCAATCTGTCATAGTGCAAGCTGAAGAAAAGACTGCTTTCACTGGTAGTATGCTCATTACAATTTGTTCAACATCAAAGTATGTGATAAAATGAAGAAAAAAACAATGTTGTAATGCCTTTCTCTCAATGTCAAAGCAGTAATATTGCTCTGATTTATAAATGTAGCAGAAAGATGAGGTTAAAAATAATTTTGTTTCACTATTTCTACTTTGCTTTTCAGAGTCAGAGTAGACGTGATCTATGTTTGTTTCCCTATGTAGAGTTTCAGTATTTCCTTACCACTTAGGCACAAGGGTAAAACACCTGGAAACAAAAAAACCAACCAAACAAAACAAGCAAAAAACCCCACCAAAACAAAACGAAAAATCAACCAATAAACCAAACAAAAGGGCCAGAAATCAAAAGCTACAAATGTTTTATGTCCTTACAGACTTGATTGTCCTCCATATCTCAGGGCTTAGATTGTTGCACAGACGTCCACGCATTTTCCACCTTTAGAATAATTGCCATTTTCAATTATGGCACAAAGTTATATAAATAGTTTTTTTACCTAATTTAGGAAAAAAAACCAAGGAGAAAGAGGAGGAAACAACCAGGATGATTTTAATTGTTTGTTGGGTTTCTCTGCATAGATGGCTGGATTTTTAAAAACTGAAGCACATGCTTCAGTAGGTAGGTTTCAAACTTGATGCCAGGATGGGAATAAAAATGGTGAAATGGAGAGGAGGCCAGAGCCACTCCTCTTCAATGGAAGGATGCTGAAAAACATTCAAAGGGGCAGTTGAGCAGAAAAGGCAGATGTGATCCTCAGTACAAGAGGGAACAGCAGGAGTCTTGAAAACAAGACGATTCAACCCTTTCTGCATAGAAAATAGTGTTAAAAGTAACAACCAGCTGAGGAATTTGAAACCTACAGGTCCTGAAACAGGCTTCAGTTGGAAGTGTGAGAAGGGGGAAAAAGAAGAGAGGAAAAGTCTTAAAAACATGGAAACCTGAAGAGCTGCAGGAAGACATAAGGAAGAGCTCAGTACTGCCTCTGTTCTTCTGCAGAGCAGTAGCGAGGGCTCAACAGATTTGTGCCTCTGCACAAGAAGAAGGGCATAGCAGCGCAGAGTGCAGCTCACTAAAAGAAGACTTTCTATAAGATAAGGAAAGAGACACATACCAGAGTGGTTTAGCACCAACTATGCTTATGAGTTTTTTAATGGGGTTTTTCCTTGTGTTGTATAAACAAACCTGATTTTGAACAGAATATTGTCCTTTCACTGCTTTCCCATGCAGCTGATGTTCTGTCAGTATCTGCAGCCCTAAACCACTGTAATTACCATATTGTAATAATGCTGCAGCCCAGTATGTTTCAGGGACAGCAGGAAGAACATCACTTTGACAACTGTGAGGCCCTTACAAAAATAGGAACAAAAGCTCTTCAAAAAGAGATGGTCTGGCTGCTCCTTATTAAGATTTTTAGTATATTTTGTCAAGAAACCGTAAAATCAAAAAGTAACCTACAAAGCACAAGGCCCAAGGAACAATGATAATCCAGGGGTGACAGCGTTTTTTCTAGCTTCCAACTACCTTGTTGATAACAGCATTGTAATAATAGTGCTTTGCAGGAGGCTGTGCTCCTTCATAATGCACTGTGAGAGAAAAAGGGAAAATGAAGGGACGTAGAGCTGGTGCCCAGCTTCCTCTCTAGCAGGACCCGGCCCTAGGGAGAGGCAATGCTGCCCAAGGCAAGAATAAGGACCATCTCCATATTCCTGATTGCAGATTAAAAGGTCGGCTCTAAGGAAAAATAAAAAACGGCAGCTTTTAAAAAGTCTGCATCCCAGCTGTTTGAAAATATCCTAACAAACAGCTTGCTCCTGTTTATTGAATCTCTGCTTCTTATACACTCTAGTACTCTACTATGACACAGGACTTAGCAAACTATTTCTGCAGGCCTGATTTAAGCACTGTCTGTGGAATCATAATCTAAGATGTCTATCTCAGGTACCTGGAAAACCTTAAGAGATCATTATGGGAGAGAGCTGTGATTAGCTGACACACCAAGGATACAATTACACATCTATTGCAGAAGCAGAGCTGAAACCCCATAACAAGCTGCAAATTTTTGCGTTTCTTTAACTGCAGAAGACTGGGGAGTCCAGCAACCCTACCAAGGTGTTAGCCACCAGGAACTGTATTCAGTGTGCTATGTGTGTGTTCCCCACAGTCTTGCATTACAGAACATGTTAGGATAGGGGTTTCTTCAAGTGTAATGGTGGAGTTGTGTCCGTCAAGGGCAATAGTGAGACAGTAAAATGCAGTATCTTTGGAGCAGGGTCATTTCATGGAAATACTGCCTTGCTTACCTACCCTTGGTGAAGAGCCAGCATGCTATAAAAAATGAGAAGTGAGGTAGGGCTAGCACAGAACAGGCATGGATCTGCCCTCTGAGACTACCCTGGCCAGTTACATTGTAGGAGCACAGGACTGCAGGCAGAGGAGGCTATAGCAGCCTCAGTCAAGAGGGCAGCCTGAGCCATGGGAGGTAAGTTTTGCAGAGTCCCCAGTGCTCTTTATGGAACCTTTAGTCAGCAGCTCAGGAATGCGCTTTTCAGGAAATGACTAAGGCTGTATGTGTGCTTTCCCTGAGTATCTTGGAAAGAGGACATGAATTCTGGTGATAGTACCAGACTTTAGCTGCCTGTTCCAGATCAAGATAGGCAAGATTTTTTTCAGATAGTTATGCTGATCCTCAACATTGCCTTACTGAAACTTGGGTAAAATCCTGCTGTCCTATTAACACTAAACCAAAATAGACCTCAGGATCTGATTTGGGGAATTTATTTTCTCCTATAACAACAGGAAACAATAGGTGTAATTCTGCTCTAAGAACCTGAAAAATATTTGTAAAGTACATCCACACAAGAAATTTCCTCTGGAGCCTTCATTTCCTGGGTGCAGTAGGACTGCCACATTTCCGCTGATCCATTGTTCAGCTTTGGGAAACAAAACAGATCTCAGTCCCTCTGCTGAAGTTTGCTCTGTTTGTATCATAACTCATCATATATTCCTAACTGCAGTGTCTTGGATATTCACTGCATCCTTGTGAAACAGGGGAGAATGCATAAATCTTCCTGTGCTTAATTTTACATGTCATATGAATTTTAGAGCATTTATAAATTCTGGACTTTGTGCACATTTATGCTGAATTTTGAGGCAGTTTCAGTCTCAGTGACTTGCTTGCTGAAGTTACAACACTGAGTTTCCATTGTGAACAATACCTACAGTGACTGTGTGAAAACTGGAAAACTTAAGGCATAAACTTTCTCACCAAGCAACATTCACCTTTCTGCAGAGAGTAGGCCTGTACATCAACTTCTGCTTGAATCCCTGCTCTTGACCATAAGCTCTGTGAACAGACTCCAGCCCTCCAGCCCACAGGCAAAGCTGAGGAGTACGACAGTCACATGATACTTGCTCAGAAGACACATGGTCTGCTGTTTCCAAGTGTGTCTTTACCTCTACCTTGACCTCACCTGGCATTTGCAGACTCAAAATGGTGCACCAGGAGAGGGAATCTATCTAATCTGCATGTACCATGGGCTGTGCCTCCAACACCAACCACTGCACTTCAGTATGTCCAGCTGAGGGCAGCTGCAGCAGGCATGAATAGGGTCAAGCCCTCCTGAATTTTAGATCAACTGCAAGACAGCCAGTCCTGCCCAATGCAAAAGTACAACCTTTCCCTCAGGTCTGGAGAAGAAGCCTTCACCTCACCTTATCTAACCTTGACAAATGCTCACAATCAAGTATCCTCACATAAATTCCTGCTGGAGAGAGGCAGTTGACTTCAATTACTGAAACAACATGATTCTGATAGAGCTATACTTGAAACTAATTTTTAAAAAATTATTTGAAAAATCTTGTTCTGTTTTTCATGAGGAGCAGAAACTCCCACATAACCTGAAGGACATCACAGTAAACAGAGAACAAATGTTGGAAATAATCTCCTTTTTTCTTAGATGTGCTAACAAAAGGCAATTGCTCCACACTTCCCTTAGCACCTGTGTTACATATTGTACTGTGAAACAATCCACTTAGATTTTACTCCTCATCTGTCAGTAGCTAATGTCCTTTTAATAAGGTAATGAACCACTCATTTAAGATTTGGTGTTTAAAGATATCCCCAGACATGCTCAAGACAAACCAGAACAAAACAATCTTTAGAGGAGAAAAATTTTTACTAGCATGCAGGTTCCGTGTGTTAACAAAATTCTCCTAGCAAGAAAATATGTTGACCATGATGACAGATTGACTTTCTCAAATGGACAGTGAGGCTTGGTTAGGATGTAAAAGTTCAGGGGAAAAGGAGTGAGGCAGATGCTTCAGAGCTCTGCTACTTACTTCAAGCCTTGAAATAATTCTCCTCTCATCCTCCTTTTCCTCCTCTTCCCAGAGCAAGCTCACAACTCCAGGTTTAGTAGTAAGTGAAATTTTTCTCCTGTGTAGAACTCCAGGAAAAGGATCATGGTTGAAAATCACCCTTTCATTACTTGTGAACTGCAGCAGCTGGGGAATGTTTTGAGAAAGAATGTCTCAAGTTTAAAAAGTAGGAAATGGTCTTTTGCCAGGTCTCTTCACCTGCTGTTGAGCCTTACATCTCTTCCATGATTAAACTTGTGCACGCAGAAATATCTGGTCTCCTTGTCTCTCTGCTACTGCTTCTTTCTGTGCAGTTGTGTAAGGGTCACTACACTAAAGTCTACAGCTGTCCTCAGTCTTTCGTTGCATATTCATTTGTCACACTGACAACTGTTTTCCACTTGATGAGTCTCTTGGCAGCAGGAGTGTCTCTGTGAGAGTAAGTATTTGAACACCTGGCCTAAACCAGCCATTTGTGAATCTAGCTGAGGGAAAGCTACTAATGAGCTACTAAATCTAGCTCCTGGTCTGAGCAGTCCATGAGAAAAAAGCTCTGTCATAGGAGTGTACTCTGAAGACTGAGATGTACAAGTTCCCACAGCATAGATAATCCCATGGTTATCAACCTCTGCTTCAGCCTGCCCTGGGAGAGCCAGTCCATGATAATAAAAGTTACAGAAGTGTTAGCTAAGGGGAAGGACATCCCTGAGGTCCAGATCTTAGCAGTGATGACCATTCATCTCCCTTTGAACTGAAGTTCTGTTAAAAGTGTTGCATGATTTTATTCACAACAGCAGTCACAGAAAGGCCATGGTACTGCAGCCATGAAGAAGATATACTTACACAAAGAATGGGACAGGGGAAAAGATAGATCTGTTATTTTACCTGAAAGCCATAGCCCATCTCCTGGATAGGTCATCTGGGAAATGGTCCGGTACCCTATCTCTGTAGAACTGTTGAGAGACCTTGTGCTTATATAGAACTATAGAATCAATTAGGTTGGAAAAGACCTCTAGTCTGGGGCAGGGGGATCACCTAGTCCTACTGTTAATACTGTCTTTTTCAGTTTCATGTGAGCCAAGTGTAAGTCACATCATAAATTCCTTTTATGCCTTTTTAGTAGGAGACTTTGACACTTCCTTTCTCCTTTCTCAGCTATCAACAATTTTGTGATATGTTGGCAACTTTCAGCAGTGCAGTCTCATATTCAAACTCTTGAATCCAAAGATTGTACCTCTGAGAAATAGTACCACAGCACCAAACTCACATGCCAGCTGGGTTTCTTCCTCTGCAACAAATTATTGAGAACAGGAATGGAGATCAGGGCTGTCAAGTGGAGTCTGTCTACTGTGTCCTTGCGCTTCCCTGCAGCCACAGGTGCACTTCATCAGTAGTGGAAGCCCTTGAGATTGTGCTAGAGTGTTTCCATAGGCAAACTGATAGCACTGAACTCCAGCCTGTTATTTACAAGCTTTCCATGAAATGTGACCATGGTAGGCTGACCCTGGCCAGATGACAGTTGCCCACTAAGGGTCTTGATCACTTCCCTCCTCAGCAGAATGATGGAGGGAAACGACATAAGATGTAAAACAATTCATAGGTCAAGATAAAACAGTTTACTAAAGCAAAAGTGAAAGGGTGCTCACTCAAGCAAAGGAAGAAAACCCCAAAGATTTTATTCTCTAGTTCCCATCAGTAGTGGGCCACTTCTCATGGTGCAAGGCACATATAGAAGTTGTTCTGAAAGGCAAACACTGCAAATAACCAATGCCCACCCTTCCTCCTCCTTTACTTAGCTTCTATGTTTGAGGTGAGATTGTGGTATGGAATATCCTTTTGGTCAGTTTGGGTCAACTGTCCTGATTATGTCATCTCCCAAGATTTTGCTCACCCCCAGCCTGCTGGTGGGAGGGTGGAACGATGGAGAGACAGCACTGTTCTGTACCAGCACTGCTCAGCAGAAGCCAAAACACTGGTGCATTTTCAACACCTTTCAAGCTACCAATGCAAAGCATAGCTCTTTGAGGGCCCTTAGGGGAAAATGTACTTCATCTCAGCTGGATCCAACACAGTGCCATAGACAATAATGCTTGTTTTAAAGCCCTGCTGGGCACATATCCTTGTCATGTGTCCTTTCTCAGCTGAGGAAGTGTGCATGAGCAAACATCCTCTCCCTGTGGGGATAAAATCAGTGGCTAATATGCCTAGCTGGGTCTTAGAGGATTCTTGAACTGAAAAAATAACAGAATGCAATAATAATTTACACAGCAAACTCAAATGAAAACGAGTTTTCCTTCATCTTTCAGAAGGAATTGGGTTTTCAAGTGTGCTACGTTTAAAGCCACATAGTTTCTTTAGAACTAGGGGCTGAAAATTCAGGTAATTTTAACTAAGCGAAATTAACTATTTTGTTTGTCACATTTGAATTAATAACTGAGACCTTTTCATTCTCAGAGAAATGTTTAATATGAAAATGCCTTATGGGAGTACAAATAGCCCACACAACTTACTTGGCAATGATAAACAAATGAATATTTGCACAGGTGTAATTAAGCATAGAAGAGACAAACCTCTGTGCACACGTGATTTACAAATTCACCTGCCTGGAAAACCTACGTCACATTGCATGTTGTTAGATTATCAAACTAGTTGTGTTACCAGGTCTGCAGAATGGTGTAAATTAGCTGATAATTTTAGAGTTTTAAGGTGTAATTGGTTTAAACTTCGTTAGTGTCAATGCTTTGATAGGACACTGTGTGGGGAGTAGTGTCTTATTGCAAGAACTAGAAGTCTGTCTTCCCAAACACAAATATACAGCACTGCAAGTCAGAAATTATTCAAGTAGAAGATGGTTTCTACCCTCATGACAGTGTGTCTTTTCCAAATAGCACATAAATAGATAAAGAATATTCTTTCCTTTGAATAATTTGTACTTGCAATGCAGAAGTAAAGACAAAACACTATTTCAGACATAGGTAAGATGTTAGGAAATGTCATGTAGGATGTGGGACTCATCATAAATTTCTAAGCAAACCTAATTCTGATATTGCTAATGTCAAAACCTCAATGTCTACAATCAGAGCTGTAGTTCCAACTAGATGTCCTGCAACTCAAGAAGCTTACTGAATTTTATCACAGAAACAGACTACTCCAGTTCTTTACTCCTCCCTTACATCAGCAAATCTGAATTCAACAGCCTTCAGGAGTTAGAGAAAGCTGTTAAAGAGTTTAATCATTACTTGAGAAATTTTCTGTCTTCCTTATAATTAATATGTACTCAAGAAGTTTAACAACCAGCAGATGTCTCTGCAAGCACTGATCAGCAATGTGCACATGCAGAAATTCTGGGGGGAAGAGTTTAATGAGTGGGTGTTTCACTTGAAGATTTACTTCCAAAAATGTCAAACCTACTTAGAAAATTCCAGAAAAGCAGAGATTGCCAGCATTATCACAACATTGCCTAGAAAGTAATCAGCCTCTTATTTGGTTTTACAAAAAGCAACATGAACACCTAAGAACTTTGTCTTCAGAGTGGTTAATCAAGAATAGTAAGTTTCTAAATTTGGTGTCTTTGCCTGTGTTTTTCAAGCCATTTTTTCTCCCAAAAGGGGCAAGATTGTCTGTGCTGACCCTGGATTTGACCTGTGTGCATGTGTCTTCTCCTTCCAGAAGTGGGAATGACTGTCACAAACATCCCCTACTGTGCTCCAACACAAAGCATGCAGCTTCAGGCTTTCCTTTGCTAATGTGTACACAACAATATGTGAAAAAATAGTATTCACCCTACCAACAAGACACTTTGCTGACCATGAGACTTCCTCCACTGGGAGTGGATGTGCTGGAAAATGAGAAGTGATAGTTATGAGTCACATTTAATGCACTGGTAAGTGGTAAGCACTTAAATGCTATGACTGTAAGAGCAATAGAAGCTATCTGATAATGAAGCACATATTTTCTACCACTGTGAGTGATTTGTAAATCCAATGAGCTGCTGACTTGTAGCCTAAGGTCTTCTGGTAGTGTAATTTTTATTGAACCCTGATGATATTAAATCCACCTGGCAGGTAGATTTGTGTAGTGTTGGGTTTGTACAGAGGCAGTCCCTCTTGCCACAAGGTTTTTCCTGGGCAATTGGCTTTTGGCTTGGGACAACTGAGGAAAACCCTTCAGACAGGACAGCAGGAAGACAGAAACACTTTGAAACATTTTTTGCTCTTCCTGAACTCTGAGTGTCCCAAGAACAAGTGTAACTTCCAACTGGCTTTAATGGAACCTGCTTATAGACTACTGGAAAATAGGCACCTCTTACCTCCTCTCACAGATGATGTGAAACAGAGATTGAATGTGTAGAGAAGCTGTTGGATATGAATGCAGTTGTGGCATCTCTTTTATGCTGCATCAGTGCTGTGGGTGGTAGGGAGCACAGGTTGGGGTTGCATGCTGAGAAAAAAAAGCCCTTGCTCTGCCTGCTGTATCTGCTCACCTGTTAGACCATGTGCAAGGTACAGCCCTTGTTTTAGGAGTGATCTCTGGTGGAAACACCTACGTGCATACACATGCTACTTTATGGGAGGAAAATATTAATGTGTAAATCACTTCTCTTGAATCAGATCTCAGATTACGCTATATGTGTAGGGCCATAGTTTATCTTCTTCCAGTCTTCTGATTATTAAAATTCAAGAACCCCACTTCATTCAGGTAACACAGTAGGAAAATCCTAGTGGCCTTCTGGTTCTTGGCTTAAGAAACGTAACAAGTATGATCCTTCTTTTTCTTCCAAGTAAGGTGGTGACTCATTCAATTTGTGGGGGAAAAAAGCCAGATGGAGGTAGACATCTTTATTACATGACATATTTTTGTGTGAAAGGTTTTTAATTTTCCTTTTCTTTAATTTCCATGAATTACATTTTTTCTTTGCATTTGTTTTAAATAAATAGAGTAGCAAGATTTGTATGTATGTTGTACCACTATTTTATGAAAGTCTGCAGTT
This sequence comes from Sakesphorus luctuosus, assembly GCA_013396695.1. Lineage (NCBI taxonomy): Eukaryota > Metazoa > Chordata > Aves > Passeriformes > Thamnophilidae > Sakesphorus > Sakesphorus luctuosus. The sequence goes on along the minus strand of VWZD01006693.1, from coordinate 50,731 downwards.
TATACCTATGATACATGATGATGTTGCCACAGGAAAAGTAGCTAGTATTGTTACAGACCTTCATCTTAATTATGAAAATTTTTAATTTAAATATAGGGCTGAGCATTCAAAATACAGTTCTAGGCCATCTGTTAGTTTTCCATCTGGGCTCATTTGCAAAGTACTCTCTTTTCCTCTCCTAAACACTATTTATAATCTTTCTTGGAAAAAATATGACTAATCTATGGCACACAAAGGATAGCTATTTGCATGCAGCTTTTAATAGAAGTGGCTATATGATTCAAAGTGGTAACAAAATATATTTATTTTGTTTTGCATGCAGGTGTAAAAGCTCACATGACTTCTAAACACACAACAAAAAGATTTTCCTATCACACTGCTTTTAACTACCAAAAAGTGAAAAACCTCAAGATGTCTGCTTTCATGGTAAATTTACAAATGAGGATGAAGAGTTAGCATTTTGAAGTCACTGACCTGGATTTTTTCAGTGGTTCTGAAGTGGCTTGTATTTCTGTCTTGCTCAGTCTGAAATGTTCCCAGAGGCCTGATTTCTGAAGATGAGCACTCAATTCATTATAAAGTAACTTGAGCTGCATATCCCAAAATCGGTGTAATCACTAGTTATCTGCTCTGAACCCATATTTCCCAGATATGTAGAAGTGTGGATAATGAGTCTGGCTGTACCTTGAAGCAGCAGCCACAGGGAGCCCACTGGAAGCCCCCTGGAAGATGTACACATGGGATTTACTGATTTCTTGCTACCCTCCAAGACCACCTGTGGGTCACTACCAGCGTAGTCCAGGGCATGGGCAATGGGCTGCTGTGAGTTATGTTCTATTTTCTCTCTCCACTCATCACCAGAGAGTAGTGCAGGCCTCATTCCCTGGTGGCTATGCCCTAATCACTCTTTTACACCTTTAAGTCAGGTATCATGAAGTACCTTCTCAGGTCCTCCATGATAGCCCTAACACATCACCTTTGACCAACCTCTGTTTGGCAATTTCCAGAGTGGAAAGAAGGAAGGGGCTTATTTCAAGGGTTCCATGATTTGAAGGGCAACTATTCAATAGTGTCTTAGTCTCCTCTTACTCTTCTATTCATTTTTTAGTGAACAGGAAAATATCTTCAGACGCACCTACTTGTTTTAATTCTCCATGGAAAGGCAAAGGCTGATTTCTACTGACTAACTTGTATGAATAGTTCTGAAGAAGGTGTTTGCAGCATCATGTGGAGCCTTTTTTTTGGAGTGGGAGGAGGGGGTGAGCAAAACTAGAACAACTGTGTTCTAGAAAACACATTTTAAAAAGGGCTGGAATAGGTCACTGGGCTCCTTGCCACTGCTTCTTCAGGCTGTCTCAAAACAACTCATTGCTCATGCCTGTCTGTGTTCCTGCCATCCCTGTGGCAGGATGTTTTAAGTTTTCTGCAACAAAGGTGTCTTTTTTTTCCTCTGAATTTTCAGTAGTATGCTTAAATGCATAAATTGTTGCAAGCTGAAGCTGCCAGATGCCATTACAATACAGCCCTCACCTTTTCCCCAAATCTGAAAGAAACGTGAACCCTGAATACTAATTGGGAAATGGACCACACATAAAAAGTTGCAGCAGCCCATATTCAGAATTCCTACTATAGCACCAGCAAAACTTGAAAACTCTATACAGCAAACCAGTTTTTATTTTATGCTAGTAACAATGAAGTGACACCCCAAAATACCAACCATCTTTTTAATGTCTTCCTGTCAAAGATTAAACAGTTGCCTTATCTCAGAATATTGCATACATTTAAAGTTAAATAGAAAATCAGATGAAACAGAAAATAGATGCAGAAGGTACAAAAGACAGATAACATACTGAGTTTAAATTACTATATTACAAACATTCGTATCTATTTACTGTGAACCCAATTAATTTCTCTTTCCGTCCCCACCATGCCACCTCAATTTCAATTCTTTCAATAATGTATGACAACCATAGAATGCAGTTTGAAAGCATTACCCCCTCATAAATAATGACTCTCTGAACCTATTACAGGTAATCTAAGAGATCCAAGTGATCTAGTGATCCAAGCTTAGTGGTAAAGAACACATGCACTTAATGTGATTTTCCTTTAAAAATTAAAGACAGCAGATATTTGACAGGGGCTTTTTAAAAACCACCACAATGTGTGTCTGAAATTTTTCACAGATATGGTGACCAGCAACATTCAGCCCTGTACATACAGGTAAGAAGCTGCAGGCTTGCATATTTTAAGTCTTCCTGTGAAAATAAAGACCTAGTCTGTTCTTGCTTTCTTGTGTTCTCCTCTAGGATGTTTTCATATTCATCTTAGCCATTTTATAGTATTTCAATATAATAAAACAATGGTGGGTTTGAGCGCACATGGAGACCTGGCAGAGGTTTCAGTTGCAGATTTGGCATTTAGGGATTTGTATTGCTGGGGAGCAAAGAATAAGAAATTTTATCCATCAGAGTACAAGGAAGAATTGTGAAGATTGTCTAAATCTGTTGTTATTATCCTTAATAATTAAGAAGTATCCCATGATTGCCATTACTACTGAACAATGCTACTTCATCATCATGAGTTATATCAAAGAAAACACCACATAGCACAATCTAGGCATGATCTAGAATTGCTTTGTCAATTTCCTTCTTAGGAATCACAAAAGCTATCAATGATTATTTAATTTGTCTTGGAGAAAGGCACACTCAAATTAAGTGGCAGCATCCTCTTCACTCCTTTAGGCAAGGTCTCTGCTATTTTGGTCAGTGGCATGTGTGCAACACAATGTGGGACCAAGTGAGGCATTTCATCTCTTAGAGAGCCTCATCAAAGATCTCTAACTTCATATTGTGCCTCCATAGACATATCACAATGCTGCATGCCCCTGGGTATGAGTCTTCTGAAGACTTTGGTTAGCATTTTCTCTCCAGAAGAATTTAGCTAGAAACTGACAGCTGTTTTGATGAGACATTTCATTTCAGAAGTCCCTCTCATGTGTTGCCTATCATGAACAGCCAAAATGCTGCAGCTGTTGGAAAGCCTCATGTGCAAGACAGGATAGTGAACCCAGGGCAATCACCACAATGAAATACTGCTCCTGGATCTCAGCATAACCATGAGCAAAAACCAGGTAATGCTGTCATCAAGAAACCAAAGCTTGCCATGTTCAGCTACTGTCATGTCACCTCAGAGGGTGTGATACAGGTATGTTTTGCAACCTCAAGTTTTTGTGGTGCAAGGCAAAAAAGAGCAATCATTTTTAATAGCAAAAGAAAAAGATCATATTAATAACATGGTTCAGAGAACCCAATCATTCATTGCTGTCCTGCAGAGTTACACCTACAAAGCTCAATTCAATGCTATGAATTTATGGCTTATTGTCAATGGAGTTGATGCAGTGATCAGTCAGTCCTCATGTGTTTGATAGCATACATAAACAAACAAAAATTTGTACTTCCAAAACATCACTACAGTTTTAAGGGATTCTGTGTCCTTGAAAGTTCATTTTGCAGAAGAGAGGGAACCAGCACCATAAAGCCTGGGTCTGATTTTTTTAAAAAAAAACATGAATTATGAGTTTGTATGTTCTAGAAAGGAAGGAGTGCATTTTATATAGGTTATTCCCAAGAGGGAAAAATATGTCCTGCCCTCTCTTCTGGTTAATATGATGTAGATACATGTTATTCCTTGAACAGGAGTCCTCACAAGAATTGCATAAGTGTACCTCTTCAGGAATGGCCACAGCACTCCTACCTTGCTTCCCAAAAGCTGTACTTTTCCAAAAACTATTTGATTATACACACCAAGTTGGGAAAGTCAGACCTGGCATTTGTTGTTTATTGAGTCAGGTTGCTGCTCAGTACAGACAGCTCTGAGCTCCACAGTCTCTTGTGGGTTTTGTTCTGTTTTCAACAATGGTTGGAGCAAATCCAGTCATCCTGCAGAAGCTACCTAGAGTTATGCCAGCACAGGGGAACCAGAGAAAGACCACACCTATCCTAATGAACTTGGCCAGTTTGGAGAAGGAATAAAGAGGTTTTGTACAGCTGAATGCATGGAGAGTGAGTACATCTCAGATAACTGTTTTAATTGCCACACAAAGATACCTTGCTCCTCAATATAAGTATGTTAATGTTTTTTACTATACCTTCCTTCTCCTTATTAATGTTTTTAGACAGAACTGTGCACCCAGAGAACTCTAATAGGACTTGTAGAGATGAGATGAGTCTGTTGAGTGACTGCATTTTTGAGAACACAGAAACTCCGTAGGAACAGACATATGCATTGGTGGGAAGTCACTTTCCCAGTTTGAAACCTCATTAAAGCAGGGAGTAACACTAAACCACTTCCTAGACTGCCATTCCTGAACCCAGCTGTCATTGCTAGCCCTCATAGTCCCATAGCTGAGACAGAAAGAGACAAAAGTGCAGCTAGTACTGTGAGAGAAAATATTCTTTCAAGCAGTCTATAATGCTGCTTTCGGCTTTACAGACTTCTTTTCAAAGGCTTTTCTCTACCTTGAAGAGATCATTGCTCCTAGTCAAACATCAGAGGCCAGAGGGATAGTTGCACCAACAGGCAGCATGACTGATGTTGGCTGTAAACCAGTAGCAGAGAAGACATGCTCCAGAGCTATCACTGAGCGACAGTGTCAGCTTAAAGCGCTCAGTGTCAGGTCCTTGCTCCCTCAGTGGGGCAAGTAGCCACGCACTCTTGAGACAAGAAAGGGAGAAGGGATTTATCTCAGAGATTTGCAGCTTAGTCGTTGGTTTTTTTCAGATGGAGTTTGCTCTCACCTGCCCTCTGGTACAAAGCTACATAAGTGAGAACCAGAGGCAAGTAGCTTCCTGACTTTTGGGGGCACAAACCAAGGCAGTACATGACTACAGGAACACAGACTGAGAGGGTAGAACCTTACTGGGCCTTATTCACCTCTACATAAGGGGCAAGACTGAAGTGCCCTTCAACCCTCCCTTGATGCTGTAGCATTCACCCCTCCATTCTGGACAAGACATTGGGGAGAAAACTGAACAGCAGCACATTTCCCAACCCCTTCACCTCTCTGGGAGTTTTACTTCCAATTGTGAGAGTCTGTCCTTTCTTTTCCCTTCACTCCTTTTTTAGTAAGAAGATGTTTTTTCTTCTTTAATCACTCACAGTTTCCCTTGGCTATAGTTCTGAAAATTACTCCTCTCCCAGTCAGAACCAGAGCCTGTAAGAGCTGCTTTACATTAACAGTCTTGTATTAAAGTATGCTCAATTGCAACATTCTGATTATCTATATGTCAGAACTTTTTGAAACCATTGCTTTTTACAGCATTCTAATTTGTATAACTATTTGTTTTGACTGCCAAAGCATTTTTAATTTTAATTACTGTTTATCATGCTTTTAGGGATAAAACTGTCAGATAAATCTGAGTACCTGCATAAACATCTGGGGAACTGTATGTGTTATCACTCAACAATTGCTGGTGGGCAGTTAGCAAACTCGTGTCTGGGACCTGTGTTCAGCTGCTGCAGAACAGGATGGATAGGATGAACCACTGATTGTAAAACTGTGTGCAATTATGTCCTTGATTCTGAACAACACAGCAGATTATTCAGAGTGTCCAATCCTTCATCAAAGTAGTATGCACAGCCAACTTTACTTCAGTCAGTCACACATAAAATGGTCATTTGGCAGGGCACCTCAGACAATAGATTCCTTCTAGCTTCCAAGAGAGTGACATCATTTACTGTCTTGGGTGGCTAGCAGACCATTGACTTGTCAGTCCCTAGAAGCAGAAACTGTGTTTGTGTTTGGCTTTTTAAACAAGGATAAGCCTATTTCTGCATACAAGGACTGGAGTGCCCCTGCTTCTGCCTGGGAGAAAGAGAACACTGTAGTGCCAGTGGCTCTATGCTACTGACCCCACACCATAACAAGGCACCATGAGTGGTCACTTATGCCTGTGCAGAATAGCCTTTTCTTCCTGGGTGAGGGTCTGGACCAAGTCAGGCAAAAGAATCCATATAGTGAGGCTCAGTATAAGCCAGGGTCTGAGCTCTGGGAAGAGCCAGACTCACCAGCTGGCAGTGGCACTGATGGCAGACAGGCCACAGCTGCATGATGCCCTGTGAGCATAATCATGGTGGCTCACTAACACACAGCATCAGTAACTTGTATGTCCTGCCAGCATCCCTCCAGTGCTCCTGGTGCCCAGCTCAACAATGGTCTTTCAGTGCTGCAAGAGCAGTGATTCCTGTGAGGATATCAGGGCAACCTGTCTCTACCAATATCCTGATATGCTTGTTCAGCTGGACTGTGCAGACATGTGAGAAGTTGCATCCACAATGGATCCAGAAGAAGAATTATGTGTTTCCTTGCTGTTTGCTGTTTGGGAAGCTGCTCCTCTATCAGCTGGTCAAGCAGAGCTGTGTAATGGATCTCCACCACAAGAGACAGGATCTTCCAGACCTCCCTGGATCTATGCCCTTGAATCGAGTTTGTTACAATCAATAACCAATCCTCTTTTTCTAGTACACACAATAACTCTGTTCATATCAGTTAGCAGTGCTTCGTGGTCCTGCAAGTAGTTGACTGCTTCAGAGACACTGAGAAAAAGTCCTTGTGTATTTTACACACTACCTACTGACTTGTCTGTCTTTGCTGTACCTGTTTCTATTGTCTCTTCTCATGTTTGTAGTTAAAGCTCCACAGAAGTGGGACTCCACATGTCTGTGTACACAGTATCTGGCACAGTGGAGTGAGCCAGCTTTGTGCTCCTGCACTACGGATGAAACATGCTTTCAACCTACCAAGCACAGGAGCAAAAAGACAGCAGGTACACAGATATTGCTGTCCACTATCACTTAGCACAGCCAAAGGCCTGCTGCAGGGCTTCTGTGACTCTTCTTTCAATTAATCTTGCTGCAAATTAGACACAAAATAAATCTTCAGGTATAATCCTCTTTCATTTGTTCCTTACTTGACTAAAGACATGCTCGTGACTAGTTTGCTATTTTTGCTGTTAAAGATGTATTGTTTCACTTTTTATTGAACAGCCTCTCTGAGGTAGACAATTACAGGGATCTTTGGACATATTCCTCTTTGCTTTTTCATTTTTTGCCTCAGGTGCTCAAATTGAATGAACTTCACTGCCATCTGGAGATGTAGTATTTTCATTTCTGTTTGTCATTTTACCTTAGATTCTCATTACAGACCTTCATTCCTGTGGTTTAATGAATAAAAGCATTTTACTATTTTACTTACTATGATGCTGTACTTCTCTTTATAGTGATTTGGTGCTGAAATAAAAGTCACCTCTGACATCTCATGAAAGTGTTTAAGATGTATCCAAGCAAGTAAATCTACCAAAGGGCAGGCCTCTACATACTGAATGTGTGCTGTTTTCAGTGTCAGGGGAGGATGATGCTAGTGCACTGCAGTCCTGCTCGTGGTTGGTCCCAGACACAGGGGAGCAAACAGAGAGGCTGTGCCGTACACCTGAAACCCATCAGTATATGGAACTGGTGGAGTCCTAGCAAGTGTCACAGGCAGAATTTTTGGGTCAGTCTTATTTTCTGCTGCCCTGGTAAAAGGTTTTGTAGAGGACATAGCAGTGCCCTGCCTGTGGAAGAGGCCACCAAGCAGGACATTATGCTATGGGTGTGGAAGTCTGCCTAGAAGAGATGCATGATCTTGTACTAGAGCCTGGAAATGTCATGTCAGACCCTTATAAAACACAATACTAGACTGTGGGTTGGCTTTGGCTGAATGCCAGGTGCCCGCCAAACTGCTCTATCACTTCACTTCCTCAGATGGACAAGGGAGACAAAGTAAGATGAAAAACAACTCATAGGCTGAGATAAGATAGTTTATTAAAGCAAAAGCAAAAGGTAATACTTGAACAAGCAAAGAAGAAGAAAGTATTCTCTACTTCCCATCAGTAAGCAGCATCTGGCCCCTTCCTGGGAAATAGGACTTCAGCATGCATGGAGATTGCTCCAGAAGCCCAACATTCCTCCTTGCCCATGCCCATCTGAGCTGATGTCATATGTTATGGAATATCCCTTTGGTCAGTTTGGGTTAGCTATCCTAGTTGTGGGATCTTGCCCATTCCAGCCTACTGATGGAGTTTGGAATTTTGGAGAGAGCACTGGCACTGTACCAGCACTGCTCAGCAGAAGCCAAAACGCTGGTGTATTAGCAACACCTTTGTGGTCACCAATGCAAAGTACAGCACTGTGAGGGGTTTTAGGGGGAAAATCTCAGCTAGACCCATTACATAGACTGCCTTGGAACTAAGGACAGCACTACTTTTGTAGAAAAACCACAGACTAACAAAGGAATCAAGTTTAAAACAAAAGACGTGGGTTTTGCTTAGTAGGCTGTTGATGTGAGAAGCTGCTTCCCAAAGGAAACTGTGGTAACAAAACATTAGTATTTCATCAGAGGAAGATAAGATTAATGTTTAGAAGAAAGAAAGGTTACTCCGAAAATCACATCTAGCTTAGGAAATTGCCTGTGCAGAAAATAAGGGAATGATGGGAGAGTCTTGAGAATATGGGATGGGAATATGCTAGTGTTGTTCTTATGCTTTCCTGAACAACTGCTGATAACAAGTACTGGAAATGGGCTGGTGGGCTCGATGCACTCTCCTTTTGAGACAGCACAGCCCTTCCTATGCTGTCCTTTTATCATGACGAATTTAATGCGGAAGGTAAAGGAAAGGCAAAAAAGATAGAGAACTGAAATTATGGATTACTTAAAATTACCATTATTTTTCCTTGACATTTAAGTGTTAATTAATTTATTAAAGTTCCTGTTCAAATAAAGTAGTTAAAGTAGGATAGCAGTTCTGATGTAATTCCACATAAATTTATTTCCTACTTGACATAATGAAGATCATTTCATCAAAGCACAATAACCTTAACTGCTTTTCACCTACAGTTATTCTATTAGTCTTACATAATTTGTGTCATTAGTTGGAACATCTGTGAAATTATGTGTCTTTTTTTCAGAGAGCCACACTTGGGTAAGAGAACTGTTTAAATAGAGTGAGTATTGTTACAAAAATATTTTGCTTTGTTATAGTCAAATAAATTATAAATCTAGTTGTACTCTTAGTTTCTTTTAAGGGCTTGAATCTGCAGCAGTGGCAGCAGGGGGAAATAAGAAGAAAATTTCTGCTCTTGGAATACTGTCACGGCCAGGACTTTCATTAAATTGACAAGAACTGTTTAATAGCTATATTGCACATACAGAGAAGAGAGCAGCACAGGGAGAAGGATGACAAGTTCTCTGAAACTCATCCATCCTTCCTTCCACCACCAACCTCACCTGCTATTTCATGCCCCAGCCAGTAGCTGGAACTGCAGCACCTTTGGTGCTTCAGATGCTGTGCACTGAGTTGCAACAAATTGTTAAGGTACTGTCTATGTGAGGGGTGCTTTTCAGCCAGTTCCTACTGGTTCAGCTTCACTACCATGTGACCTCAATATTCATTCTGCACTCCTCACATGACCCACTTGCGGTCAGTTATCAGGCAACAAAACCCATGTCAACGGGGATTTGGTGAAACTAACTTAGCTTCCAACTGTTAGTTGTACAAGGTTTATTGCATGTTGTGTCTTTTAATTAGGAAACTAAGGTGTAAACTACAGAGTCCTTTGCAAAGTCAGACCTGTGGGAATAATTTCAGGAGTCAATTACTGTTGCTGGATAGTAACTGGGAAACCAAAGGGACTCACATATGAATAGTAAATTAAGGTGCACAGTAGTAACAGGAATTTATACCTGGAACACTAGAGTTCTTAATTGCCACATTAAAACAAATTAAGTAATTAAAGGATCAGAAGATACTGCGTTTTTAAGGCTACAAAGAAGGCATATGAGCAAGACATGAGGGCTTTTCTGTTGTCCATTGGTAAATGCTGCAATTCAGAATTAGCATCAGAGGACAGAATATTTCTTATGCTTTTTTATTGACTCAAAGTCAAAAAGTCCCAGGTGTTGACTGCCTGGGAAGAAAGAGTGAAATTAGACAAGATTATTTCCTATGTCTTGTTTTGTATCTCTTTTACCTACCTGAGTTTCACAGAGCAGAGCTGGTAAGGGAGAGGGTGGTATTTACAGCAAAGAGACTACAGGAATTTTGAGTGGTTTGGATGTTTTGACTGAAGAATCAGATGGGGGAGCACTTTCTAAAATCAGTAGGACAGACTCAGTTTTCTCTTGAAGAAACACTGAAGACTGAAAGCTTTTTTGTGAATCCTGGTATTAAAGTGAATATAAAAGGCTGGAATAATCACTGAAGATGGGTGAATATACTGTATGGACACACTTTCAGATTGCAGCTCACAACAACATTTTCAAAGGCCTGATTTGAGCACAAGATGGAATCCTCTTAACTGAGCACTAGCATCACCATTTCTATTTTTGAAGCCATCTCCTTAAAAATTGTGAGAACCATTGGTATTTAATCCTGACATAGAGGATAACATGTATTAGTGTAGATTTGGTAAATAACATTGAATCTGAAAGCCAGTTTCCATTTGGCACTCTTAAGGCACAGTTTGATGTTATCTTCAAAACTCAAATCCAAACCTGCTTCAAGTCCAAATCCATGTGCTAGACCACCTAACTCAAACCAAGCAAGATGTAGCTGAAATATCAATCTTACAAGCATGAATAAAAGTAATTGGATATTTCAGGACAAAACCAACATAAAATGGGCAAAAATAAAGCACATCTAGACCTGTGCAGTTTTTTGCTCCCAGGTTCCCCAAGCAGCAGTATTAGGTGTTAGCCACAGCTCTGGTGCTCAAGTGAAGAAGGTTGTCTGTGTGTTGGAAATGGTCAGACCATTTTAAAGTTCTGGAAAATTAACAGAAAATGATGCCAGAATGTTCAAATCTTGCTCTGAATTCTCGGCAATAAGAGAGTTCCTTCAAAAGAAACAGGCAGAGCCTTTGAAATTTTTGGAGAAACAGGAGTTTAAGCCTCCAAGCTTCCCTCCTCAATTATAAAAGTAACAGGCCATTACAATTTTTTCAGTCTGTTTAGGCTGTCATGCTCCTTGGAGAGCAAGGACAGTCAGCAGTGACTAGAGGCTACAGCTGGGTCCTTTCTCTAAAGACCTGGGAGACTGGATGTCTAGCTCCCAGTCCTCTGAGGAAAGAGACCACTGTTGCCTCAAGAGATGCCTTGCTTTAGATCAGCTATATTCAAAGTTAACTATGCCCTGAGCTGGATAACTGTAATGAAATTTGTATATTTTTTCTACAAGATATATGACCAACTTTCAGTAGTATTTTGTCTTCCCTAAAATTGCATTTTCTACCCTGAGAAAGGTTAACACTTGACAGTACAGTATCACAAAACAGTAATGCAACTTCTGCTTACACATAACAATGTGAGAAAAACCCATGCTAGTAAAATCTAAAAGCTGCAGACATTCCACGTTATATATAGTGCCTTACAACTGAAGCATCATCTGATGAACTGTTATTTTGCTTCTGATACCTATTATTTTGAATTTAAAGGAAGTTCAACAGAACACAGAAATATGCCTGATTTTGTATAGGTTTGTGTCTTATATCTCTGCAATATATTAAAAATAATTAACTCTCTTTACCTATTACCCAGAACAGCCTTCAGATTCTTTCTTTGTTCCTAGAACACCTCTGTCACTCCCTGTTCTATTGATATGAGACTACATGGTTTGAGGTTACCTACATGATGACAGCTGATGGCCAGACAGCCAAAAAGGTGGCGTTTGAAGTTCACTTTTTCTCTGCCCTTAGTGGAGAAACTGGTTGAAAATTCTCCTATAACCATTTTTCAATTTCCCGCAAGACTTCTATACATTCCATTATTTTTGAGAAATCTGTCCCTCTCAAATTTTCTTGAGTCTATTCTCAAACTATCAGAGTGAAGGTGATTGAAAAAGTAATAATTTAAGCTTCTCCTCCTTCAGAAGCCAGGGCTAATAATTTTCATCCATCTGTTTTTCATTGAGTTAAAAAATGTGCCATTAATGATTCTGCAACGGCAGTTAAATGGTCCTGACAATTCATGGGGTTTTGGTGAGTTCCCAGAGTCATGGTGTTTAGCTATTCATTTCCAGGCTTTTAAATAGATAATATGCTGAGGCTGGTTGCTTATACCATTAGTTCATTAACTTCTCTGTCAGAGGAGAGCCAACCTAAATACTTGAGCGTGGGATGAGTGCAAGTTGTATATTTGGGTAACTGCGTCCTAAAGTTCAGTTTCTTTTTTTCTGACAAGAGGCTTTCCTGAGCTGCTGTTTTCCAATATCCAACATAAACCTCCCCTGACATAACTTCAGGTCATTCCCTGGCCCTGTACTGGTGACCAGAAAGAAGAGATCAGTGCTTGCTCCTTCTCTTCACCTCACAAGGAAATTGTAACCGCAATGAGGTCTCCCCTCAGTCTCCACTTCTCCAGGCTGAATAGAACAAGTGACCTCATATGGTTTTTCCCTCAAGGCCTTTCATCATCTTAATTGCCCTCCTTTGGACATTCTCTAAGAGCTTAATCTTTCCTATATTGTGATGCCCAAACCTGCACACAATATTCAAGGTGAGGCCATTCCAATGCAGAGCAGAGCGGGACAATTCCCTCCCTGTCAGTGCTGTGCCTGATGCCCCCCTAGGACATAGTTGGCCCTCCTGGCTGACAGGGCACTTCTGACTCATTTCAACTTGCCATGGACCGGGACCCCCAGGTGTCTTTCCACAGGGGTGCTCTTCAGCTTCTTGTTCCCTTGTCTCTCCATACATCCAGGGTTACCTCAGCCCTTGTCTTTACTAAACTGTGTGTGATTGGTGATTGCTCAGCCCTGCATTGTGTCTAGTTCTCTAGGCAGGGCTTCTTTGCCTTCAAGCACCCCCCAGTTTGATATCATCCTGTAACAGTCCTTAACACTACCCATACATATCCAGAGTAGCCAGGTTCACCAGTAACCCAGCATCTGCTCCAGGCAGGACCAAACACTCTAACCCAGTTAACATATCTAAGGTATTTTCAGTTGCTAGAGGAATACATTAAAAATAAAATTTCTATAAAACGCTTCAGAAAAAGTTCCAGAATACTTGGAAAAGTCAACAATTTACTAAAGAATTTACTTTAAATTAAAAACTTTTGTATACATTCACATAATCTTTCACAACAGCAAAACTCTTTTCCTTCTAAAACCCTGGCCAGTACTCTTCATGAGTAACATGACAACTGGAAAGCTAAATCAAGTAAAGTCTTTTTCTGAAAAAAACCTCACTATCCTGTGCTCACCAGGGAGATTTTTTCCTGTATACTTAAACATCTATACCCAAAGTCCAGCAAGAAAAGATTTTTATTGATCTTCCTTCTTAATTATAGCTCTGTGAGATATAATGGACTCTAATTAGATGCCTGTTCTCCCTCCATTTACAAAGAAAAAAGCTTTAATTAGAGTAAAAATTATCAAATTATTTAAGCGCTATCTTTTTCACTTCTTTTGTGTCCTAGATAATCAGAAGAAAATGGGCTTGAGTGTTCAGACATTCATCCAGGACTCCAGTCAGTTTTTATGTCATAAAATAACAAGGCTAAATTCTGTTCTCAGTTAAATGATGTAAATGAAGAGTTGTATTAAGTCTATTAGCCATTCTGATGTTCATGAGTTGCAGTACTGGGAGCCTCTTTTTGGTCCTTTTACACTTATAGGACATTTTTCAGGAGCAGATACTTCGAAGCCACACTACATGTTGCAAGTAGTCTAGGTGTAGAATTGCTAAGTGATGAGCTGCTGCTATTGTGCACAAAGCAACATACTTTCCTCATTTTACCAGTATTTAATCCTGACCAATGGAATTCACAGATGCAGGTTTTTACTGGGTTGAATAATTCCATGTGACACATGTAAAGGTTTGTGGTTCTTGGTCCACGTAGGGTTTGTCTGAATAAATACCAGAAGTCTGTAGGCTGGATTCCCCTTGTTGCCCTTGTTATGGGTGAGAGGCAACTACCTTGCAAGAAATGGTGTGTGTGGGGGGGGAAGCAAAAAAGAAAAAGCAAAAAGTAAAGTTACAGGCTAAATTTCCAGCATTTATCTTGTATTTGTGACTGCATGTTATTGTATTACTTAAATAAGGCTTAGGAAAGCAGGCAGGTGAGTTATATTCCAGCATGGGCTCCTGGCAAACACATGTGCCTCAGTTGTCTGGAGAAACACATGCCACTCTCCAACAAGCACAGAAGTGCTGCCCTGAGGCAAGGCAAGGCCAGTCTGACAACTCAAACATCTGCTGAGATGCTGCCTCTCCTTCCTGGCCCCTCACTGGCCAGTGTACACCTGGTAGAGCCCAAAGNGACACATCACCTACACCAAGATTTGGCCCTGAGGCATTTAAACGAACTCAAGGGGTTATTCCCTGGCACCTTTTCCTGGAAGCAGGATAAGGCTGACAGCCCCAGCAAGAGCCTGCTGCTTCTACTTTGCCAGCAGGCATACTTCCAGCTCTTGGCACAGCCCAAAGTGTCATTCCTTTCTCTGTGATTGGCTGCTGCTGACTAGCAGTGTTACCCAAGGGATAGAGGGGAGAGGAGTAAAACAAGGGAAGAAAATAATCCCTAAAACCTTGATGAGCTGTAGAGCAAGTCTAAGTTGAGCTTGCTCATTATTTTCCATCCCTCCTGGCTCCTTCCACCGTCCCTGAGCTGGGGCAAACTGGGGCTTGTTGTCAACATAGCTTTTGTCAGAATGAAACACTAGCTTTCTAACACCTGTTTGCATTTTCATAGAGACTAGCATAGGAAGGAAATGTTATTCTAAATCAGTACACAAATGTTCCTATCTCAGGTTGCATCCTTCCTGAAGGTAGGGAAGAACTTAGATGTTTTTAATCTGCATTCTTTTGCACAGTGTGGGCTACCCTACCTTTCCATCCATTCCTGTCACCATTGCTTTTGGGACAATAAAGAAAAGGCTGCCCTAAGGACCTCATAGCTAATATTTCCATGTCTGAAGATGGAACATATTATTATTAATGTTAGAGCTACCATAGCAGCCCTTTAAATAAAACTGGTATTTTCTTGTTTGTGATCACAGCCAGTACTACAGTAAGAGACTTATTCTGCTGTGAGAAACTCTTACTCTACACGGACCTAAATGAAATATGCTTTGGGAGGCAGGGGCACTTCCATGTGTCCCTAGTCCTAAAGGAAAAAGTAGATTCACAATTTGGCCAGCAATAAAATAAGTACTTTTAGAACTAATTTTGCGCTAAAGGAGCTGCTACAATACGGCGTATGCAAACATGTTCTTGAACCAGCATGAAGTTTTGGTCAATATGAAGTTTTAGAACAGGTCCAAAATTAGTTCTGCACTGTAGAGAGACAATGGCATTTACAGCTAAAGGCTGGAACTGCATTAGGTTTCACCCCTGCCTGTGGCTAGGGAGGGGGCAGCATGGATAGAACCCCAGTAAATCTCCAATGGAGACAAAAAGTAGGTGATGGTCTAAAGTACAAAAGCCTGGCACAAAACCAGAAATAGTCTGAAGTAACGAAAGGTTGGCATCAAATCAGATGCCTTAGAAATAAACCAAATTCAAAATTAGTGCCATGTTTGCTTATAAATTAAAGGTGAACCATGTATTTTACTCAGTCACAACAACTGAAACAATACAAAGTGGTCAATTTTTTGACTCTTAGAGCAAAATATCCAGACTGATGCTGGAAAAGACCCAAAACTGAGGTCCACATGAAGTAATTTGCCTTTACTAATGAACCTGTAGGGTAGTAGACTATCTTATGAAACTACGTCAGAGAAGTAATTCTGATCCTTTCAGGCAGACTTCTTAATCAATTCTGCATATCAGTAAAGAATTAGGAATTTTATACAGCCATGTTTAAAAATTTCAGGCAGCAGATGTTAGCTTAGACAATTTTTTCTTGGCCACAGATTCAAATCTCCTCCACTGGTCATTTTGCTGGCATTAACCATGGAGTTTTAAAACTCATTAATGGTTTACACTGAGTCTTAAGAAAGCTCCTCCACACCTGGTTTCAGAAGAAAGGAACACTGCAGCACCATGTCTTGATTTGCTATGAAATCACTTGCTTCTAGAATAAGATTTTCATAAAAAATGTCTGTTTCATAATTTTACAGAAAAATAATGGGCTACAGATCTCTATAAAATCAGCCTCAATTTATACAATGTCTTTTGTAGATGTGCTATAGCGATATCATTTGATGGAATGCCGAGAATCATGCCACAAAAGACCTGGACTTGCCACCCAACTTCAGACACTAACGGACCCTAATGTGTGTTTTGCAGACCCTTGGTAACAGGCATAAGACAAGTAAGTGCCTCCACAGTCCAGTAGCTGAGCTCAGACCTAGACCCCTTCTGAAGGGCTCCCCTTCCAAGGCTCACTGTCCTTTATGCAGTGAGCACTGAGTAGCTACATCCTTGCTTTTGTTAACACAAGGCATAAAGCAGTTGGGATGGAGTCAAGTACCACAAGGATAGCTCCTGACCAGAAAACAGTTCATTCAGTGTCATAACTTCTTTCGTTTTTCAGAGACCTAGGAAGACTTAATGTACAGAGGTATTTAATTTTGGATGTGCTGCCAGGTTTAAGGCAGGGAGGGCTGAAGAAGAGAATCGCACTAGGGAAGAAAGAAAGAAAGAAAATGAAAGAGACCTCATCATGGTCTAAAGATTCCTCATGAGGGGAAGCAAAGGGGCAGGCACTGATCTCTTCTTTCTGGTCACCAGTGGCAGGACAAGAGGGAATGGGAAGAACCTGTATCAGAGGAGGTTTAGGTTGGATATTAGTAATTGGGGTTACAGCCAGAGGGTAGTTGGGCACTGGAACAGGCTCCCAGGGAAGTGGTCACAGCACCAAGCCTGAGAGAGTTCAAGAAGCATTAGGACAATATCGCAGGCACATGATGACATTCTTGGGGCTATCCTGTGCAGGGCTGAGAGCTGGACTTCAAAGATTCTTGTGGGTCCCTTCCAACTCAAGATATTCTATGATACAATGAAATGATGAATCTTAACATTCCTATAAAGGTTGGCAGAGGTAGACAAAGCAGAAAGACATGCAAGATACATTTATCTTTGCTATTTATCAAGTACCTGTTGTAACCCTTTCCAAAATGCAGTCCTGAACTGGAAGACAGAGAAGAGACAATGTCCTCTGCAGACCTTTGGGATCAGAGAGAGCAGAACAGGAGACAGAGTCACACCTGGCTGGAGATAGGGAGCCTGAGAATATGGACTTCCACTGGAGCAGGAGAATGTGCACCAGGGTTTTGGGAATATTTCTTGATGTGTGCCTGAGAGAGATCCCTTGGCAGCACCATTTGTGGGCATGCAAGGAGCTGAGCCTGTTGCACTGGCTCCTAGTGAACCAGTGTATGGAGACTTTAGATTCATCTTTTTGCAAGGAGTGGATAGTCCATCCTCTGTAGAAGCGTAGTTTCAGGGGACACGACAAGTCTGGGCAGGACTGCAGTTAAAAGCATAAGGCAGTTAAATTTCAGATGGTCTGTGGACATCCTCTGAGTTTTCCTGGAGGCTTTGGATTGCTGCAAGTTTCCAAGGACTGTACTCTGCTTCTCCTGTGACCTAGAAACTTTTTGGAGTGTTGCATGAAATAAGGTGACCTCGAGATCATGTAGTCCCATTTAACTTTTTATCCTCTCCTTCTGTGAAGGAGCCTATTCATAGTACTTGTTCTGCAACCACAGCTAAATAATGACTTCTTCCAGCAAAGGTTCTTTGGGACTATTTGGGTCATAACATTCATGACTTGAGGATCCTGGTAGTGTCATTCAGCTAGCAGGATGAGCAATTCATTCCCTGTTAATTACCTTCTAGGCACATATAATTGCAAAACAAAACATAATTAGACAGGGACCAAACTCATGCTACTTTTATCTCAAGCTACCCAGTCTCTGAACCTTGGAAGCTTTCATTGGGTGATTCCAATGGAAGAAGTCTTTGGTGCATTATCCACATCACAGGTGGTCCAGACCCTCAAAATGCAGAACAACCTTCTCCAGTACATCCAGGGCCTGAGGCCCAAAGATGAGAAATTTGCTTCATAAGGTAACATTGTACAAAACAGGCAAATTAAGTAATTACTTTAATAAGCGACCAGAAATGGTCTTAATATTTGTGGCCAGATAAAGATGTTTGCCAACTAATTTGTTACTGCCAGGGGAGGACACAGCATCACTTTTGGGATTTGCTCAGTATGCATTCATGATTTTTTATATTTTCACAGGCCTTGCTCAGATGAGCCAGAAAGTCCTGTCAGGGACTTCTGCAAACAGATCTCTTCTGGAAGTCTGCAGCTGTAATGCACTTCTTCCAGTGGCTTCAAAAATAGCATTCTGATGTTTGACTTAAGGTAGAATGAGGAAAAATCCATAGAAATTAGAATCAAATGGGTAATAGTAATCAGTCACCTTAACTCTTGATAATGTAATAATGGACTCCCAGGTAAAGCAAAACCAATTGTGAGTAAGGCAAATACAGCTCAGGGCACACAGCAAATACTGTCCTACTGTGCTTACGAAGGCTGTTAAACAGCAGCTTCTGAATTCTCATTTCTCAGTTTCACTCCAGAGATCCAGCTGAGCTCAAAGACTAGACATATTTTGATGCTTCTTTGAAAGGCTGAATAGCCAAAATCGATCATGGCATTTACACAGTGCTTCTCTCTTTGCTATTTTAGACATTAATCAATCAATTTTTGTGTCTTTCTAGAGAAGAAAGAATTAAAATATCCCTTTTAGGAATAAGGAAATTGAGAAAGAAGAGCTAAACACCTTCACATGGCTCACAGAGGTCTGATCACAGCAGTCTGTTGGACTCAGGAGGTTTCACTATCCAATAACTGCACCTACATCACCAGCCCACACCTTCCCCTCCTAGTGTGACTGCAACACAAATGCCTCCTTCTCTGTGTGTGCTTGCCAAGATCTGGGGTAGCAGCATCATATTCTCAAGTATGCCAGTGGATGTGGTCATTCCACTGCCAAAGTAATTTGTAATAGGTACAAAACCTTCTTTTTAGAGTATTGGTAAGATATATGGACATAGTAAAGGCTTATTAAAGACTAAGCCACACTAATAAAATGCAAAGCTTGTAATTTAGAATGGAAAATCCTCTGATTTAAAGACAGTGGCCAAAGATTGGATGATTTTATATATTGTTAATAAATCAGAACAAGCAAGGCACAGAATATCTGGTGTAAAAGTTAAAGCTATTATCAAAGTTGCCCAGATAGGGACTCTGGGCTTTCTCCACTAGGTAAACCCCAATGTCTGCATGGGAATGGGCTCCACATATACTGATTGCTTCTCATACAGCCTGCCAGTGCTGAAACGGCTTGGGAGGGACGTTTTGTGGAGAAGGTCCTGTCACTTGTAGCTGTCACCCTTATTACAGGTACATTTGTTCAGGTGTCTATAGTCAGGTGCAAACAGGCTCTGCAAACAGGATATGTACAACTTTACAAGTACACAAGTATTTACTGACCAGCACCCATAAAATTTAGCTATGATTTGATGAGCTTTAAGACAGAGCTACTTTCACCACCTCTTGTAACAAATCTAAGGAGCCTTTATGATCCTACTGGGCCACATCTGGAGGAAAGTACCATCTGCTGTGACTCCCCAGATCAAACCTCTGACATTACAACCCAACAACTTTTCTAGCAGCTCCATCAATACCAAGGATACTGAATAACCTGGCAAGGAGCTCCCAGTTTCTTTCCATCAGAAAGTTATTCCTCCTCATGCTGCTAACTCCCCTCTTCTGTAATTGAGATTCCTTGATCTCCTGCCTATAATTTTGCCTTTGTTAACCTTATATAGTATTTTCTACATTCAAATAGTTCTTTGTCACAGTCTAGCAGCTTCTACAGCAGCCTTAGCTGAGGTTATACAGCCAGGGAGGAGCAGAGCGGAAATCCCTGGAGCGGGAGCTGCCAAGCTCTGGAGGTGGGGAAGGAAAGTAACACAGAGAGGGATTACACTTACTAAGCTAATTCTTACCTTCTTGCAAAATATTTAGCCTTGCACATTAGACACTCTTATAAACACTTACATTAGACTGTGCACAGATTTACTCCCCAGCACCACAAACGAGGTCTGAGATTATTAGAAGGGTAAAAAGCTGAAAATTTAAGAGAAACTTACAGCACCTGAGCAACTGAACCAAATATTCCTTTACAGGCTCTAGTCCCCTACAGAGTCAATGGAAGAAGGAAATAAAAAGGGGATTTGTTTCTTAAGAACACATGACACTTCTCAGCATACGTATCCATGCTTACCAATGCCTTCTCTGTGCAGTACTGCTGAATGTCACATGATTGTTCCTGTGAGCAGGTCATGGCCCATGTGCCTGCAACCTTTGGTATTTCACCAATTACAATCTGTTTTCTGAGAAACAGACATTTAATCCACGATCGTCAATCACATCACCTTCTGCTGATCAGCATAGAAAGCTCTTCATGTAGACAGACTGCCATTCCCATTTCCAGCTAGGTGCATCCTCTAGCCTTTGAAGAGCTAGGATATGCTGGTGACTGTGACAATGTCTTCAACTGGGAATTCTAAGGCATCCATTCCCCAGGGGAATGGCATGAATTGTGTCTGATCTTTCAGCCCTAACGCTATTTAAGCTTTGCAAATAAGAGAACTCTTAAAAGCCAAAGTTGCACAATAATGGAAGAAATTTACCAAAAGATCAAATAGCAAACACATTGTTAAGACTACATTTAATGATGAAAATCTTCCTTGGCTACTGCAGTGCTGCCAGTTGCCTGTGGTTCTGTCTAATCAGTACCTGTAATGTCCTTTAAGGTTGGCATGTCCTGGAGAGTTTTAGATCTGTGTCTTTTCTGCTTTTATGGCTAATGATGACTACAGAAGCCACTTCTGACAATTATTTCAGGCAATCTTTTTTCCACTCAATGTATACAGAAACACCTTCTCCTTGTCCCTCACTATTTTGTGGTTTAACAGACCCTTACCTCCAAGACCAGCTGCAGCTGTGTTACGTGCTAAGGAGCCTGGGTTAATTTTTATCCTCTTCCCATTGAGGTATTTTAATTAATATTTCTATTGTATACTTAAATTAGAGCATTGCTAGCTCCAGGCTTAAACAGTATTTTCAACTTACCATATCTTTGAAGGCACAGTGTTACAGCTTTACAAGTTGTATATTCAAGAAGTTACTAACCACATAATAAATACAGGTTTTACTAACCTAGAAACCACTTCTCTTGCAGCACCACATAATCTCTAATCACAATCCTTCAGCACCATAGAAAGTCTTGCCATGTTACCTTGATCTAACTGAGTGACAGAACTGGTAAGGATATTAGCTTGTTTGTTTTATGCTTCTTTACATCCAATGCAGTTTCATAGTCCCACAGGAGCGTAATCACACCAATACCCCCAATATTCGTTAGTGTAAACACTGTACTACTAGATTTCATTGTTTCCAACTCAAATGCAACTGCATGCATGACGTGACTCGTTTCCACAAAACAGCATTTCAACAGCCATTACAGAATCTGGTGCATCCCCTGGAGTTCCCCTTTAATGCATTCAAACCACATGTTAGACTGTTCAAGTTTTGTAGTTTAAGCTTTATTTTACTTAGTTAAAAACTCTCAGATGCCCTCCAGCCAGGTAATAAATGACAGAATATTCTTTTTTCCTTACAGTCAATTAAACTAGAGATGTTATAGAGTAACTCAACCACAGCACACTGAATGCAAGCATCCAAGCAACTGTTAAGCAGAGACTCAGTACAGGAATAATTAGTTATTTTACATCTATGAAAAGTTCTCACTAGGTTTATTAAAATTTTTTACAGACATTATGCTAGTTGTGTACAAGTTTT
Source organism: Sakesphorus luctuosus (assembly GCA_013396695.1). NCBI lineage: Eukaryota > Metazoa > Chordata > Aves > Passeriformes > Thamnophilidae > Sakesphorus > Sakesphorus luctuosus. The sequence goes on along the minus strand of VWZD01006693.1, from coordinate 28,809 downwards.
ATGTGGTTGTGTGAGAGAGAAAGCAAACTGAGCAGAGCTAAAGAACCAGTAAGGGGAGTAACTATTGCATCATGGCAAGCAACTGCAACCCTTCAAATGACAGGGTGGGTGAGTGCTGACTATTAATACCAGCTCTTGTGTGACACTCCTTTGTCTCCCAGCATCATAAAGGGCTTCACCAAAATAAGCATAATTGTTTCCATTCTAAGCAGAGTACCTGTGGAGGAAGATGCTTTGCCTTTGGCGAAGGGAATAACACCTTGGCACATATGCCTGCCTCTCTTGACAAGCTGTCATGATGTCAACCTAAATGTCTCAAAACAAATGATTTTGTTTTCCGGTCTAAGCTGCCTTTCTCCCAAAGAACAAGCCTCATTTCAGAAACAGGCATTTCAAAAAATGTGTTCTGAGATGATCTCGCACCAGTGTAAGGCTTTGTTCCCTCTAGTGGCTGGACCCTGTATAGAGGTGTGCATGTGGGTCTGAGATAATGGAGCCGTTCAAGAAAAAATATTTGCAGGTCTACAGGTAAGAGATCTGATCCTAGTTAGCAAAAGATAGGAGTGAGTAGTTAGAATGAGGGGTTTAGTTGATTTTTGCAACCTCTAGAAGCTGGAGATGAGATCTTAATGCTGGATGCAAAGAGTGGAAAGTGAGTGAGAAAAATAAGGCAGAGCAAGAGATGGATTTCGCAATGTTTTTTTGAACAGGCTGTAGGGACATAAACATTTTTAATATGCTCTGTTACATCTTTTTACTACTTCAGCCTAGACAAATAATGGAAGAGACAATGTGCAAGAGCCTCAGTGTGAGTGCCACTTCTGTTAAGCTCTTTGACTTTAAAAGAGCTAGGTCTGCAAGTTTGAAACATTCCATGTTACAGTACAATAAAATTCAATTTTTACTAAAAATATAGACTTTATCACCTCCTGCCACTTCTTCTATCTGTCCTCTATTGTGAGAGCCCAGCTCTTCTGGTAGGTCCTTAACTCATATAGAGGGCTGTGTCTGACAGATGATCAGGCTGATGACTAGGTCTGGCAGAGATCTGTAGGCACAGGAGCTCATGACAGTTGTGGATGACACAAACTGGCAAGGTGGCAAAGAACCATGGGACTGTTCGGTATAGTAACACACATATAAAATATATAAATTCATAATGGATATAAGTAATATAAATGAGATTTATGTATACACACAAATAAGTATGCGTGTTCTTTTATGCAACATGGATTGTTAGGAAAATTTTAACTATTTATGCAAAACATGCTTTGTGTACATGGTCATGGTCATAAAAAGAAGGCCTGCACGTCATGCCAAGAAAGGCATGGGCTGCTGTGTGGAGGGCAGTGAAAGAAGTAGGAGTCTCAGCTCAACAGGAACTCGCCTGAAATGCAGAGGCAAAGTAGATTATTATAGTTCTTGAATTGATAAAGAAGAAAAGTGGGCAGCATCTGAAAGTATGGTTTTCCCCGCTGAGCATGATGTCAATGAGCTGAATACTGGGCATCCAGACTGTTTTGAAGTTCACACACTCAACACTCAGGCACGCACACAAACCAGATATGGAAAGGGTACAGAAAAGAGCACTAAAATGATCTGATAGGGTGGAGGAAGCATCTTTCAGCAAAGATTTAGAGATTTCTTATTAAAGTCCTTAATGATTTTAAGTTATAGAGAAAACAAAAAATTGAGATAAAGCTTAATTATAGTCTACTAATACCTCCACGAAAATAAAACACTGTGTTTACAAAACCCTTTACAGCAATGTCAAAATGATCAAGAAAACTCATTCTTTTTGTGATTTTTAGCTGATGGAGAAAATTATCAAAGCAGTAGTGAATTCTTCACCCACAAGATGCCTTCCCAGAAGATACTCTATAGTCAAAGGGCACTGTTTTATACTGGCCTGAGTGTGTGGAATCATAGAATCAGGACGGTTTAGGTTGGAAAAGACCTATGGAGCTGAGATGTTCAGATGAAATAAACTTCCCTGATCTTATATTTTTTTATTATAAAGATATTAAGAAAAGCCTTAATTCCCCAACTTTTAATCTGTGAAGCATGGATTACTGATAATTTTCTGGTTTTGATTTTTGATGCCAGTGTTTTTCTCTTGATTTGGGCTTTTTTTATCTTTCACTAGCCAACGTGATTATGATTTAGTAAGATAAGTTATAATTTATTTGCCCTTCTGCCACATTTTTCCCAGTGACTAACTGGCTACTTTACTGGCACCAGGGCCCAGCTCATTCCTGAAGCAACACAGGAAGTTAACAAGTGGCTTAAGCCTGTCAAAGGCAAAATTTGGGATCTTATTGATGACCTTTTACAAACAGTACACTGAACATTTACTGAACATCTCTAGCCATGCTTGGCATCACAATTTCTCAGGTTTTTGTTTTGTTTTGTTTTTTAACTATTGTAGTGCTGACTGTTTGATGACCCAAGACAGCAATAATCAGTGTTGACAAATATGTCAGAAGACTACTAAAATGAGAGTAACACAGCATGCTTGTCTGAAGAGAATATTATGCAACTCATTAGAAGTCATAGTGTATGCTTTTTCATGGTTCTACTTCAGGACCCCCTGTTTTCTGGAATATTATTTGCAGTTGGATTGAAGACAGTAATTCCAAATATACGTAAAATTATCTGCAGTGGCATTACCTTTGTGTTGTGTAGGAATTCAATAAAATACCCAACTGATTCTCTGCAGACATGAACACATAGGATTCCTGTCTTATGTGCCATGCTACTGAGCTCTTGAAGATACACAGAACCAAACTGTTTTTCCAGTAATAAAACTGGGCAGGGAATGTTTCCAAATACCAAATATTGATTTCTTGGAAACTGGCTTGACATCAGTGTGCTGGTGGGAAGTGGTGAATGATTGCCTTTGCATTTTTCAGCATTACTTTGGGGTTTCCAATCCATCATTAGTTTTTCTCGCTATTGTCCTTCCAGTTCTTTTCTCTTGTGCCCTTAAGTGAACTAAGCAAGCAACTAGATGAGAGCTAAGCCAGTGAGATCAATCCACCTCACACTCCCACAGAAGCTGATAGAATATGACAGCAGGAGACTGTTTTGACACAGGTATGTTGGCCATCTGACTCCTTGGAAAGACATTCATAGAATCATAGAATCATCAAAAGACCTCTCAGATCAAGTTTCATTGTTAACCTAGAGCTGCCAAGTCCACCTGTCAACCCTATCCCTAAGGGCCATATCTCCAAATCTTCTAAATCCTTCCACGGATGGTGACTTAAACCTGGGCAACCTGTTCCAAACCTTAGGAATTATCTAATCATAAGGAGATTCTAAAACCATCATTGCAACTTGATTGAAGTCTGTACTCCAGCTACAGGTCAAGTTCATCCCGTAGCAGACAAGCAAGCTGGGAAGTCCCTGTCATCTTCTGTCTCTAAGCAGGATATCTATCTGCTTTACTAGTAAAAGCACAGAGCTTGCAAACATGAGCTATATTCTTACAGCCCCCTAGGAACAACAAATTAAGAGTAGTGGCTAAGCCTGAATCTAAAACATGGATAGAACTGTTAGAAGTTTGGATAACTTTCCTTCAAGCAATGTAGTGAACAGATAAAGTTGGTTTTTTCTCTTTTTCTTTCTTTTTTTTTTAATTTTCTTTTTTTTTTCTTTTATCTGCTGGTAACAAAGCCTAAGCAAGTAAACTTCCTGAAGGACAGGCCTTACCTGCTTGGAGGGTGGTAGGGTCACACTCATTTCCCCCAGCCAAGCCCATCTTGGACATTCAATGACAGCAAACAAGAGGAAGAAAGACTGACTCCAGTAGTGCCCAGTGACAGGAGAAGAGACAGCAGATAAAACTGAAACACAGGAGGTTCTCTCTGAACATCAGGAAATATTTTTTTAATGTGCAGATCTCAAAAAGCCACTTGTATGTGGTCCTGGACAAGTGGCTGTAGGTGACTCTGCTTGAGCAGTGACGTTGGAACCTGTAACCCCCAGAGGTGTGTGCCAATCTCAGCTATTCTGTGATTCTATGATCTTCAAGAGCAACAAGTGCCCAGAGGGACTTAAAAATGTCATGGTTAGGTCTAAAGCTGCTAATTCTCCATGCCCTATCTGGGATGCCCTTAGTGTTGGCACCAGAATTGTGGGGTTTGGGGCTGAGCTCTGTGGATATGCTTGTTAAACAGCACAGATTAAAGCTGGCCTTTTTTCTTAGTCCAACTTTATTGCATTTACACAATACCAAGTCACAGGTGCTTGTTAATCATTTTCAATAGCATTAACTTTCTGAACATTGCACTTCTGTTGATATACAAAATAAAATGAGTTATTAAAATAAAAACTCATCTGAAAAATCATTGTCTCAACTCTTTAATTTTTAGGAATGATAAGGATTATATTTCACTGAAGGCTCTAGAATATTATGCATCTCTTTGTTATATACCTAAGGAGAGGTTATTTCAGGTTTTATGGATTTCTAAGATAGAAGAAGAGAATTGTATTGTCAAACACAAACACTCTGCAAGTGCAAGCATGTTCTAAATGAAATAGAACAAAGGCAGGCCAACCAGATACCACTATGCTTTACTGAGATGGCATCTTGTTGCTTCTTTCTTGAAGTGGATCCCCAAACCCTCAAGTAGAGAAGCAAATCCAATTTGCATATTTGTAATTTCCTTTGATGCCTAAATTTGTGAAATATGTCCTGCCTTAATTTACACTGTCACTTCTGACCTGTCTCAGATCTCCCCAAAATTTCTGCTTCTGAAGTGGGGCTAAGTCACTTTAGAAACCATGTGTTGGTGGGATATTTGGTGAATAGCAGCAGGTCCAAGTCTTTTTGAGCTCCTAATCTTTACCTGACATGAGGTTGTTCATATTGCTGCTGTTCAGGGCACAGGAGAGAAGTCATGTCACCACTGCGTGTGTGTCACAGGACAAAGGAGGCACTGGAGTAGTGGTATGGGAATTTTGTGTCTTGAAATTTTGTATGTTACAGCTCTTATCTACCAAAAGTTTTGTCCACTATTTTACAGCAGACACGAAGATTATACTATGTGATTTTTTCATTTTCTCATGCATCGATTAAAACAGACAGAGAGTCCAGGTTCTCCAAGTTGACCTTGGATTCTTGCACCACAAAGTGACCAAAACTTAGAAGTGACAGGGTAATTCAGGCTTCAGGGGGTCAACATGTTGGACTTCCTGCTCAGAGCAGGACTGCATTTCTTTAAAGAATGAAGGACACAAAATGCCAGTGTTTAAATCACATACTTCATATAAGGTGGAGGCAGTAGTTAAACCTATCCACCCTGCATTAGAAAGAGATTAAGGTGACAGTTTACCAGCTTACAGACAAGAGCAGCCCAGACATTCCCTTGGCATCAGCTGCAGCTGCCAGGAAAAACCAGCCATGAAGAAGTAGAACAGATCTAGGCTTGGCCCAAGGTTCCTATGCACTGCACTGGGTGAAGTCACTTGCGACCTGTTACAACCCGCCCTTGGAAAAGGGGACAGGGTAACCTAGGTTGTTATCAATAATTCCCTTGGGNTTTTCCATGAAGTAGTGTCACCAGCCAGGCTATGAACCACCAATTTTCTTCCCACCTTTCATGATGGGCACAGAGTTCATGTGGAGGGCAGGGTAACAGCTCTTCTTGCCTCTTCAGGGTTTGACACTTTCAGCACTGGAGGGAGGGATAGGCCCCAACTGCCCATCAGGGGTATAATGCAAAAGTCAAAAGCCTGCAAAGTCTCCTAGAATGCATAAATCATTAACCATTTCGGTCTCTGACATGACCTCATTGTCCTTCCCTTTTTTACTTGATCTGAAGAGCAATTATACATGAGACACCCCTTCAAAGTGTAGTTACAGATCTGAAACTAATCTAAATGAGCTTAAAGCTTGATATAAAGCTAGTTTTGAGGTTACTCAGAAAAGCAGAATGGATGGAAGATCGAAGTAAGCTGTTGACTTGCTTCTTTTGGAAGCAGCTCTTTTCTACCATAAAGGTTCAATGGCTTTTAGCTTAGAAACCTCACAGAGTTTCTGTGATTCTTAAGCACCAATAAGGCTACAGTAAGTAGGGAAAGTCATCAGATCTGGAATAACATATTATGTGAGTTTCAAAGTATTTCTACAATTCAGTAATTTCTATTATCATAGGTTGAATTCTTACTAATGAATATACTCTTAGAAGTATATTTGTTCTCATATCTGAGAAGTTCTTTGCCATTGATGAAGAGAGAATATCCCCATATAAAAAGATGGATATAGATATTAGAAATTCCAGGTAGTTATTCAGAATTTTGGGCCTGTTTCTTCTCCTTGCTTATGAGTATAAATTTATTTACACTTCTCATTCACACAGAAGAGATATTCAACATGATCTTTACATTTTAGTGACTCTTTTCACAACAGAAACACTTTCCAAGAACTACCTGAACTTCCGACTTTCAAATGGTCTAGTAACAAGAATTACAGAGGCATACGGAAAACTGAATAAAAGAGCTAAAAAGCTGCAGTAAATGTGAAAGCTCATAGTCTTGAAAGGATCTTATTCAAGGTAATGGTAGTGGGGAGATAACCAGTAGTCATTATTTCAGTGAGCAGTTTCTAAATATGATTATAAGACAAAATGTAAGAATAACAAGCCTCTCAGAGGAAAGTGTGGTATGTGTCTTGTTCCTGTCTTGCCCTTTCTGTCTTCAACACTTCTGTCCTGTTGATGTTACCTTCTAAAAATACCCTTTGGTGTTGTTTCTGACCACCTACTCTCAGCAGCTTGAAGTTTAAATTTTGTATCATTTTCAGTGAAGTTTGTACCACACTTTGGTATCCCTCAGTACATACATAGGAGCCCATGAATGATGAAGACGAAAAATCTGGCTGTCCAGTGCTTGGCAGGAGATGGCAAGGATGTCCAGGTATTTTAACTAGTATGAAAGAGGCACTGCACAGCCACACAAATGCTTTTCTTCCCTCCCAAAAATCCCAGAGTCTCCTCAGCAGAACTTGAATAGGAGAAAGGACAAAAGAAAATTTCAAAGCTACCCTCCAGCATGACGAGACAAGTTTGGTTTCTTTAAAAGGAGTGGGTGGAGACAAAGGAAAGGGAATTGAAACTGTTTTGAGGTAATAGCAATCCTGACTGCCACAGTGGGGTGCAGAGATATGTGATATACCATGATTATTGGAGTTGAGAGGCTTCCTTTTTGGACTACAACATTTTTCACTCCTTTCAGAAGCAGTATTATATTACAGGTGTTATAACTTGTCTGTAGAATCAGACTGGCCAGGGAACTGTATATCTAAGTCATGGCTGCCCCCAGGAAACCTGCCAGCCTGTAAACACAATGAAATGAGTGAGATGAAAGTATCTGAAAGAGAAAATGAATTTTAGGCATTCCACTGAAGTCTGTTTAGTTTTTGTCATCTGGCCCAGCATCTAGAAGCAACAGCTGGAGAGGACATACTAATTCCCAGTGACTAATGCTGGGAAGACTGCCTTAATCTTGAAATCTTTACATAAGGGTCCGAGTGGGAAGAGAAAACTTATTCCTTCAACATTCTCTTATTCTTTCTACTCTGCAAAGTCATCATATGCTACCATAAATGTCAAGCTTTCCTACTTCTGAAAACTTACATGAGCAAACTGATGAAGTTTCCAATGAGGAATTTAGGTGGAAAAGTAGCTGAAAGTGCAGGCTGACTACAAGAGGAACTTGTCAGGTCATTGCATACTTTTCAGCATATTTCCTTCATTGGCATATTTGTCTGCTTTCAGAGGGCTTTCCCATTTTTAAAAGGGTCTCTCTTCTCAGAGGGTTTTGCTCATAGCTCCAGCCTAGCGGGGCCAGGTAAACATAACCCAACACTGTGGGGAAAATTCAACATGTTTTTATCATGTTCCTCCCTCTGAACCTGAGCAAAGATTCCATTCAAGATACGAAAACCTTCTAAGATACAAAATACTGTCATTTATTAACATGTTTATCCCTGTCTCTACTCCATCATTTTTCATTTTCACGCATTCCTGCATGTCATCTGGGCACAATAAATGAAGCCAAAACACTGCAAGAACATTTCCTGTCTTAACTGCAAGAGAGTTGGAGTCTCATGTTAGCTTACTCTCATATTTTTAGAGTGCTTGCACAGATTTTGGAGAGTGGAAGAGTGTTTCTGGCAGTCAAGTTACCTGAAGAGTGACTTGAATTATTCTAATGTCTTTAAGAAAATATTTATATCTCTGATACTAGTTTAATTTCTCCCTACTTCCCATGCTTCATAAGACTCTGCTGGATACTTTCCAGGAACTATTTCTTTCCAACTCCTTTATAAAGCTCACTGTGAAGCAGCTCATGGGTATTTGCAGATGAGATACTGTTCAACTGCAAAAGCAGAAGATACCTCTGNACATTCCTGATTATCTGCCATCAGTTAAAAGGATCTTTCACTTTCCAGCGGAAATGAGACTAACAAGTTGTCCATTAGCCCTTTTTCTCTTGCACAACTAAAAGGAAGAAGCTGTTTCTTCATTTAGCTATTTCATTCTGAGTTTACCACAAGGTTCTCAGGTAGGTTTTAGAGCTGCTGTAGGCACGAAGGTGATGAAGACACTCAAAATGGTCATTGCTTTCCCAAGCAAAGAGACTTCCCAAATGTAGGGCCAAATTTTTATTTCTGGATGGGTGTTGTTTGGTGCCAGAAAACTACACAGATGAGGCAGCAGATCCTTGGTATGTTCTTGATAGAAGACTGTGGCTGTTCTAGGAGTAGAGATGATCTAGTCCTAAAGCAATTTAGGATGACCACACAGCCAGTACTAGAAGGCAGGGCTGTGCTGTGCTGTTTTTCAGACAGTCAGTGGTCTCAGGCAGCAGCACAACTGGTCTTCAACTCAACAGGTCATGGCAACAGAAAGGCCACAGTCATGTCATTACTCCTCAACTAAAACAGGTAGACAAAGGAGTCTGCAGGTAGAAGGGCTTTCAGAATCACTGCCTCAAATACTGAAGTTCAGTGTGCCTATCCTGAGCATCATGGAGAGCACCTTATGTAGGACTCTCGAGTCACCAAGTAAAAGGAAGGTGTTTTCTAATGAAAGGGATTATGGAACACATTCACATTGACATTGTTTACTGATGGAAACTGAACATGGTGGAGAGGGGAGGAATGTATGTCAGAGCTAGAAGGAGATGTGGTAGAGGTGTCAGGATTTACACATATGATTCCCACTGCATTAACCACATTGGTAGGCTGAACAAATAGACATAGAGCCTAAAATACTGAGCCTGTGATGGGAAACTGCTAAGCCTTCCTTGTTTTGTATTTCTTCTTGTCCTGGCGTTGGCATGGAAATTAATCCCTTTCTGAACATCTGGGAGTTTACTGAGTTTGTCTGCCCAGGTGTCTCTTGCCCCAGTGACACTCTTGTGTCATGGGAGATAAAAGGTTCCTAAGCTTTTGCTACAAGGTCAGCAACTGGCAGCAGGTATAAACATGGCAAATGTCCAAAGAGTCTTTCAACTTTCATTCCCATTGGATGATAGTTTTCATTTTTCTGAAGAGAGATGCTGAAATTCAGATTTTTCTTCTTTTCCTCATCCTTTAAAAAATCCACCTCTCACTCTCTTGCGTAACATCCTTGTCCTCACTTGTGGATTTATATTTGCTGTGCAGCAAATCTAACTTGGTGTCCAATATTCACTAATGTTTTGACCTTGGAGCAACAATTGATTTCAAATAAAGAATGTTAACTACATGAATAATGATGTATTCCTCTAAAAGTCATATAGTCTCTAAAGTTTTTAAGACAAGTACATTAAATAAAAATTGTATGTGTATGTATACATTTTGAAGTATTTCATGTATTCAAAAAGTGATAGTATTTTAAGTGCACATAATAAGACACATATAGTCATATTACATGCAGTAGTAGAATTATTATACGTATAACATACTACAGAAATAAAGAAGCAGCAAAGTGTTTTGCTTAGAGGCTTGTTTCTGAGCAGCAAGAAAAACTCTCTCACCCTTTCCCATATGCAAATTTGTGAGAAAAGTGAATCTAATTACTTCAAAACAAAGTCTGTTTTGTAATAATAATAAAAATTATTATGATTGAGCTGTTAAAACATTCTGGAAAATGTATTTTGAGAAATTACTGTCTGAAATGTAATAAATACTTTCATAGAAGGCTGTCTACTTTAAGAATATTTCTGCTGTTAATGAGTCTAAGATACATTCTAAACACTTTAAAGAAGGTTTTTTTAACACTTTTCTATCTATATGGGTATACTACAGGTGAAAGCTTTAGAATTCTGAATTATATTTTGCAAGTTTACACTTATAAATTATATATTACATTGTTATTATATAAAAATATAATTTTAATATTACATTGAAATACACTGAAGATCATATGACAAATTCACTTCCATGACTGGATCCATGTCTCATTATTCAGCCCTGCAGTGGGAATTGTGGTTGCAACTTTCGTGATTTAGACTCAGTTTTATTAATTTCAGTTTTATTTCAGCACATACCCCCTACATGGCACCAAGATGAACTGTGTGAACAATTTCACAGCCTGAGCTTGTTTCTGTCCTAGCAGCACAGTTCAGGCAACACACACAGTGTTTTCCAGGCCAAATACTCTCTTAGATATAGTAATGTGCATCAAGCACTAAGAGTGTACAGGGACAGGGACAGGTACAGGCCAACTCACTATTACACTGGTTTTGAAATATCTATACTTCATATGTCATTTTCTGTCTTCATAACAGCCTATAAGATAAGTTCACTAAATTTATCTGCAGATAAAGCCAATAAAAGAAAGATAATAACACATTTAATAGGTATCTCTAGCAAATACCAACATTCACAGGCGAAGGAGAGGGGCTAACTCTCTTCTAACTGACAGTTTAAATAAAACACTTACTTCCTAGCACAAGGATTCTTAAACTTTCAAGAATTCAGCCAGAATGATGAAGTAATTTCTGCAAAGCCCAAGCTCAATATTTATGTTGGTTCCCTAGGACAAATGCTTCACATGTAAAGAAAGCAAAAATATGTTTCAAGTCAGCTCACTGCACAGTTTTAGAAAATTGTCTGTAAAACTGTGTTTTCTATTAGTTTTGAGTTGTGTGTCACTTGGGGCTCTCTCGTAGACAAAAGGTTTCTTTTCCTGTACTTTGTTGCAAGTCTCTTATTTCTAGATAATTGAAACAAGAGAAGCAGAGTGTACTTGGCAGTGATACTTTCTAAGCTGTTCTTGGCTTGCATCCCTGATAAAAGTCTTGCCATGTTGATTTTTTTAAATACATATAACAAGTTGTTGGGCTGATAAACAACAAGCTGAGAGCAATCTAAAAAGATTAAAAGGAATTTTAAGAAAAGAAAATTAAAAAATTACTCCAAATGCTTCACTG
>VWZD01006693.1:2121-12253 GCA_013396695.1 Sakesphorus luctuosus | reverse complement strand
CTTTAGAGATTATTGAAACCTGAGAATTTAACCCTTTTATATGTCTTGCTTCTGTTTTATATTCATATGGACAAGCACAAACAGGTACCACCATGCTATGCTGTGGTGTCATAATGTGGGTATTACCTATAAAACTTTCAATACAAATCAATTAACATAAATTATTTGGAAACAGAATGAACCATTTTTGAGAGATTCCTGACAGCNTTTAAGCCCAAAACATGAAACAGAATTAACACCAATATTAGCTCCAGGATTTCTTTCATTGGGACTGGTTTTTGAACTCTAATGTTACCTGATCTGTAAGCAGCTGTTACAAGTAAATGTAAATCAAAATCCGGAAACTAAATTATTTTACCCAATAGGATGAATTATTTTTTTCTTCTTTCAGTGTACATACATACTTTCCTTTAAATAGTTCGGTCATATTATTATTACACAGCTATTACCACACTTCTCACTTTTCTTTCCTTTTTGTTTTTTCCGCTTAATGGTTCTGCTTTATTAGCAACAGTCTTTCTCCTGCAGATAAGTATTTTTGGGTATTGATGACAATGACATAGTAGTAAAGAGGCTAAGCTGTGCCAATATAGATGAGATCTTTTACACTCATTCTGATTTATCCAGCTCTTAGCTAATTTGCCAGCCTGAAATCATTGGCACAATTTCAGACCATGTTTCTAGCAGAACTGGGGTTCCTCACTTTTTTTTTTCATTTTAGGTCACTTTTTTCACTACAGTTGAAGTGGCTGCCACTTAAAGTGAAGTGTCACAAAGTAATTTCTATGTCTTAAATTCCACATTTTTTTCCTTTCCCCCCTACAGCTATGAAAAAGTAAGTGAAGAAACTTGAGGAGGAAAGATAGTTTGTATCAGTTTCTTGATCACCACAGACACGTGTTTATAACCTATTCCCACACAGAAGCTTGGAGCTACTTTGGAACATCAGGACCTGAATGCAGCAGCAGTTCATGGCTTATGTCCCCTACTGAAACTACTTCTAGAATATCAGCGGAGGTACTGAGCTGTCCTGGAGCTTTGCAGGCCAGCCAGCCCTGGTCAAACAGCCTGGAGCAATGGACACAGATACACTGACCCAGAGGCCCAGTGATCTTGATAAAGACTCTTTCTACTCTTGCTCTGTTGTGCATGGGTAGGTGCAATTCAGGCTGACAAACCTGCTTCATGAAGTGAAAGGAGCTTCATCCACCTGATTAAAGGTCTGATGTACTCACATAATTTTCTCTCTTTCTCATGCTGACCAAGGCAGTATCTTCTACACACACACTGAATTGAACACATGGTGATGAGTTCCATTATGAAATGACCTCAGCAGGAGAAAAAAGAAGATGGCTTTTTAGACCAAATTGTGATCTGGGAATCTGGAATGAAGGGAAGACAAGTGTACAGACATTTAGCGCACGAGCCCTTTCTGAGACTGGTAATATTTTCCACTGACACTTCTGGGAGTCATCTGTCCATTGTGGGAGCTCTGGTTTTTTTTCCACTTGGTAGCAAATGCAGTATGTAAAGTTAACAGAAAAGCATGTCACTCTTTTGCCTTTATAAACCAGAATAATCTGCATAGATCTCTATGTCCTTTTATTTGTTGATATTGCTGCTTCTACTTGATACCTTTTTAACTTGATCATGAAAAAGAATAAATGCAACAGAAACTTGTAGTGAAATTAAACAATAATACAAATTAACAGTGCTTGGAGGCAATAAAATAATATCTATTCTTTATTAAAACATTCTGAGAGAATAAAAATCTTTTTTAATAAGACATTCTTCTTTAGAGAAGAAACAACAAATTATAATGAAATTGCTGTTGATAAAAGTCTATAACTATCCTGAGAAAAGTCTTATGACATAATAGGCTAAGAAATTACTCATACAAGCTCTGTTCTCACTCATGAGAAATGTATTTTTCCAAATGTATATGACTTGATAAAATTATTTCTATATTTGTCTTAGAAAAGTCATTAATGAGGAAGTCTCACTATATAGTTGCTTTGACCTACTAAAGGAATTAGTAAGACTGCAGATAGACCCCATGGAGAAAGACCAGAGAAATTCCAGACCCCATTCAAACAAGGCCATCAAATCAATAATGTTTTCAAAACATCATTTGAGGTCCTCCTTGAGCCACAGGGACTCAAATAACACTTTTAGTTGGCCTGAGAAGTTTGCACTCATTCTTGTTGGGCTTCGGGTGGAAAAAAACACCTGTATCATTTGTCAGTGCTCAGACAATATATTTCCATGTTTAGGGTTATGCATGACCAGGAAAGGATGAGAACTTTTCTTTAGCAAAAAGCAAAACTACATAATGCTTCCTCACTGAACAGTTCTTGGTCTTTGACAACTACTTGATACACCATACAACAGCTACCATAATAGAAAGTCACTAATTTTATCACAAAACTCAAAAGAAATTACTTTTGAAAAATTATATCCATAGACTATAAGTAACAATGAGCAGAGGTATCACTTCAAATTCAGATTAATTAATTTTGATCCTAAAAGATTTTAAGCAAGGCTGCATTCTGAACCCATTCCTGAGAACAGATCCTGTACCCTTCATCTAATTCTTAGGTATATGACAGCTGTAGTCAAAAGTAAAATTTGTTTACTGGGATTATNGATTATTTGGCTCCAATTCAAACAAGTACTTACGAACATGCTTTGTCAAGGTCACTTTCACTCTTGCACTTAATTGGGATTACAATTTATCTGTCATTAAAACAAAAGGCTTAAGAAAAGAAATCTCCATAAAACATTTGAGGAGAGAAACGATTCAAATCTCTTTTGATGTAAGAACTTTCCCAGGTTTATAAAAAGATCAAGGCAAAAAATCTAGCTCTTCAGTACAATTGAGTGCTTTAAGGGAAAAAAATGAGCCCAGACAAAACTGCCATATGCAAAACTGCTTCATCTGTTCACTCAATTTCTAATTCAGAAGGTTATTGTACAATTAGAGTACAGCCTGTCAGGAAAACAGTCTAGGAAAGTCAAACACGGAAATTTTGTTTCCTCTAGATGCTATGAGAATGAGAATGGAAGATAGAGTCAGCTTGGTTTTTGTCTACTGTGGTCTAGAGCTGATATGTTCACTGAATAAGTTCCCTTCCCTTCAGGGAGAATAAAATCTTTTAAAGTTGAAGCGACAATATAAGACAACGTTATTGCTCTAAGCATGTCAAATCCTTCACACAAATTTTCACCTTCCATAGGCAGAGAGTGGCAGATCCAGAGGCCAAAGCCAAGGACATGTCAGCTCTGCTGGGCAAAGCCATGGCCACCTGAGAGTATATTTTGTTCCAGTGGCAATGGCAGAACTTGGTCCTAGGTAGGGCCAAATGTTGCTGGCTACAAGGAGCTTGACTTTAAGTCCCTTCTTATGTCAGTTTGCAATCTTGGGGTGGAGCAGGGTTTGGAGCAGTTTCTTAGCTGACTGAGAAGGCTGGAGGCACTGCTAGAAGAAGAATATTAAATACATTGGGCATGTCTGAGTTAAGGAACAGAGAAAATGTTGGTTAGAGGTGTTTCAGTGCCAGTAAACTTAGTGTTTTGTGGAACTGGTATTAAGTCCTGCTGTAGATCCAGTCTTCATTCTCAACATAGTCTTAACTAGTCTCAAAGAAGTCCCTCTGTGCCTTATTTCTTTATGGCATTTTTCTTAATTATTGTCTCCCTGAGACAACTGCCCATGTGGTCAAGCAGGGTCTTCCTGGAGTAGATTTCACAGAATTGTGTCCAGATGGTTCTGGAATATCTCCAGTGAGGGAAACTCCAAAACCTCTTTAGGCAAGCTGTTCCCATGTGCAGTCACTTGCAAAATAAAGAAGTTCTTCCTCAAATTCAAGTGGAACTTCCTGTACATCAGTTTCTCCCCATTGTCTCTTTTCCTATTGCTTGGCACCAAGAAGAGCTGGGCTCCATGGTCTTGACACCCTCTCTTCACATAATTCTATGCATTGGTGAGGTCTCCTCTCAGTCATCTCTTCTCCAGTCTGAACAGGCCCAACTCACTGCCATGAGGGAAAATGAGAAGTAGGAGAGCCTGTAAAAGAAGTGACACATTGAATACATGTAACTTTCTCTTTCCACCTCTCATCACTTTGGGACTAGCCATCTAAGTAGGTTCTATTATGTATTTGTATGTATGTTTCTATATAAAAATTATAAGCACTGTATTTGTAAAAACATGCTTATATAAAAGCAACCCCTGTTGGGCAGCAGGAACAAAAGAGATGCACATTGATCTTGTGGATCCAAAGTGCTTTGGGAAATGGGCTGCTTGCCCAGGAAGGACACGTAAGAGTAGCAGGGATTCAACAGAATGTGAAGGATAAAAGACAGGGACAAAAAGGAGAGGAAACAGGAGATCAGAAAGACGGAACTCCAGGCTGAAAGCAGTATTCACACTTAATTAAGAGGATCTGCTTTAGAGGGAACAGAAAGATGCGCTTCATCTCCCCCCAGCCCTTTGCAACTGCAACATCAGAAGCTCCAGTACACAGAAAGGATGTAAAACAGCAAAATCTGATGTTTTAAACATTTACCATTAAAAAAAATTTAAATGGCTTTCTGAAAATTACACCGTATGCAATACAAGAGGGAGATCAGAAAAAGTCTGTCCAGAGCCCAGATCTTTGTCTGGCATTTCTGTGTGGTAGCATAGTGTAGCGAGGAATTACTTGTAATAACAGCTGAAGAGGCTTTGAAGTAATAGGTATTTTATTCCTTTGGGGAAAGCAGCACTGAATCTCGAGCCCAGCATAGCAAATAACTCTTTTTCCAGGTCTCCTAGCCAGAGTCAGAAGGCAGTGTATCCATCTAAACTGAGAGCTTTTTTTTTTTTTTAGTATTTTCTCAGAATTCACTTGAAATGCAGATTTTCTTATATATTTTGTGCCTCTTTTTTGGTAATAACATCTAAACAGCTCATGAAGAATGCAAATAAAACCATCTACTGAGTACAAACAACACAAAAAAATCCAAAGACTACAGAGTGTTTTTTTAATGTGGGATACTGCCTTACAAAACAAATCCCAAAATGCTATGCACCAGACTCTGTGTCAGACATATCACATTATTATAGTGGGAGTTATTGTTAGCAAGTTGGAATCACGTGTCACTTTTCAGTTTAAAAGGAGGGAGTATCAAATGAACAGTCGAGAAACAAAACTTGTCAGTTTTGCCCAGAGCGCCATTGTTCTGTGCTCACTAAATAAAACCAGGTGATTAGCTTTCAAAGGGATGGACTCCCATGGTATTAAAAGAAAATCAAATAATATCTAGTTCCTTCAACATCAAAAAATCACTGTATGGACTGAAAAGAGGAGTCTGCTATAACTTCTTTCTGTCACAAGATTTTCTAACATCAAGGACAAGGAATGTGAAGGAATTTAAGCTGTTTCTTTCTCAGGTATATGCCCCATCTTAGTGCAGATGCTTTTGCAGAATGTCAGTTTAAGTGCTTTTGTGACATTTTGTTGATTTTATCAAGCAATATGTTCATGGTTCTGTAAACCACTTGTGTTAAACAACAGTTAGTACAGCCAGATTGTAGAAAAGTTTATGAATATTTTGACCAGGAATAACATGTCTGTTTTTCAGGACAGAACCTGAGTAGATGGTAGCTCTAACATTATCCCATATATCCCCTCCTTCAAAAGGGTCTTTTCTGATATTACTTAATAGTAAAATTTCATAATTAACTGTATGTAAATTGATTTACTCTGAAAAGGCCTGTACATGTATTTCATGACTCACAGCATATTAGAGACAGATAGTAGCAAGGATACTGTAACAAGCGACACATTTCTCTACTAATTTAGAAACAATAACTTCTAAAATTAGCACTAATTGTGTTGCCTAATAAAGACACATCAGGACAACTTTATCAGCTCTGGCATTTTATTTACTTCAGACCTACAAAAGTTCATAACTTCATCCTTTAGGAGTGGTGCAGCACAGCTTTTTTGTATTGGAAGGAGAAGGCTTAGAGTAAGTTGGTGGCTAGGAAGGACCTAAAGTGGAGGTCCAGGCTGTAATCTCAAGCTGTTGAAAATTCCTTGTCTTTGTTAGCAGAGGTTTACAGTTGTGAATCACAGATACAGATGAATTAGCTGTCTTTCAACCACGCTCAAGAACGGTGATGTGTCCAGCACTTGTGACCTGGCTGCAGACACAGATTTAGTTGTGCCATACAGAATCCCAGAATCAATTAGACTGGAAAAGATATCTGAGATCATCAAGCCCGAGCCCAAGCTTTGTACCACCACATCAACTAGACTATGACACTAAACACCACCTGCAGTCTTTTCTTACACACTTACGGGAATGGTGACTCTACCACCTCTTTGGGCAGTCCATTCAAACCTTTAATAACCCTTCCCATGAAGCAATTCCTCCTTATGTCCAACCTGAACCTTCCCTGGTACAGCTTGAGGCTATATCCTCTCATCCTGTCACTTAACTGCCTGTGAGAAGAGGCCAAACTGCACCTCACTACAACCTCCTTTCAGCCAATTGTAGAATGCAATAAAGTCCTTCCTGAGCCTCCATTTCTCCAGGTTAAACAATCTCAACTCCCTCACCTGCTCCTCATAAGACTTATGCTCTGACCTTACCTCTCCTTACCTTCAGCAAGGAGATGTATCTTTTGGCTCAAAAACAAGGATACAAAACAAGATACAGGTAATTTCTAGTAGCAAACAGAGAAGGAATGACACAGCAGTTCAGCACCTGCAGAAGAAAAAATAATAAGAACCTGATAACCTGCATATTCTGTCTGTTGATTGCAGACCTGAGGGTAAGTAAGAAGTTGCTGCTTTTATCTCTGGTAGTGTAAATAGATTTAAAAGTGCCACAGATATCTCCATATTCCAGTCATACTGTCAAATCTCTAGATCTCTGTGATTAAATGGACAGTTTTGTGTATGGTCCAAAAATATTATTACAATGATGAGATGACACGAGAGGCACAGGAAAATGTTCCGTGGTCCTTGTCAATCCTGATATCAAGCCAAGTGGCCTGTTTGTGTCTTTCTTCTCAAAAAGATACTACTCCATGAAGTGTTATGGTAATTTTAAGACTTAGCAGACAGGGCACAAACACAAAACAACTTTTGCAAGTTTTCCCAGAAAGACTAGAGTATCACAACAATATAAACACAACGGGGCCAGAGCTAAGAAATAAGCAGTGAGATCCATCTTCTGGTTAGCTGTGGTAGACACCTCCAGCCCTTTAGCTTTGTGGGAACTTCATCCCAAAGGCTCCTGTGAAGCAGATGAAGGCAGCTACAGTTGTCCAAGGGAATGCAGCTTATATGCCCATAATGGCCTAGGAAATTTCATTATGTTTATAGTCACTGAAATAGTTTCCTAAATTCACTGCTGAACTACATGGCTCACTATGTTTGTTTATTTGATGTCTGGAGCAAGAGCTTTGATAAAAGTATTTGTTTTATTTAGCACCTGCACTGAAACATTTGCTATGTTGCACTGAAGCACGCCACATGTTTTTCTTATCTTAGACTAGTTAAGCAAGACCATTCACACATTTCCTTAATCCCAGGCATCATAAATTCTTTACAAGATTCCTGTTTCATTGTTCTTCTCTCAGAGGCTTAGGAAAAAAAGTCAGCATGCACAGTTCTCTCCCAAGAGCTCACATGGTTTACAATAAACCTCATTGTTATCTTGTTCTGGAGGGTTTAGTAGTGTTGCAGATTATAAAGTCAGGGAGAAGTGGTAGAGAAGACTTGAAGTACTGTCCCAAATGAAGACTGATAGCAGTCTCTTGCCCAAGAGGCCTTGCTGCAGTATTATTACATACAGAAGTAGCTTTCTACATTTTGAAGACTAGAACTCAGCTCTATCAGTTGAAACTGTTGTTACAGCAAGAGTTTTAATTAGTTTTGTATCAACAGCTAGCACTGAAACAACTGTTTCTTTAACAAAATAAAAACTCTGGCCAGAGTTCATTATTTCTTAACTGAGCAAGTCTTCAGGTATGTCTGTGTACATTTAGGGAGAGTTCCATCAGCCTACGATGTCTACAACACTCATTTAACTGATTTTTAAGATTGAGAAATACCAATAGAAAAGTGCAACAGTAAAAGTGACTAACCTTCAAGGCTCTATTCAGTAGCATGCTTCTATGTGTAAATAAATATATTTGGAAGGAGCTCCATCAGAAGAGGATTGTCTCAGTGCCCTCTCACTTACTGACTGACAGAGCAGCTTTTCAGAGTGTACCACTTCATCATAAATGCCTCTAATAGTGTTTAGGTACTTTTGTGCACTGTTGTTCTTGTACTTTTTAAATCTGAGACACATAAACATGTCTAGGAAAAAACTTGTTTTCATGAAAATTTGCTTGTTAATCGCACTTGTAAATCACTAGGAGACATGGGATATTCTTCAGGATTTCCCAAAGCTTGCTATCACTGCCTTTTGATCTTGAAAAACCCTTAAACCAAAAGCCTGCTGATAAAGCATGAGTTTTGATGAAGCCAGTGAGACTTAAGCTAATAATTTTGCTATGGTCAGGTACTTGATTTACTGNGCTCTCTCTTTTAATAAATTATCTGTTACAGGTCAGCTTATAGCAAACTTTTTTTTTGCTTAATGCAGCAAATAAACTAACTCCAGACCATACCTGCTTCCAAAGCAGTGATGCCAATGCTTAGCAGTAAAATACAGCAGCCATTGGATTTCTAAAGAACATCCGTGGGTGACCCAACACATCCTGATGGTGTCTTTGACTGAGTGGAAAAGAAGATTTCATAATGCCTTGGGTAGTTCTATTAAATAAAGACACTTAAATAGTTAAACACACAGCTTTAAAAAGTTTCTGTGTCAGTCAATGGCCAATATTTAGAATGCTAGTTCTGTGCTGAAAAATCTTCAGTTCAAACATCAGGAAGTGCAGGTATGTCCTGTTGGTCTCCATGTCTTAGGAACACCAATAGTTGCCTTAGAGCAAGCCATCTGAGGTTGACTAGAGCAAGCAACTATGGCATATCCTGAGTGCAGAGTTTTAGTGATTCTTAAGCAACAGTTATTCTGGTCTTTTACAATGCAATAGAGAAAAGTACCTTATTTGTACACACAGACTCTATAGAAATAATATATTACAACATACAATGGAAACCAAATGATTTTACATAATAATTCTTTTTATCCAAATTTCTGCCTAAACTATCCCAGTATACAACCTTTTCTGCAATGCAAAGATTTATAGAGCAGCCACCTATGCCACCTGATTCATTTGGCTATGCTGCTNGTATGTCTGTGTACATTTAGGGAGAGTTCCATCAGCCTACGATGTCTACAACACTCATTTAACTGATTTTTAAGATTGAGAAATACCAATAGAAAAGTGCAACAGTAAAAGTGACTAACCTTCAAGGCTCTATTCAGTAGCATGCTTCTATGTGTAAATAAATATATTTGGAAGGAGCTCCATCAGAAGAGGATTGTCTCAGTGCCCTCTCACTTACTGACTGACAGAGCAGCTTTTCAGAGTGTACCACTTCATCATAAATGCCTCTAATAGTGTTTAGGTACTTTTGTGCACTGTTGTTCTTGTACTTTTTAAATCTGAGACACATAAACATGTCTAGGAAAAAACTTGTTTTCATGAAAATTTGCTTGTTAATCGCACTTGTAAATCACTAGGAGACATGGGATATTCTTCAGGATTTCCCAAAGCTTGCTATCACTGCCTTTTGATCTTGAAAAACCCTTAAACCAAAAGCCTGCTGATAAAGCATGAGTTTTGATGAAGCCAGTGAGACTTAAGCTAATAATTTTGCTATGGTCAGGTACTTGATTTACTGGTCTAGGCAGCCACTCAGCCCTGCTCAGGCTTGTATAGGCTGGTCATATTAATAATTTTGTGCAACAAATAGTTTTATCTTTGTAAGCCACATTTGTACAAGAACTCACACAACTTAAAGACAGTCCACATTTAGAAAATGCCTTTCTGAAGGCTCTCTAAGAGCTCAAAACACTTTTCAGTTTTATCACCTACTCTGCTCTGTGACCTCTGACTGTTACACTCTGCTTCTGGTCATACCTTGCTCTACAACTGTGTTTCTCTGCGCATTTAGAA
>VWZD01006692.1:99116-151449 GCA_013396695.1 Sakesphorus luctuosus | reverse complement strand
CAAGGAAGGGAAGCAGGTATCTCTCTCTGCAGTGGCTTTTCAGTGAAAGCTTTCTTGCAGAAGTTGTAGCTTCTCTGGAGGTTAACTTTGGGACGGAGCAGCTCCTCCCAAAAAGTGTGATGACAATTATTAAAGGTTTCACTAAAAAAGGGAAATGAGTGTCAATTAGGATTGGCTTCATGGGATATTCTCTCATTTAAAAGCTATACCTCAAATCCTTATTTTTATAGTTCTTCTACTGTTCTCTTTGTCAGTCAGGAGCTGAGCTTTACCATCTGACAGATGCTCTCTGGGTTGACCACTGTCCAACTCAGCATTCCAAAATGCCCCATGAACACTGCCCAGGTCTCAGAGGAGGCCAAGAGAGAAAGCAGAGAACTTCAGAGAACACTTATTTGAATTACACTTTGGCTTCAATTTGTAAGCTGCAAGAAAAGAGACATGAAAATGTCACGAAGATTGTAACCTTTAAAATGCTTTGGAATTTAAAACACCACCCCAAAGCCCTGCTCAAAAACATGTGGCTGTCCCAGCCTGCAGCAGCATTTTCAGCCTTCAGTGACCTCCCCATCAGAGCCTGCAGTGCCAGTTCTCTGTGGTAGGACCTGACCCTGGGCAACTCTCCTCCTCTTCACTGCTCCTTGAGGGTCCCCAGAAGGGACCTCTGGGTGCCACCAGAGCAGGTTTACTCCACTGTCCTGTCCATCATCTCTGGAGCAGAGCACTCAGAAAAACCCAACCCAGCCCATCCCAACCCTGCCAGCCAACAGCATGACCCCACAGTCCATTTTTAACGATAAAAATGCACCATAAATAAAGTTTTGTCTTTGCAGCTGGGAGGCATTTGGGCTGCATGTGTCAAAGAAATTTCTGTCTTTGCCTTTAAATCTTCTTTTAAGGGCATTGCTGAGCTGTTTGAAGAATTCAAGTTATACTTGAAATCTTCTGATGTGGCCAAAACTCCTCATGAAAATCCTGGGGTGTTTTCTGTGTATGTGAAAGTATTCTTTTGGTAATGAAGAATAAAGGTGTGTTGGAGTAAAAGCCTTCTTAATATAGTCTGAATGCATCCAAAATATGCTCATATATTCAGAATGTATTCTGAATATATCCAGACAGCACAAAAAACCTACCTGCCTAAAGAATATAATGCCTGTAGAAGTCAGGCAGTAAACACTGTAACAGGAAAAGAGGAAGAAGTAGCAAGTTTTTCCTAAAAGTATAAGTAATATTGGAATTTTCATAAAGAAGTCAGTTTTGCAAGTTTTCCCCCAGAGTAATTTACTTTGTTGTTGTGATCTTGTTTTTGTTTTGGTTAAATAAATGTATATGTATGTATTGATTCAGCAGATATTTTCAAGCACTCTGGGGAACGCTGAGCTGTAATTGACATCCCTCGCTGCTTTTTTAAAATTGACACTTCTTCAGACAGAATATATTTAGGTATGGACCCAAGAGTACCCTGCTGGTTGGAAACATCAGCTATAAAAGTTATCTGAAAGTCACTGAAATACCACCAGTGCTCTTCTTGAGCAGGGTCATCACTTAGGAAACCATCAGAAAGTTTCTGCACACCATAAAGCGCATCAGAAATAACTGGGTTGCAAAGCCAACCATCTGAAGTGGAGAAAGGCCAGAATTAGATGCCCCTGCAGTATTAATGGTACTTGCTCCTCCCTGATGAAATGTGTTATGACACAGCTTTTGACTTCCTAATCCCATATCCCCCCTCCCCCAGCCCACTCCAGGCCTCATGAATGGGGAGATTTTGCTTTCACACTACCTGTATTTTATTTTGAGTTCACTATTCAGAGGCTGAAACGAACATAAAATTATTCATTGTCTTCCTGGAGATCTCCTGATTCAAATTCCATTTCACGGGCGCTGCCGCAGTGTCCAAACATTCCACAAACATTCCCAGCCTTCCCTGCACGAGGTCACAGGGAGATGAAGCACCAAATGCCCTCACGTGAAGGGTGAAATTCCACCTGATTTTTGGGACCTCCCATTATGGTCACACCTGGGAAATATTTATGGCATTGTATATGTAAAAAGCTGAGGTGAATGACTGTGCTGTATTGAACAGGGCTGTTCCCAGTGCTGAGCCCTGGGATGTACCCCCATTCCCCACCACTCTCTGGACCTCCATGTCCAGCCAGTTCTCTACCCAGAGCACCCATCCCAGGCATGAGCAGCCAATTCCTCCAGGAGAATGTTTTGGGAAATGGAGTCAAAATCCTTATGAAAGTCCAGGGAAACAACATCCACAGCCTCTCCCTCATTCACTAAAAAGGTCACCCTGTCACAGGAGGAGGTCAGGTTGGTCAAACATGACTTGCATTAAGTACCTCCTCCTTTTCTGCTGTTTCCCTTTTTTAGCCCTCCTTTGGCTGCTGATGCATTTATACAGATGTTTTTTATTGCCTGTTATTGCATTATCCAAATTGACTTCTAGTTGGGCTTTGACCCTTCTGATTTTCTCCCTGCATAACCCAAACTGCTGCCCTGAGATGGCCAGGGAAGAAGCACAGACATGGAGTCACCTGGAGAACCTAGAGGACAACTGGGATTTTTCAGGGCGGCTGAAGGCATGGGAGTCTTGCTTGCTCCTCTTCTGGCCAAGACCATTCCACTGCCAGCCAGAGAGATAACAAGAGCTCTGAGAGCTGGCATCAGGAACATCAGGAGTCCCCAGCCCTGCTTTGGAAAATATACGTGGTGGAGGCCACATCCCACCATTCCTGAGAGAAACTGGCCTTATCGGATCTACAGATGGAGCAGACTCTCTGACTCCCTGACTTTTCCTTTTGTATTTCCTTCTCCTTCCCCTCTCTTCCATTTCTTCTCCCCTTCTCTATTTCTTCTCCATTTCCTCCTCTCATTATAATTCCCCTTCTCTTCCCTTCTCTCCTGGCACTTTCCTTTGCCTCTCCCATTTACTCTACCAAACAGTGCACCTGCCCAAGGCACGAGCAGGCAGTTTCTCCAGGGGAATGCTGTGGGAGACAGTGTCAAAGGCTTTACAAAACCCCAGGGAAACAACATCCACAGGCTCCTCCTCATCTATTTAACAACGACTGGCACAGGTTGCCCAGAGGAGCTGTGGCTGCCCCATCACTGGGAGTGTCCCAGGCCAGGTTGGACAGGGCTTGGAGCAACCTGGGATGGTGGGAGGTGTCCCTGCCCATGGCAGGGGGAGGCACTGGATGGTCTTTAAGGTCCGTTTCAACCCAAACCATTCTGTGATTCTGTGATCTACAACTTCTTTGGGAAACCTGCCACTGAATTCAGTTGAGCAAAATAAACTCCTTCATGAAAAGCACTGAAGGCTGAAGTCTTGTGCCTGCAGAATGACCTTGAAGAAACCACCTGATCCCTGCAGTTTCCCCTCTGGGACACTGTTATGGAGGCCCATAAAGCCCTCAGGCTTCTCAGTTATTCAGTTATACTCCTGATAAGAGCTGTGAAAGTGCCAGTGAAGGATTGTACCAGCCCTTTCCCCCTTGGAGCTCTGCAGCTCCTGAGTCTTTAGTACTAGAAACGTTACTGCCTCTGTTCTGGGGGGAGAGCCCCATCTTTTTAGTGCAAATGAGATAAAATGAAAAGGTCAGAGACACCTGATTTTAATGTCCTGCTATCTTTGAGGCTGTCAGGGTCACTGTGATGTTTGACACTGCCACTGTGACTAAATGCTGAAGTTTTCAATTATGATTAAAGCTGCAGAAGATGGAAGCTGTATTGTCAAGCATCATCTTGACACAGATATCAGCTGTGCACGACTTTGTTTACATGGCAAAACTTGGTGCATTTAAAGTTGGGGTGAATTTTTCCAAGGTCTTCACTCTTGTTCTCTGCCATTTTTCTTCTCCAAGTGGAGCATTTACTTTCTTTATTACATAGTTATCTGCCTGCTTCTCTTATCATAAACCCCTGCTGAAGTCTTTGGGACTTTGGTGACTGTAAAAACAAGATAAATTTTGTCCTGTCAGACCTAGATGTGTGTTTTACTGGGACTACGCAGGCATTGGAGATGAGTTTCTGTTAGGGAACCACATAAGAAACAAGTCAATATATTGCTAGATAAATGGGCAAGACTTGCTCTTTTCTCATGAACCAGGCTAATGTTCTTTATGGAGCTGTAAAGACTGACTCAGGTCTCATGTCTTGGAAATTGTTTCATTCCCATACACACAATGTGCTATTTTCCCCCAGGAACTGTGCTTTTTGTTAGTGTGTTTGGAAGCTCTCCCAGGGACTGGGATAGCCACTGAGGTCCATGGATCTTGAGCTCTCTGAGAAGCTCAAATATGCCCCCACCAGCTGATAGCTCTGCTGGTTCAGCTGCCATTTGAGCAACTGTTAATTTGCATGACAAAATTTCAAGCCTCTTTCAGGCCCAGCACACACAGCTAAAAATGTGCTGCCTGGAAACCCTCAGGGAGCTCCAGGCAAGTCATTTGTACCCTGGGCTGAGGAAAGGCTCTTTTCATCAAGCCTCAGTCCTTGTGAGCCTTGTCCTGCCTGCTCTGCTTCCCAGACTAAGCAGCAAACATGTCTATGTGATCCTCATGTCTATGTGATCCTCACTGGATGTGGCCAAAACCACTTTGTGTTCTTAGATAATAATGGGAGTGTTGAAAGTCCTTTAATTTGCCTCCCAGGGCAGAGAAAGGAGATGTGTAACTTGCCAGGAGAATGGAAATTCTGAAATTTGCCTTTCCTCATTTTATAAGGAAAAAACCCCGCAAAACCATAGATGCAAATGTTTATTTTCCAATTCCAGTCTGATGTGGCTATAGATGGTGTCTTGGGGGGCAACTGGGGGAAGCTGCCAAGGTCACCCAAAGGGTGGAGATCTGCCCTGATGAGTGAAGCTGAATCCCCACAAGCCTCTGCTAGACCCCAAATCCAGGAGAAAGAGGCTCCCAACAGGCAGATGCTGTGGGATGCCCAAGCTAAATTTAGGAGATGGCTTGTTGCCCCAGAGCCTCAGACTGAGCTAACTCTCATTTAGCTCAGGCCAGCTGATTGAACTGGCAGGAGACCGGGCTGGTTTTATGCTGGATGTTGCTGAAGATGAGAGACTGCAACGGAAATTTTGGGTCCACTGAGTGGTCTCTTCTAATGAGTTCTCTAATTATTGGAACAAGCCTATTGAGAATAACCAAAACTAGTAGCAGTGATCCTTGGACCAAACATATTCTGCATGACACTCTCAGCTTTGCCATAAAGCTTTCCTGCAAGCTCCTGAGGAGGCAGACACCGATCATTTCCATATGGAACTGGATGTGTTACTGTTTGCTGTGCTGTGTTAGTACGGGATGGGACAGCACTGGATATGGATACAGCTCCCAGGGACCTGCTGGGTGCATGTGTGTCTCAAAAGTGGTTCACAGCTGTAAAGGGACATCATGGGCTTGCTGTAGTTTTGAGGTTGATGCAAAGCACTTTCTAGCACTCAGACTTCATCCAATTCCTTTTCTTTTCTTCTTGTTCCAGTCAGTGTAAATCACTCTCTTCACCTTGCCCTGAGCTTTTGTCTCTAAAAGTCTCTGACTTGTGATCTTGTGCTGAATGCATCAAGAAGATCAGCTCCTTGCTGTGAGGAGTAAAGAATAAAACACCAAGCAATAAAAATAACCAGGAGACATTGTCTCCTGGATGGAACAATCTCGGCTGAAGGGATGGGCCACAAAAAGTTCAGATGTGCCTGCCTGCCCACACAAACCCTTGAGAGTGTGGCTGAAAGGAGCTGATTCCATGTGGTTCCCTGGTGCCACAGCATCTCCTGCTCCCTCTCAAGTGCAGTGCAGTGCAAGGCTTGTTGTGGGAATTTTCACGCTGATCCTGACAAAGAGCACGTGTGTTTGTGGGCATGTAATCACAGATAAGCTCCTCCTGGCCTGGGTGACAGCTGGCTCTGTAAAGACCAGCAATGACCTGCAATCCCACCCATTCCCAGAGCTCCAGCTCACCCTGTTGGGTGTGGAGAAGCACACTGAACTGTGCTGTGCTCCTGCCCTGGGCCAGCCAAGAGCAGCCTAAATCCCAAACACACCCCACACCCTGCGAGCTGCCCATGCGCAGGTGGGTGGCCACATCGACTCTTTGTTAGCTGCTCAATGCCAAATCTCCCTCAAACAAAGTGTGCCCTGAAAAAAAGCTTCATTCCCTCTCTGGAGCTTTGTTTTAGCTCGCTTTGAAGTGCCAGGAAAGCCACAGTGCTCATCAATCCCCTGTTCCCAATGGCTTTGGCTCCTCCACCCGTGGTGATTCTCCTCTCAAATGCTGGAGAGGACTCACCTTCCAAGAGGAGGATTTCATGAGGAGGGCAAAGAGCTAAGGGCCAACACAGCAGAGACTAATGAACGAGCTGTGGTGGCTGCTGGAGAGCAGCTTACCAAGGCATCCATTCATTCCTGTGTCTCTAAGATGAAATGCAACTGAAGCTGTTGCCATTTTTAAAGGAAAATCCTATTAGAGCCCAGGCAAGGATATCTGAATAAAATAAATGGCTTCTGGTGCTTCTTCATCTATTTGTATGTAGGTTCAGGTGTGATTATGTAGTCTGCTATCAACTTTAATTAAGCTTTCCCTTTGCTGCTGACCTTGGGGCTTAAATGTAATTTGTTCTATAGGAAGAACAGGTGGGATAAGCTCCATGTTTTAAAGTTCAAATTGATTTGGGTTACATTTAATTTAAATTTCCTTATGGAAGCATATAACTTTACTAATACTAATGCTGGAGCAATTACACAGAGGTGAAGGATCTGGTACAGAGCAGAGTTTTTCAGCTCTCTAATGATTTTCTTCATGAACAGAAGTGTCCCTTGCCTTTTGCTTTTGGTATGATGTTATTTAAATCCAGCAGAGTCCCAGCGAGCTCCCACTTTTCTGCAAGTCTCTGGCTCACCAGACAGACCAGAGGTGACAGCTGGACATCAGTGACCAGCACTCTGGTGGGAAAAGGCTCCAGGATGTTTGTGAATGGTCTGCAGCGAGACTTGCCTTGAACATGGGGAGCTCCTGGTCCTGTTTTCCTGGTTTTACAGGAGCAGGGGGGTGGCTGCCCCAGGAAGGGGCACCTGGGGTGCAAGAACCCACAGTGGCAGCTGCAGCTTGAGAGGCACTGGGAGATGCTGGAGATGTTCCCAGCAGAGATGATGGGAAGAAAATGTTCCCTGGGATCCAGAGGCAGCTGCATGGAATTTCTGCAGCCTTGAAACCCTCTGAAAACTGAGGGTAGGATGGGAGGGGAAGAAAAGAGGAGACCTGAAAAGGGATGGGAGGAGAGAGGTTTGCCAAGCTGTTCATGAGCCCAGTGTGCTTTCTTTAGGGAAAATCTGCAGGATCAATCATAAGCAGCAGAAAATTTATCCCAACACATGTTCCAATATGTGCTTGGTGATTCCAAGCCCCAGCTGCAGTGCTCCCTTCCCTCCCCACACCATCCAAGGCCTCCACTGCACCACAAATAGCACTGGAACAGCTGCTCTCTCTATCAAACTGTGCAGCCAGGTGATTTTGTATCCCACTGGGACTGCAACCCTTAAAGAAAGCTTACTGGGAAAACTTCAGGTGCAAAGAAAAGGTGCAAAGATGTTGTAATATGATTTTGGAATATTGCCCAGGTTCAGTTAAACTACATCTTTGCACCTAAAGGGTAGCTCTGATGGCAGGTCACCTTAATGACAGCTTTTCTTCAGGTTTTCCACCTTTTCCTCCCATTGTGTTGTGGGTTTCTCTCCTCTCTCACCATTAGGTGCTATCCTTTTATGAAACACCTCTCTTTCTCACTTTCAGCTAACTAAGAGTCCAAAGGTTTGAGCTGGGGTGGGTGGGTTGTGCTCTCTGACAAACGGAGAGAATGAAAATGTACAAGTTTCTATGTAAAAGCAATAACTTCAATTTGTCTCAAAGCAAGCTCTTAGTTCATGGGCTCTGAGATATTGGCTTTGGTGTTACTCTTTCAGGGGCAAGGATGGGGATCAGCACTGCATTCAGGGTCACTTGTCCCCCCATCCACCAACTGGCCTCAAAAGCAGGTGCCTGTGAAGGGTAAAACCATTCTCCTGGAAGGGCAGAGCCAGGAGGAAGGTGCTGCAGGGTGGGAGCAAAACAGCCCCATGCTGAAGTCCTGCTGGGAAGTTTACAGGGTCCTTGTCAACTCTGCAAATAGTTATAGATCTTTTTTTTTGGTGTCAGTTCCAGCACCTTCTGCCCTGAAATGCGGAGACAAAGGAGCGTAAGATTCCTTGTGAAAAAAGGAGTAGTTCAGAAAGTACCAGACCCCCCCCAGGGAAGTGCACTGGTGACCCCCCAGCAGTGCTGGCGGGCTCTGCTGGGCTCCTGCACTTCCTACAGAGGCATTTGCTTTCTGGGGAGGTGGGGAGGCTTCCCCTGGGAGGCTCAGGCAAGCTCAGAGAAAATTAATGGTGAAAAGCACTCTCTTTTCCCTGCTGGAATGTTTCATAGTCAACCAAGAGAGCCCATTAAGCAACTGCTGTGACCTAAAATAACCTGACTAGCACTGAAAATATGAACTGGCTGGATGCTTTCCCCCCCTCTTTTTACCTTTCCTCCCTTTTAAAATAAAGCTTCCTTCTCTGGGAGAGTTTTCCAGCCTGCTTAGGAGAATGGTGTGCTGGCAGAGTTTGTCTTTCCAGCTGCCTCTATCCCACCTCTTTGCTGTTCATATCTTCAGAATAAAAGAGAAACTCCCCCCCAAAATTCCCAAGCCCTGTCAAGAAAAATGCCCCCTTCACACATCCCCTGGCTGTGCAGGAAAAGGATATTGGGTGTCAAAGACTGATGAAGACTTTTACCCCAAATTACTTAATGCAAAGAATCAGGGAGAGACCTATTGCCAATCTGCAAGACAGGGATGGGTGTCACGCCCGCAGGTGCCTGGAAAGTGGGAAACCTGTCTGGAAAAGCCCCTCTGGACTCTCTTTTTGTCCCAAAGGCAGCCCAGGGTTGGTTGCTTGGTTTTCAACAACATTATTTGGTAAAATAATACCTCACCTTTCTTATAACTCCTAACTCTTCTTAGCTATGGTACCATTGCTGTGGAGCTCACTTGGTAAAAAAATAATTGGCCAGAAGATAAACTTCTAAACAGTAACAATTTCTATGATTCTGAATAGGAAAAGTGAATTCCATCCTGAAAACAAGGAGAGGGAAAAACTGTGCTGAGCTTAACACAGTTGCGTTAATCAGCCAGTTTAAATGAAACAGTAATGGAATAAAGGATAAAAGGGTTCTCAGAAAAGGCAGGAGTGAGGGAGTTGCTAACTCATTTGAGACAAAAAGGGAGAGTTAATTGCTATTGGTGAGTCATTAAAGGGTTAGCTGAGGTTGGGGAATAAGGAAAAGTGTAATGTGAAAAACAGTGAGTCTCTCTAAGGAGCTTTGATTTGTGGTAGGCAGAAGACAGGGAAGAATTTTAGCTCCTAAATTCCTCTTTTGACATGAAGTCTCCTCTGACCCTCGTGACTAAGATGGAGTCATGGTTTTGTGCAAGATGTGCTCACATTGATACATTGATGTTCTGGTACTTCAGGGCTTTTCTTTTGAGATCTCGTGCTGATGCCAACCGTTATTTTCACTTACAAGAATATTTTCCAAGCAGGCATTTGGTGTAGTGGGGGTAGTGGTGTGTCCAGCAGTGTGCCCAGGTGGGCAGGAACACCAGTGACACCTGGCCTGTGCCAAGGATAGTGTGGCCTGCAGATTGTCCCTCTGCTGGCAGAGATTGTCCCTCTGTACTTGACACTGATGAGGCCACACCTCAAGTCCTGTGTCCAGTTCTGGGCCTCTCATGGCAAGAAAGTCATTGAGGAGCTGGAGTGTGTGTAGGGCAGGGAATGGAGCTGGGAAGGGGCTGGAACAGCAGGAGCAGCTGAGGGAGCTGGCAGGGCTCAGCCTGGAGAAAAGGAGGCTCAGGGAGGACCTTCTCATTCTGCACAACTCCCTGAAGGGAGTTTGGAGCAAAGTGGGGATTGGACTCTGCTCCCAGGGAACAAGTGGCAAGGCAAGAGGAAATGAACTCACACTGTTCCAGGGGAGATTCAGGTTGGACATCAGGAGGAATTTCTTCCTGGAATGGGAAACACTGGAAGGGGCTGCCCAGGGAGGGTTGGAGTGCCCAGCCCTGGAGGTGCCCAAGGCAGGTCTGGCTGTGGCACTGAGTGCTCTGGGCTGGGGGACAAGGGGGGCATCAGGAACAGGGTGGGCTCCATGGGCTGGGAGGGCTTTTCCAACCTCAATGATTCTGTGATTCTAAGTATATCACGTTCCAGGATGAAGGCACATAGGATCCATGGATTCTGAATGTTCTCAGCAAATGCTTACAGTGGTGCTGTAGAGACCCACCAGCATGTTTTCCATCCCCTTGGTCCTGTGGGTTGGTGTATCCTGCGGGGACCAGCCTGCGCCAGGGTGCGTTCCACCTCCAAACCTTGACTGCATGGGAGCAGGACAAGCCCTTCCTGACAGCTCCTGGTCCATGTTTGTCTAGCTTTGCTGCCCCAGTGCTGTTTGGAAGGTTAAAAGCCAACAAAGCCCTGAAGCTGAGGGAACTGTGCCTGTGTTTCCAGTGACACATCACAAGGAGCTGGTGGGATGCAGGGCATGGAGCCAGCAGGATGCGGGACATGGATCCAGCAGGATGTGGGACGTGGAGCCAGTGGGATGCGGGACATGGAGCCAGTAGGATGCGGGACATGGAGCCAGCAGGATGCGGGACATGGAGCCAGGCACCCCATCCCTGGGGGTGACACCAGGCTGGTTCCACTCTGGTTCCAACCAGCAGGAGGCTTGCAGTGAATTTCTTTGAGTGTGGGCCCCCCCAAAGGCGTCTTCACTTCACAAGGAGGTTGGATATCACCAGGCACATGGAATACAGATGAGGAGGGAGTCTCATTAAGTCAAGGACTGTTGGCACTTTGCAGATCGTCAGCCAAATGGAGATGTAGAGAGATGCTGGAATATTTCCACTCTCAGCAGTCACCAGAAGTTTAAAATGTATTTCCTCTCCGTATCTCATGCTCATTCTTGCCTGTCACTGTAGGCAAGGTTTGGTGGGGAGCCACAGGACCAGCCAGCCCTTTACCTGAGGGCAACCAAGAACCACGGGGACAAACGTATCAAGCCTCGATTTTGCCCTAATGCTTTTCACCTTTTTCCAGAGGACAAGAAGGAAGCTTGGAATATACAACATAAAATTGGCCTGAGGCTCAAAAGTCCTGAATGCTACTGAGAAAATCAATTTTTATTTGTACACACAGTACTGATGCCCCATCCAGCTCAAGCTGAGCACAGCAGAAAGAGTTCTGAAGGAATCCAAAAGAACTGAATTGCCCAAAAATGAAATCCTTTGTGAAAGTTTCATTTTCTGTGGAGTTTTTCAGTGGGAAATATTTAGAGAAATTTCTTTCTGCATGTTTAAATTAGGTTCTTATTAACAACATCTTTCTCTATGGAAAAAAACCAACACAACAAACCAAAACAAAGGAATAGCTTGGTATTTTTTCATGAAATCATCACAGAGTGATTAAGTTTGGAAAAGACCTCCAAGATCATCAAGTCCAACCTTTCACTGAACACCACCATGTCAACTGAACCATAGCACTAACACAGTTTTTTCATTCTGTTTGAAAACACTTAGTAATTTATGACTTTTTAATGCAGGTAAAAGGTTGGGGGTTTTTTTGGTGTTTTTTATGCACCTTTTTTGTTTGGTTGGTTTTGCTTTTGTTTTGTTTGGTTTTGGGTTTTTTTTGTGTGTGGTGTATTTACTTTTTTATATATTTATTTTTATCACATTTTATGACCATATGGGTCAAATAGGCAGACTAGAAATGGTTCCTTATCTGAGTGACATCTCAGCACTGCTCTGGAGGTCCAAAAGCAGTACATACCTCAAGGATGTCTTCATTTGGCTTCTCCTGCTGGAATTCCCAGAAGTTCAGCACTTGGGCTTCACAGAGCTAAGGATGCAAGTGCAGCTTGATTCATTTCAAGCACTTTGCAAACTTATTGCCATTATAACAGCATAATTCCATTAATGATAGCAATGAAACAATTCTACATTGCTGCACTTTTCTCTTTTAAAGCAATTTGAGCTGCTCGTGGTGCAGGAATGTTTGCCTTAGCAGTGCCCACCCCGTCCCCAGCCAAGGAAATCACAGGACATTCTCATCCTGCTGCTTCCATATCCCAGCTGATATTCCCATCCAGTGTGTTTGTACCAGTTTTGGGGGCTCTGCTCTGTGTTCTCCTGCTCAGGGCACACAAATGCAGCCAGAACACACACAAGGAGTCGCTTCCCAAAGCGCCTCCAACGCTGTCGTGTTAAACCCACCAACTGTACTATTCAATCATTTATGCTTTGTATAAAACAAGCAATATCCCTTCTCATGGAATCAAAAGATGCCACAAATACAAGCTGACAGCTCCCATGTAACAAGGTTTTTCCACTAAAGAAAGACATGCTGAACTTGGACCTGGAATAACTTTTTCATCCTATTTTTCCTAATACGGAAAAGCTGTTTTGGTCCCCCCCCTTCCCCCAGTCCTTATATAAGCAACTAATTTCTGTAAGAGCTGCTCCCAAATGGACTCAAGATCCATTTCTAAGGAGGAAGTAAAGTAACATCATCACATTCCTCCTGATCCAACAAATATGGAAGCTCAGCAAAAGCCTCCTGGTGTCAGATGAATCAAACGCTGAGGGTCCTGGGTGGGTTTGGTTCAGAGCACTCAGGACTTGCACCATTCTGGCTCTCTGCCCCATGGCAGCAAAAAAGGTGCTGGGTAAGTGAATGTCAATTTTTTTTCCAAAGGTATGACCCCTGCTTCCCTTTTCTGCCCAAGGTGTTCAGATTATGGCACTGAGATAATTATTACTCTTAGGAAGAACAAGCCCAGCTAAAGGCAATGGAAGCAGACATCACAAATAAAGGCAGAAGACCCTTTTATTTCGCATAGACAAAATGCAAAGAGTGTCTCATTAAATTAATATTAAAAAAAGCCCCAAATCAATCTCCTCACTCCACTGACATCACTCATCCTAATTAACAACAAAAAAAAAAGAACGATCAAGGACCCATTTTCTAATTAAAAAAAAAAGTGCAAACATGACAAAAGACTTTTTGTTTTTCCAAATCAATGTTCCTGTTGAATTCACAAATAGGGTGATTTTTTTTTTGTGATTTTTTTTTTCCCTTTAAATCTTGTCTGATGGAACTTCCAGTTAAAATGTTTTAGTTAAGTCTCCATGCACTTCGTAGAAAATCAGTAAAAACACAAATGCTTGTGAAGATCAGAAAACTGGACTCTTTTACCCAAAAATTCAGATGTCCAGTCAGATGAAGCTCACACTCAGACAGAAAAAAAGCAAGAGAGTCTTTGCACTGTCTGTCGTTCATATTATTATTTTTTTTGTCAAATATTTTGGCAATCTTCTTCTTTAATTATAAATATTGGAATTCGATAAAAAAAAGGTAGCTTTCATTGGAATTTCTGTTTGTTTTTCAGTGTAAATATTTACAGCCACTGTCCAGCCATGCTCTTTTCGTTATACCAGGGTGTAGGATTTTGCGTAGGGATTGTTTCCTTTCAAGTGGCCCCTGGAGTCCAGCAGGGATTCTTGGGAGCTGCTCATCTTTGCTGCCTGTCCCAGCTCGGCTCCCTCTCGCTGAGGTAACGTTGCCACAGCACCGGGTTGCCACGCCTGAGCATCTCTCGTGGAGGATGTCTCCATGGGGATCGGCTCCAGGACGGTGGGGCGCTTCAAGGTGCGGCTTTTCTGCGGCTCCAAGCAGGCTTGCCCCAAACCCAGGTCTCTGCTCGTGCCCTGCACGCCACGGTTCAATAAAAAGTCCATCCTAAGGTAGGGTGGCAAATGCATGAGATCACCTGGGGAGGCAAAAAGGGAAAAATAAGTCCTGATTCATGGTCGTGCATCGTATTGTGCTCACCTGGAGAGCGGAGTCAAAGTGGAGCATCTGTGATCCACCTAACTCCAGCATTTATATGGAGATGTTGATTTTCAGCCATTCCTTTATACTATGATCACACAGAGTCGTGCAGCAACAAACTCCTTTTCACACAGAATCACAGACTATTGTGAGTTGGAAGGGACCCACAAGGATCATCGAGTCCAACTCAAGTCAATGGCCCACACAGGGGATTTAACCCATGACCTTGGCATTATTACAACCAAGTTTTAAACACCTGAGCTTTTGGGCACATCCCCAAGAATTCACTATCAATATTTGTTTTCATGACCGCAGTGAGGAGTGCAATGTGCTTTATGTGCACTCGTGGCATGCAGAAGATAAACCAGGAAGACCAGGAAGTTTTCCTCCATATCCCAAAAGAATAGGTCTTGGATTTCATTTTCATGGAGGCTCAGTAGATCTCCACCTCTTATTGTCCATTTGAAATAGAAACCTTCACAATTTCAATTAATGACCCGCAATTTTGAGTAGAATGACTAAAATATTTAAAATGGGTGCAAGAGTGTTAAGGCTGTGGTCTTAAAGAGATTGCTGAATAAAACAGAAACGTTCTTGTCCTGATATGACCACATTTACCTGCCAACCATAATCACTGGGTTAAAATCCCTAATGATGTTTCACCACTATGACCATCAATATGCTGCTGTTTTGTGGTAATAAAATGCACCAGGGCTGCCACCTGAGCTCCTGCATCAGCCCTTCTTTTGGTTCTGCATTGTCAGAAAAACCTCTTATTCATTATTTCCCCCAGTTCCTGGGCCTGTTAGGTATTCGTGATGTTCCTTCAAGGAAATGAAAGGTAATCAGGCACATAATGACATTTCCTTCTAAAAATATTTGATGGTGTAACCTCACATATGTAGGGGGGGAAAAAAAGCACTGTTACAAGAGCATTCAGGAAGAGTATTTCCCCTTCTTTGCAGACCTCTGCAGGTATGGAGCTTCTTTTTTTTTTATGGCTGACATCAAAACCACAGTCTCATCTACAGATGGGATGCATCCTGAATGTTTAAACTGGAGACTCTTGGCACTACAGCACCTGAGTCTACATGAGCTATTTACAGCAGTAGAAATTAAGGCTGACCTGTGCCAGTGGCATAAACAATAGAGCAGGAAAGCATTTCTTCGTAATAAAACAAGGTATAACAATTCCATTTTTCATTACCCAGCTAAAAGCTGTCCAATGACCTAAAATAAAACAGGCCCTTTGCTTTCTCACATAAGTCAAGGCACTGGAAGTCTTATCTAAAAGACTAACAGCATCTGCTCGATCTATAATTTCAGGTCACAGGCAGAGAACTGCTGAGAAGTTACATTTGGGCAGAATCCCTGTTTATTCCTATAGAAATCCCCAAGCACTGTCTGACACCGTATGTTTTATCCTGGCTACTTCTTCCCCTCAGACACATGGCACACATTTTTTTTAACCCCCATTTAGTAAGATGTGAGTATCTCAAGATTAGGTTGACATACACCTTGGCCACAATTAGTTAGAGTTGGAGAGAGGGTGGGAGGTTTGTGCTTACAATCCCACTGACTGCCACTTGGAAAATGAATTGTGTTAACTTTAGTTGGTTTTCTTTGTTTACCTTATTCACCTACAGTACCTTTCATGCCAAACATTCTGCATATGAGACCTATTTCAGCCGAGACAGCAATGTACCTGCTGCTGGGGAAAAGCACATCAGGATATGGACACATGCCCTGGCAGGTGCAGAGAGGCCCCAGATCACTCCAGTTATCCACAGGCATTGCACTGAGCTGCCTGTGGGTACCTCTGTGCTGCCCAACACCTTCCATGTCCCCTTGGAACCCACAGCCCATCCCCTGCTCACCCCACACTGCACCTCAGTTCTGGGCTTCTGCATTCCATGTTAGCCCAAGTCCTTCCAAAATGCAGTTTGCTCCAAACACCATTCCCTGTGGGCTGCAGGGATGAGGGATGTTCATATCACGTGCTCCCTGTGGCTGGATCTTGTGCAGCATCCCAGTATCCTAAATAAGGAGCCCCCTTGCTCCCCACTCCTCCCCAGTGATGGAGAGAGGCAGGAGTGTAGGAGTGAGTGATGCTGCCCCATGTGCCCATCTCTGCCCACTGAAAAAGCTATTGAGGGTTTTGTTTTGGCTGTCTCAGGTGTGGGTTTTCACTGTCAGGTCCCAGTGAAGGTGGGCAGCAAAATGCACCTCTGAGATGGCAACAGCAGGTGTGAAAATTTTGTGGCTAATTATAATGCCAAAGTAATAATTTGCCTCTTGTCAGGGATGTTTAGAGACTGCTGGGGTCAGAAAGGGGGGTTTCTCTCACACTCCCATGCTAAATAGGGGTCTCTCAGCTCCAGAAGAAGAGGACTAATCTTCTACTCCAGTCCTGGAGCACCTCTGCTCTGGAGACAGGCTGGGAGAGCTGTGGGTGTTCAGCCTGCAGAGGGGAAGGTTCAGGAGAGACCTGAGAGCCCCTTCCAGTGCTACAAGAGAACTGGGGAGGGACTTTTCACAAGGACATGGAGTGATAGGATAAGGAGTAATGGCTTTAAACTAAAAGAGGATAATGTTAGATTAGATATATTAGGAAGAAATTCTTCCCTGGGAGGGTGGGCAGGCCCTGGCACAGGTTGGGCAGAGCAGCTGTGGCTGCCCCATCCCTGGAAGTGTCCAAGGCCAGGATGGACAGGGCTTGGAGCAACCTGGGCTAGTGGAAGGTGCCCTTACCTATGGCAGAGGGTTTGGAAGAAGATGATCTTTGAGGTCCCTTCCAACCCAAACCCTTCCATGATTCTACTTCCTGTAACAGAAACTCATCTCCAATGCCTGCATAGTCCCAGTAAAACACACATCTAGGTCTGACAGGACAAAATTTATCTTGTTTTTACAGTCATCGAAGTCCCAAAGACTTCAGCAGGGGTTTATGGTAAGAGAAGCAGGCAGATAACTGTGTAATAAAGAAAGTAAATGCTCCACTTGGAGAAGAAAAATGGCAGAGAACAAGAGTGAAGACCTTGGAAAAATTCACCCCAACTTTAAATGCACCAAGTTTTGCCACGTAAACAAAGTCATGGACAGCTGGTATCTGTGTCAAGATGATGCTTGACAATACAGCTTCCATTTTCTGCAGCTTTAATCATAATCCCAAAGATGTCTCTGCCCCAACACTGATGTTGAGGAGCTGCTGCCAGGCAGCACAACACCCACTCTCTGTTCACACCCGCCAGGTCCTTCCACACCCATTCCCTCTTTCCACTGCCCTTTCAGCTTTCCACTTGACTTTCCAGGAAGGAGCTGGTGCGGAGCAGCAGCCAGAGCAGGGCTCGTTGGCATCTCCCTGTGGGTACCTTGGAGAGCTGCTCCCATCCATGTCTTACACATTTCTAATCCTTCCGAATGACAGGTTTGAATGGACTATAAAATATGAGCGTTGAACCTTGCAGAGATGGAGGTTGGTTTTCAAGCTGCTGTCTAGACATTTCTGATGTGTATTTAGGAGCTTCAGGCTATGTGAAAAAGACCTTCTTTTCACCCCTTCCTTAAATCTACATAAGAAAGCATAGTCAATAATCTGTGTAAACAATATGCAGTCATTTTACTGTAATTTTCTAAATGTCTGGGGGCAAAGTTCCAACAGGATTGCAGTAATGAGAAGCCACAGAGTGTAAGTTGCTCTCCAAAGCTGAGTACTCAAAGCACAGTCTCTGACATGGCTTACACAGAGCCCTCATTATTTGATGTGATGTACACATTTTCCCATCATAAAAAGTGCCAGTTCTCCTTCTTATCTGCAAGAAGCATCTTTCCCTGAAACTGCTCATAAAACAAAGCACATTATTAGAATCAGTGCAAAAGAAACATTTTGAGAACGGAACTTTTT
This sequence comes from Sakesphorus luctuosus, assembly GCA_013396695.1. Classification (NCBI taxonomy): domain Eukaryota; kingdom Metazoa; phylum Chordata; class Aves; order Passeriformes; family Thamnophilidae; genus Sakesphorus; species Sakesphorus luctuosus. The sequence goes on along the minus strand of VWZD01006692.1, from coordinate 133,563 downwards.
CTTTGCTGGGATTGAAACGGCCTCACAGGATGAGGAAAAAAAAAAGAAGTCTTTGATTTATAAGAACTAATGGGTTTCTGACTTGAAAACAGAGTCTTTGAAACATAACCGCAGGGGTTCACTTTTGCCATTCCTACATCAATTTTGAAGGTACTTTTGAGCAGAATAAAAGCTTCTTGTTCTGCCTGTGGAATTGCTTGGAAAGACCTTGCTTCTTATCCTCTGGACACAACAGTGGAGAGGTTTTTTTGGTTTCTTACTATTCAGCTGAATGATGGGGTTTTTTTCAGGCAAAGCATTATGAAGTTTCAGGATGGTTCATTGCCTTTGATGCTCTAATTACCTCTTTTCAGCTGTGTGTGTGCCTTATTAGTAATGAAAGCAAACCTTTCAAGTGCATGAGCACTGAAAATGAGCATGTTTAATAATTCATGCATTTTGGCTTAATTAGTACAAAAGACATTCTAAAACTTTAGTTTTCTGATGCATTTTTAAAACTGGGGTTTGGACTGGATGATCTCCAGAGGTGCCTTCCAACCCCAACCTTTCTGTGATTCTGGGATTTTTAAAAAGGGAGATTTGCTGTATTAGAACCCTGAGTTTGTACAGAAATAATAAACATCCAGTCAAATCTGAATGCAGCAGTTTAAGCCAGAGCTACCTCAGCCTGTTTTTTTCTCAGTGACCAACCCTCTCATGAATTATTTAGTGTAGTACATTTAATAAAATGTTAGCTGAAATACATATTTGTAAACAAATGCTAAAAATCACTTACTATGGTATTTACCATAAGCACATTCTACCAAAAAGGGAGTTTTTTTCTGAGTTAATGCAGCACTGGGCAATAATTATTTACCCTTCTTTCAGCACAACTAAGCTGACATAAAACACTCCTGAAAAAAAAAAGAGGTATTTTTAGCCTTATTCTAGAGGTCAACTTCAGGTATGGGAAAGGTTGGGATGAATTTGACAGGCTACAAGGAGGGAAAAATATCACTGCTCAACGTTTCTTGGATTTTCTTCAAGACAGCTGTCTTGTCTGCAGAACTAAAACTCCTTTCTCCCAAAAGATTTACCTCATTCCTCTTTCAAATGCCAGAAAGCTTGCATGGCTTTTTGCTTTCATCTGCTCCAGAAAAAAAAATATCAAAAACCTCAGGATTTGTGCTATTTTCAATACACAGATCATCCCAGACTGCAAAAAAGATGCTCTTCCCAAGTTTTTGCATGATAGCTCTGTGTATTTTCTCATGAATCATAACCTCTACTAAAGCAAAAGCAATTTGTCTCCACAACACTCCAGCACAGGTACCCTCAGTGAGGGGGACAGCCTGCTGGTTTTCAGCTTTTGGTTGCCATGTGAAGGAAATTCTGTGCTATTTGGAAGGTTATTTTGGAGGATTTTGTAAAGCAGGGCTGGTGACTATGACAGGGTATTTTACTTAACAATGGTAGGAATAAGACTGGTTGAGCAGGGCATTCACACATCTTACTTCAATAGGAGAGTGGGTAAAAAAACCCTCCTAGAGATCTGTCTGGCATGATCCCATGGCATCAGAAATCATGCCAGAGTGGAATCCATACAGCTCTGTCAGCACACAGGAGGTGCTGATGTAGTTTTGTTGTTCTGGGAGTGCAGCGCTGGGGGTCTAAAGTTCTGCTGGAGAGGGAGTGCCACTCTGTTTGGCATCGCTTGGCTTGTCCTAAGTTTGGAAGGGGAAGCACTGATGGGATGTGTTTTCCTTTCAAAGGAAGCAAAGGAGACAGAGCTGCTGACAAACAGCTTTTAGTCCTGGTTTATTCTGATTAAAAAATTTAGTGTTTTTTTTCAGCTCACTCGCAGAGTAACTAAATCAGAGAAGCCTTTGCTGCTACTCACAGGCTGCTTTTCAGGACAAAGAGTGGCTGTAAAAAAAAACTTGCAATAGGAACAAGGGAAGAGAGGAGGGTTTGCAGGGCCAAGGTGAGAGGTTTGATGAAAAAAAAAGAGTGTAAATGATGTTCAGAGGAGTCTGTCACGTCAAAACCTGACATACCATTAAAAGTGAGCAGGCAAAGCTTTCTTAGACAGCAGCAGCTTGATCTGCAGCCAGACTGATAGCAGCACAATAACATTCCTTACAATTGCTGCTGTCAGTGTTTGAAACCTGCTGGTGCTCCCTCTCTGTCCATCTCCTGCCCGTGTGTCCGGCACTGATCCCGCTGCGCATTCCGCACTGCGCCGCAACCGTTCCCACGCCAACAGGCTGAGAGTCAGCCCTGCAGGCTCCCAGCACACTGCAACATCAGGTAGAAATACCCTTAATGAGCAATAAAGCCAATTATCTGGTTGCTTTGATCCTATGTCCTGCTCAGCCAAGCAGGGGAGGGGTAAAGAGGCACCTCCTTTCTTAGTGGGTATCAGGATCTGTTCATTATGGAACTGCATTCCCAAGGCTTTTTTGTTTGATAATTATTATTTTCTTGCAAATGTCGTTGTAAAATGCCACAACTGAACAACAAAACAGATGCTTTGAACGCTAGGGTTCCACTTTCTAGAGCCAGTGTTGATCAGTAGTGGAAATGGAGGGGAAATTTCCACATGCATACGGGCAAAGCTCACTCTTAGTCAATAGGAGCACAGTATCATTAGCACATTCAGGAGCTCACAGGCTCCTTCTGAGCCCACTTTTCCAAGACAAAAACTGGATTTAATAATTCTCTGAGGTGATCCAGAATAAATGGCACAAGGTCTGAGCACTGCTTTAAATTACAGTCTTAGGAACAGCCGAGCAGCAGAATGGGAAAGGAAGGAGGGAGAGGGCAGGGCACAGCCTTCTCATTAGTAAAAATGCAGCCGGGAAAGCGGGCACAGGGTCTTCCCTTCTCCAGAGGAGCTTCAACTTCTGCTCAGCTGCCCAAGGAAAAGGATGGAAGTGCTCAGTGTTTGGGGGACACTTTTAAACTGACTGAATGGGCCAGTGAGGTGTGTGGGTGCATTTCAGCTGCCAATCTGCCCTCCACAGCTCTGTGACACCATCACATCTCCTGGGCTTCTCACTGTGCTTCTGCAGACACCAAAACATCTCATCCTTGTGCTGTTTGTATTTGTGATCACCTAAATAGGAAACAGGTGAAAAATGTTAGAAAAATAGCCAAGTTTCCCATTTCTAGATGGAGAAATGAGAGTTCCCTGTCATCCCTGCAGGCCTTTATAACTGGCATCTTTCTCCAGGAAAACTGCCCCCTCACAGATAATTTGAAGAGCTGTAACACCTAATTAAATGCTACATGTTGCAGTCTGCTAAAACTGGCATTTTCATAAAAATATTCAAAATAGCAGCTGTGTTTTGCAGAAAAAAATAAAAACAACAGTTGCTGTCCACTACAATCCTGGGAATTATCTCTTAAGAACATCAGGGTATCAGTAAAACTCTACTTCAGGAGCCAAATTTGCTACTGCTATAAATCAGTGACTATATTGATTTCAGCAAGACCGTAAATTGATTTATACTTACTGGAGATTAGGTTTAAGTGACTGAAAATGAGGATTCCAAGTAATGTGGACTTTTTTTAAAGGTGATTCATTGTGTTAGTTAGAGTTAAACGTTTTGATTCCAAGAAAAAGCCTTTGATCAATGTGTCTTAAGGCAAAAGCATGACTGCTGTAGTTTAACTGGGAATATACATCTGGACCACATCAACATAACAGTCTGTGATTCTGTCCAACTGAGTGGCAGGAGACTTGATTATCACATGGGTGCCTGTTCCTGAAAGGCTTACTGAAACAGGAATTGCAGCACATTTTTGTGTTTCTCTCAGCAGAACTTCGGTCTCTAATTCAGTGCTGCACTTTTGGAAGACCTGTCAGATGCTTTGTACCTTTCAGAAGTAACTTCAAGGAGAACTGACGTATTTTTAAGGGCCTCTCTGCCACTGAGCTGAGTAAGGAAGGAAAAATCGATTGATTCCAGGGGTCAGATAGATTTAGACCCTATGGATATGCCACAGCCTCACATGTCTGGTGCACCTGCAGCACTGATGCCTTCCTGGCTTTGATTTAATGTGATGTCAAAGTTCTAAAACCATGTAAAAGGGGCCTCACTGTGTGAATCAATACACAGTCCAGAACTCAAGTCAGCAAATTTGTCAATGAATAATGAAATGATGATGGAAAAGTGAAGTCCAGGAGAGCTGCTTTTCCACCTTGGCCTTGGCACGCAAACTGCCTCATGCATTTTTAAGGATGCTCTGAGACAGCACTCTCCTGCCCACTGGCTGGGAAAACTTGGAACACTGTGCTGAAGTCCTGGCTCAGGTGAGCCTGGTTAGCAAAGCTGGAGTTTTAAACCTCATTTGCTGCTCCTGGGTGCAGTGAAGGGAAACTGTTCAATTATCCAAGGGTTAAATCGATGCCTCCATGGAAACTGCCACCCCTCATGGATTTATTCCTGGGAGATGGGAAGAGGCTGGATTTCAGCATAGAGGCTGGAGAGGTGAGGAGTTTGAAATGTGTTTATGAAATCAGTGGGTCTGTTGACCGCGACAGGCTCATGAATTCAGAGATAAAGGCAGGAGGGCTCTGCAGAGGGATCTGGAGAGACTGGAGGGATGGGCTGATTGCAATGGGATGGAGTTCAGCAAGGCCAAGTGCAGGTCCTGCCCTTTGGCCACCCCAAGCCCTGCAGCGCTCCAGGCTGGGCACAGAGTGGCTGGAGAGCAGCCAGGCAGAAAGGGACCTGGGGGGACTGAGGGACAGGAAGCCCAGCAGGAGCCAAGAGTGTGGCCAGGTGGCCAAGAAGGCCAATGGCATCCTGGCCTGGATCCAAAGTAGCGTGACCAGCAGGCCCAGGGCAGTGAGCCTTCCCCTGGACTCTGCCTTGGGGAGGCCACACCTTGAGTGTTGTGTTGAGTTGTGGGCCCCTGAGTTGAGGCAAGAGATTGAGGGGCTGGAGCGGGGCCAGAGAAGAGCAAGGAGGCTGGAGAAGGGAGTGGAGCACAAGTGCTGTGGGGAGAGGCTGAGGGAGCTGGGGGTGTTTGTGCTGGAGAAGAGGAGGCTGAGAGGTGACCTCAGCACTGTCTGGAAGTGCCTGAAGGGAAGTTGTGGCCAGCTGGGGGTTGGTCTCTTCTCCCAGGCACTCAGCAATAGGACAAGGGGGCACGGGGGGCTCAAGCTCTGCCAGGGGAAATTGAAGTTGGAGAGCAGAAAAAACTTCTTTCCAGAGAGAGTGCTGAGGCATTGGAATGGGCTGCCCAGAGAGGGGGTGGATTCCCCATCCCTGGAGGTTTTTCAGCTGAGACTGGCCGTGGCACTGAGTGCCATGATGTGGTGACGGGACTGGAGTTGGCCCAAGGGTTGGACTTGATGATCTTGGAGGTCTTTTTCAACCCAATCCATTCTGTGATTCTGTGATTCTAAAACACCCTCCTAACAGACAGAGGGAGGTCAGGATACACTGAGGACACCAATACCAGCACTGTCCGCCTGCTCTGCTGAATTCATGGGGGAGTTAGTGCCACTTGGGTTCCACATGTCCATCAGTCTGAATCACCTGAGTGATGCTGATGAGGTGCATCACTGCATGTTTGTTAATTAACCCACTGGGACCAGAAGTTCTCACATTTAAATTAAGGATGCTGACACAAAAAGGTGAACAATAGGGAAACACACCTGCTGTGCCTTAAAGGCCAGCATATAAAGAAGCTCTTTCATGGATGGCAAAGACTATCACTGCAGCCAGATAAAGAATGTACTATTAAAACAAAAGTTGGTTTCTCCACTGATATGATTTCCTACTTTAATTTCAAAAAATAGCACGAACATGACCTTTCTGGCAGGTAAGATTTGGTTTCCATTTTCAGATGTCATAGTCTCAGTTCTCCTGTAGATCTCAGATTACATTCAGGCCCTCTTGTCACAGGGGAAATGAGCAGAGCCTGAAGTCACTTAAATCAGGAATGGCTGTAAATGACTACAAGGACCTTAAAGCAAGGCTAGATGAGTTCTTGTCTTTATGGAAACAACTGCTGCCTGAAAGCCCCCACAAAAATCACACACACTGTGTCTCAACACTGTGAGGGTGAAATTATTTGACATTTTCAAAATTAAAACGGTACAAGCAAGCAAAATCTAGTTTTCTTTAGAACTGAGGTTCAAGCCCAGGACTCTTAACAGAACTGCTCTAAAACTGTTGTTAATTGAAGTGGCCACAGCAGCTTTGGTTTGACTTGGAACATTTGCTGGTAGTTTTAGAAATTTAACATTAAAGTTCTGGCTGTAAGAACATGAAAGTAGCTGAAAAACACTGATAAATGTAATCCTTGCTTTGGGCATAAAACTCTCCACTAACTGCAGTGCAATCAAATGCCTCCAAAGCTACAGCAAACATGAGTACTCTACTTTAATAGCTGCAGCTTATATGTATAAGGACCACAAAGCAAATAATCAGCTTTAGCAAAACTAAATTAAATACAAATTTTAAAAAATATCACTTTTTATAAGAGATTTTGTTGGCCATCAAAAGATAGGAACTGGCCATTCTTCAAAAGGGGTTTCCCTTAACACGCAAATTTTAATCTATCACAAAGCAAAAAGCCCCCAAGAGTATCCTAAACCAGCACAGTTTGGGATACTGTATTTTCCTAAAGTCAATGTTAATTTTCAAATCAAAATAAATAATAAATTAGGAAGCAGCAAGAAAAGATAACTGTGCTGCTGCACACTCCTTATTGAAGAACTGCTACCAGTTTATTTCTTCTAATAAATAAAAATAAATAAAAAAACCTTTCTAACATCAGTGTCACTGATTGATAGGTTACAACTGTAAAAATAATTTTAATTACTTTAACCACAGAATCATGGAATGGTTTGGGTTAGAAGGGATCTTAAAGCCATTTCAGTGCCACCCCCTGCCATGGGCAGGGACACCTCCCACCAGCCCAGGGTGCTCCAAGCCCTGTCCAACCTGGCCTGGGACTGACTCCCAGGGATGGGGCAGCCACAGCTGCTCTGGGCATCCTGTGCCAGGGCCATCAATGACTTAAATTTATTTTGCAGACATTTTGTATGCTACCTAAATTGGAACTTTCACATTACAATTGCTTTGTATATATAAGCAAAAAACCTCTTTAAACTCAAGATTTACATTGATACAGTTTTCCTTTCTGACCCAATAATATTTCAGCTTTTCACCTGAACCTTTTTAAGCTCATTTTTCTTCTACTGGAAAAGTTAAAAAACTTGCAGTGTGAACCTTCCTGTCTATAAATCCACCAGAATAAAAATGCAAGCCAATGATTTCAAGTGTGTAGTCATGTCAAATTAAATGCAGAATTAAATGGTTTTCATCTCTGCAGAACATTCAGCTTTTCTCACCTGAAGGAGAAAAACCTCCTGATACTCCACAGAAATAAAACCTGAGACAAGATAAAGGCAATTTCCTCTCATCACCCATGTGCCATTTCTATGATAAGCAGGAAAAGGCACAGTCTGTCTCTCTGTGACATGTTCCTCATTTTCCAACAGTGCAGTGGAAAATAAAAAGAAAGGTGTTCCAGGCACAGAAGAATTTAATATGGAAACATTTGAGGTGCTCATCCAGGGGAGTAAATTCTGAACATGTCACATAAATGCAAGTATACATAAAAGTTAACATATGTGTTAAGAGTATTTACTACAGTTAAAAATGTAGGCAAGAAGGGTTTTTTCTCCACTTATAACTGTTGTACCTTTCTTGCTGTTTTTCCACCTGCCTATTTTGATTTGTCTCCTTAAGTGCTTTTCTCAAAACTGGACCTTGGTCTCCCATTGTGGAGTCAGGATGGTGATTCTTTGTTCTATATACATATTATATACAGTCTGTGGATATACACTTATTTTTATAATATTGTATTTGAAAGCAGTGAGAGTGTAAAACCAGGAAAGAAGATCTATATCTTAGCCTTTGTGTGCTTTACTGTAGGATTTCTGAACTAAAAAAAGGTCAAACATTAGTCCCTCTGCATTGAGGAAACTCAGCCTTGGATCTGGAAAGTGTGGAACTGTGCAACTGCATTTTCAATCAATGCAGAATAACATCACATAGGAAAAGGAGGCTAAAGGTGAGCTGGGAAGAGCCTCAGCCAGTGCTGAATCCCCAGTGGCCGAATTTGTGTTGGATTTAGTTCCAGCCTCAGCCCATAGAGCTCTGTCAGCAACTTCCCAGCAGAAAGCAAGTCTCTAAATACACTCCAAGACTGTGTCACACTTGCCTGCATCAAGAATAAGAGGGAAATAGCTCCTTCTCCCCTGAACTTGTAGGTCAGTGGAAAAGAGTTCACACCTCAGGTTAAAGGGCTGACACTGGAAAAACACTGTGCTATCTATTACCATGTGGTTCTTATTTCTCTTATTGTGCTAAGCAGCTTATTTTTAGCTCTAGTGACTGGAATGCTGGAAAAGAAGATTTGTTTCTTGACCTGGGGTTTTAAAACAACATTTAGGCATTGCAGGTGATATCCAGACTGTATTTTAAGGGACTCCTGTAAATCACTACTTAATAAAGCACTTGCATTCTGTGGCTTAATACTTGTCTACATATTAAGACTGCGGTTCAAGTCAACAGGATTAGCCAAAGCAGTGAGAAACTTATAAATTGGGTCAAGAATTCTAATTTAAGGCATCTGAAATACTGAAAGAACTTGATCATTCAGCTAAGCTGGAGAGGTTGAATGTGTTTTTTTCTAGTGAATATGCACTGGGGCTTAGGGCTCCACTCAAGCTTCTTGACTCAGGTGCCCAGCTGTAAAATCCCAAAGGAGTGTCCATACTTGGATAGTGAGAGCTTGGCTGAGAGAAGGCCTGGCCTGGCCTTAGGATGCTGTTGGAAGGTGATGTGTGCTGGGCAAACCTCCTGTGGGACACTGGGAACAAGAGGAAGGACTGGCAGACAGAGAGGCTGGAGCTGTGCCCTCACTCACCAACCAAGAGAGCAAGGGCAGGAGGGAAGTGTTTCCAGAGGAGAAGGGGCTCAGCAAAGGGCTGCTCCTGCTTTGCACAGGTTAAAAACCCCAGGAACACACTCAGGTTCCCTATGGAGTGTGTTTTCCATCTTCATAGCTGTGAAATCAGTCCCTGGAAAATCTTTTTGTCAGAGTCTGCCTCTCTACAATTGCCTTTTCTCCTCCCTCATGACGAGGTTTCTTTCCAAACTGGTTCCTTTCATCAGCTGAGAGTTCATAGAGGAAGTTCTGAGATGTAAAATCTTGTGGCTTAAATGAATTTCAAAATCTCCTAGACTGATACACCCAGTGAGTGATATCTCTTCTCCAGGATTGCATCTGAGATGCTTCACTCCTTCAGGGTTTGTATATTCCTGTGATCTCTGAGCAGACAAGGAGGTGGGATGGTCCAAACCAGCTTGCACTTGTTTTGTGACATCAGACAAGTTTCTGCCAGGTCCAAGTCAAGCTAAAGAATAATATTATATATTTGAAGAGGTTCTTTTTCCTGCTGATCAGCAGTAACCCTGTGGAAGGGAAATTTCTGCAAAACAAGAGACCTGATGAAAATTTTCTGGATGATTCCTGTTCATGCAGTGGTCAGATATCAATTTTTCCAAGCACGAACTCCATTGCCAGATGATTAAATAAGAGGTCTGTCCATGAAAAAATACATAAATAGCACTTGGAAAGAACAGAAATATCAAAATATTTCCCAGTTAATAGCTGTTCTTTTCTGAAGCACAATAATTTTGGAGGAAAGAGAAGAAAAAACCCAACAGGCTTCTTGGCTGAGGTTATTACCGAGATTTAAAATGATAATAATGGGAATCTATTTTTAATAAACTGCTACTGCAATGTTTATTGCAGTTAAGAATAATTGTTATGATAACTCAATTTGTGGTTATTATTTTTAAAACAGAAAAAAAGGAAACATGATTATAAAACTCTTCAAACCTCTACAATTATCTTCCATTCTTTTACTTTACAGACTCTCTGATGGCATAGTGGGAAGTAGGAAGAGAGTGCATTCCTTTCCAATTTCTGTCTCTCTTTGGAGGATGAAGGACATTTGTCAACTTCTCAGATAAACTCTGGGTAACAATTGTTGGAATTTATGAATGTGAAAAACCGCCTCAGTTTTGCCCTGGAAGGACCTATTGAGATGATTGCTCCATATTCCTGTTACTTGAGGACCTGATCTTTCTAACTAGACTTCTAGCTAGTGACAGCTGCGAGGAGGAGAACAGTCTCCCCATCCCAAACTTCTGGGAGTTTTGATGCTGAGAAAGATGCAATGTTAACACATGGCCAGCATTTTTACACCATGAAGACTATTAACATTGCAGAGAGATCGAGAAGACCCAATTTTCTAAAGGATGTGATTGATCCCATGGGTATAAAATACTGCTGTGCTGTCTTTACTGCTTCAACTTTCTGTCCTAAGGTGCCTCCTGAGACACATGAATATTCATAGAACCACAGAATGGTTGGGGTTGGAAGGGACCTTAAAGATCATGCAGTTCCACCTCCCTGCCATGGGCAGGGACACCTTCCACTGGAAGATGTAGCTCCAAGCCCTGGCCAACCTGGCCCTGGACACTTCCATGGATAGGGCATCCACAACTTCTTTGTCAACCTGTTATAACCTCATGTTTTGCCAAAAATCTGCTTTTGGAGTTCTAAAGTTCAGAACACAAGGACATGATTTCAAAACACTGAATGTAGGAATTAATTAAAAGTATTTTACTTCCCAGTTCCATTTCCTGTAGCTATGACTTCTGAAAGGTTTAAGAAAAGTGCAGGTCCTGAAGTACAATAACACCTTCTCTGGAAACTTGAAAATTTTTGCCTGATGTGAGGACAATGATGCAGAAAACATATACAGGTGCTTCTACAGTCAACTAGAAGTAGCCTCATTACCTAGGAGAGATGGCTGATATTCAAGGATCACATGAGCACAAACTCAGGCCAAAATGCCAGAAGGCCCACATGGATAAACAAGGATCTCCTGGGAAAACTCAGACACAATGAAGGAGAACCCAAGAGAGTGAAAACAGGCACGAATAACCCAGAGGGAATGCAAAGATACTGTCCAAACATTCAGAAATGGGGTTAGGAAAGTCAAAGCCTTACTGAAGCTGAATCTGGCCAGGGAAGTCAAAGACAACAGGAAAGTCTCCTGTAAGGATAGATATTGTCATTGTAAGTGATAGTAGGAAGGTCAGGAAAAATGTGGAAAGGTCTGGAGCAAGGAAGACACACCCTTGGTGAACCAGAATTGTGTCAGGGAATCCTTAAGCAAACTGGATATATGTGAATTCCTGGACCCTGATGGAATGCACCTCCAAGTGGTGAGGGAAGTAGCAGATGTCATTGTGAGGCCACTCTCAGTAACCTTTGACTGGTCATAGAGGTTGGGAGAAGTGTCTGAAGACTTGAAGAAAGCCAATGTCAATCCTGCCTTCAAGAAGGACAAGAAAGAGGATGCAGGAACCAACAAGCCACTCAGCACATCTCCATCCCTGGGAAAGGAACGGAGCAGTTCATCCTGGAAACCAGTTTTAGGCATGTGAAGAACAAGCCATCAGCATGGACTCACCGAGGGGCAGTCCCACTTGCCCATCCTCATGACCTTGTACAGTGAAATGATTGGCTTGGTAGATGAGTAGGAATCAGTAAATATTGTCTAGTGACTTCAGAAAAGGCCTTTGACACTGTCTCCCATAGGATCCTCATGGAGAAGCTGAGGATTTATGGGTCAGAGGAGCAGATAATGAGGAAGATTGAAGACTGGGAGGTGTGGCTGACACACCAGAGGGTCGTGGTGCCATCCAGAGGGACCCGGGCCAGAACAAAACTCCTGGAGATCAAAAAGGGGAGGTGCAAAGTAGGAAATTAGTTTCCAAATGTCCCATTTATCAACATAATTTTTCCTAACAGTCTTTCTGAGAGTGTCTTATAATTGCGGGGGGATTATTTGGAAACACAAATGCTGCTTATTGCAAACTCTTGAACATTTTTTTGCAACTGGAAGTTGCAATAGGAAGAGTCACAGTTAATTTGGAAAGTGTGGTCAGAAATTAGGAAGGAAGAGGAAGAAGTTATTGGGAGTGACATTGCCCAAGAAAGATTGAGATGACTGAGAAGAAAAGCAAAGCACCATGAAAACAGGGAAAAGTCATCTTGGTAGAAAAGATTTACTGCAAGGAAGAATAAAGGTGTGCTGAAGCAGCACAGTTTTCTCTCAAATGTTCTCATCTACTGAATCTAAACACCTCAAGCTTTTTATTTTTTTCTCCATATTCTGAAATGGAGAATTACTTTGATTAATAGTGTTTGAATTACTAATTACCCCTGGAGAATTTCTGAAGTAGTGGATGAAAGAAGAAAGATGCTCAGTAAGTCACTGATTTGAACAATAAAATATTGGTCTGTCTGCTACTACTGAATGTTCTTTCAGTCCATAAGTTTTGTTTAAAGCATTTCATAAAGTGACTTTTAATAATGCATTATTCAATAATTATGGGCCAACATTCACTGGTACACTCAATTTTTTTCCAAGATAATGAAGCTAATTATTAATTTTATAATATATTTCAATTCCTTGCAGTAAAGGAAAGCTGAAGGTAATCAAGAAAAGTAGGTAAAAAAATAACACCACTAAAACTAACAGAACTAAACATGACTACAAGTTTGTAAATCACTAGAGGGGCTCTAAGGACGATCCAACCCTGGAAGTTTTTAACTCAAGCACAGGCACCAAATTTTGGTGCTGTCTGCCCTCAAGAAAATCATCTTTATATGGAATATATTAGAATATTTGCAAATACTAAATATGCATAAATAATGTATTTGGAACACGAAAGGAAGAGGGCAAGATATTTGTTAAAGAAATGATAAAAAATATTTGTTGACTGCCTGGAAGGAAAGAGCTGTGATTGTGACTTAGCTGGGAATGCAGATGCTTCCCTGTAGCAGAGCAGGGATAAATATTTATTTTACTTCTTTCAAGTTAGAAATGAAAAGTATTTTTATCTTTATCTATTTCTACAGCTCCTGGGTTTGTGGCTCTACCCTGTGACTACACAAAAAAACCAGCAATTTCTCTCACTATTTTATTTCCTACTTATTTTCCCTCTTATCTATCTGTGTGACACACTAATTTCCTGCCTTGAGTATTATAACTTTCTACCTTCTGCTTGGTCTTTTTCTTCCCACATTTTTCTTTCAGCTTTCTCTTGGCAAAATCCTTTATGCTTTCTTTGCATTGTCAGGTCCTGCTTTTGAATGACTTCCCTGATACCACTGCCTGCCTTCTATTCCTCTGCATTCACTGCTTTTCCATTTATGGGGAATATTAAGAAAAAGACCATACACAGCTTAGTCATTACTCTTTTTTACATAGATGACCAGTATTGATTGTTTTCTGTGTATATATGTAGCCTCATCCACACTGGCAAATGTAAACACAATAAAATAAAAAATAAAGTAAAAATAAAATAAAATAAAATAGATAATTTTTCAGAAAGCACACAAATACAATTATGCCTTTTTCCCATTTGAATCCGTGGTGTCACGTCATGTATTCTGTAACAAAAACTGATAAAAACTTCTGAGAAGATTTTGTGAAGTGTTTGAATTCAGAGTATTACAAATAATCTACCTGTGCTGTTGGGCACTGGAGGATATCACTTGAAACAGCATTTTTTGGCAACTTTGGGAAATTTGTCTGAGCCCAACAGATGGATGTCCCTCAGGCAGCTTCAGTCATTAAGAAGCTGGAGTGGGTTTAAATTTGTCTGAAGGTAGAAGGCTCCGTATTCCTTGAGCTATTGCACTGTCTTTGTTTTCTCCATTTTTTACTCCCTCCCCGTTAAGATGTTCCTTGTTGGATATGAGGTGATGTCAAAGAGAGAATCTAACAGCTCAGGAACATCACCAAAGGGTTATTACATGTGTGACAAGCTACAGAGCAGAAGGGATGGTACATCTCCTACAATGTGTCTTTATGAACTGCTGTCACACTGAACCTTTGCTCCCCAGCACGAAGCATCGCAGTGAGAAACACGTTTTATTAGTGGGTGGTTTGAGCTGGAGACGGGCAGATGTACCCACATATGGTCTTATTTATCCCAGAAGGGTCAACTGCCTGATGGCTCAAGTGTAGAGGAGTGGATCTGATGGCTTAGACGGTCTCTCTCTGCTCTTAAATTTCCATGTTTTCTGCATAAGGGAGAAGATGCTCAAACGTTACATGAACTGGCACAACCCCAACTCTGTAAGCAGTTCCAGGGCTAGACTCTCCCCTGCTGCCCAGCCTGGCCCTGGGGTGAAACACTCCCCCCAGGGACCAAAAGGTGACCCCCAAAGCCTCACCTGGCCGGTGTGCCTTGGGAACTGCCATGTTCATGACTCTCCCTCCGTCCTGAGGTTTGGGGGGGGACGCGGTGAAGCGGCAGATGCCCGACTCCGACGGCGTGCTGGACGTGAGGCTGTCTGTGTAGTCGTTGGTCCCTGCCGTGAGCTGCTCCGAGGAGGTGTCTGATATGAAGCACTCTGTGATGGTGAACTTGGCGTGTCTCAGCTGCTCTTCCATCTTGGCGTGCTCGTACGCCCTCGCCAGCTCTTCGTACGTTGAGGAGGCACTTTCTGTGGAGACCATGCTGCTTCTCGCTCGATCTAAAGGGTCAGGAACAGAAACAGTGGGAGAAAGGAAACCTCTGCACATCCCTGTTGGAATCTGAAATTCAGCTTCCAGAAGCAAGAGCCTGACAAGCTTAAGCCGTAAGCCATGTTCAACCAGAGTCTGAGACAAAATCCCATCATCACTAAGCACAACAAGGCCTGGTGATGTTCAGCCATGCTGATCAGCTGCCTCCAGTTCCAAGATAAAGATAGACTTTAAGATGAATATTATCAACTCATGTTGAAATGTTTTGTTTCCTTCCCCCACGTAAAATCCCTAGTATAAAAAATATTAGCTAATTGTGCAACATCGCCAAAACTTGTATAATCCCCTAGTAAACATATGTTAGAGTCATAGAATCATAGAATCAGTTGGGTTGGAAGAGACCTCCAAGATCATCAAGTCCAACCCTTGGGCCAACTCCAGCCTGTTTACCAGATCATGGCACTCAGTGCCACATCCAGTCTCACCTTAAAAACCTCCAGGGTTGGAGAATCCACCACCTCCCTGGGCAGGCCATTCCAATGCCTGAGCACTCTCTCTGTAAAGAACTTCTTCCTGATATCCAGCTTAAACCTCCCCTGACAGAACTTAAGCTCGTGCCCTCTTGTTCTGCTGTTGGTTGCCTGAGAGAAGAGACCAATCCCCACCTGGCTACAACATCCTTTCAGGTATTTGCAGAGAGTGATAAGGTCTCCCCTGAGCCTCCTCTTCTCCAGGCTAAACAACCCCAGCTTCCTCAGCCTCTCCCCACAGCACTTGTGCTCCACTCCCTTCTCCAGCCTCCTTGCTCTTTTCTGGAACTGCTCCAGCCCCTCAATATCTTTCCTGAACTGAGGGGCCCAGAACTGAACACAACACTCAAGGTGTGGCTTCCCCAAGGCAGAGTCCAGGGGAAGGCTCACTGCCCTGGGCCTGCTGGCCACACTATTACCATGATTCATCGTCCTTATTAACATATCCTGGCCCTTTAAATTGCATGTTGCATGTTCAATAAAGCATTCCGGTTTCTACCCCCATATCTGGGATCGAGTAGTTATTTTTGACTCTCACAGAACCCTTTCTGGGAGAAAAGCTCTGAGCATGGTGTTGTTTCAGAATAAACTGCAGAACCCTTGGATTCATCAGTGTGATTTAAATGAGTAAATGTCTGCACTTTAGTCAGTTATTTGACAATTATACATAACCTTACTCTGTGAGCAACATCACGTGGCTCAACATTAAAGCTGTGGTTTAGAAGAAATAACCTTTAGTAAGTGAAAAATATTTTTTTTTTAACAAGAAATAATTTCTCTAAATTTTAAATGCCTCAAAAATGCTTCAAACCCACAAGCCAGATTTACTAAAATAAGGGTCACCTTTACATTATCTCTTTGAACTATTTTGCCAAGGTGATATCTAGGTGAGAAAGGACAGGGGTTTTTATCCTGTTTCCATCATACATATTATTTTTTTCTCAGAAAGTCCTGAGAACAAAGGTCAAATATAAAGGCAATATATCTCAGACACTGTCTCTCCAGACACCAGGTAACACAGTAACTAATTTCACTGGGAACAAAGGCTTTAAGAAAGCAATATTTGGTAACTACAGCCTGCAGTCATCCAGGTGCCTTTTTCCAGTGCTGCTGAAGCTAATGAAGGATTCATATTTGACACTCATGTTATTATGACCTACAAGCTGTTCTTTTGTGCTGATGAGGTTCTGAGAATATCAGTATCTCTTAAACAACACTATTATTGAAGATGTAAATGGCTACTGATACATTAAAAAGCATTCTGGGAAAGCAAGGCTCATTTTGCAGGGACAAATCACCAGGTTGTTGCTCCCCTTGTGCTTCTACTCCAGCGGGCTAGAAGAGCAGAGGACTTTTAAAAGTTCCTTGGGCAGAAGTCGAGTTTCATCACAAGATCTGTGCAATTTCAGACATTGTTGGTGATGTTCAGTAAACAGGCACAATGTAATAGCTAATTCATAAAAATGGGCCTCCTGCAGCAGCAGCCAGAGGCAAGTGTGTTGTTATTGCAAATCTTTATCTTTTTTACTGCGTGCCTGCACCTCTGCATCAGTTCTCGTGGTGCACAGGGAACAGCCACTTGGAAAATGGACCATACATTATTTAAAATGACATCTACTTCTACAATATGCTGTAACTTGCTTAAGATTCTGAGCAGACCAGAACTTAATAGGGCTTTATTTTTTTGTTTTGTTTTGTTTTCCCTTTCCACCCACAGGAAACATCATTCTGTTTTTCACATTTGATTTGTAAATTAGAGCGTAGAAATGTCTTTCCAAATTTCTGGTCAGCTGGAAACTCCCAGAAGGCAGCAGTTGCCCAGTGTCACAGAGCACTGTCTGTAAATGTGATGGTCATGCAAAGGTCACAAAAGTGAATGTTTGGTTCATGAAGCTCAGGACTGCAGTCTCAGACAGGGAGACTATTCCAGGACCAAGCTGCTTGAACACCTGCTTTGGATTTGATGGGAGTTCATCCAAGCCTAGGGTGAACTTTATGAAACTTCATGAACTTCATGAATATAGATTAATCAGAAAATTTCTAATTCCTCTTAGAACATCTAATTCCTGTTGGAACGTTTTAACTTAGTTACAGCCTTGAACTGCTGCAGTACATTTCATCTAAAGCTACAGTACATTTCATCTGAAAGCTACTGCTTTGTAAGCCTGGAATTGTTTTTATAAGAAGTGATATATTCTGCCAAATATCAACTGCATCAACTGGCTTCAGAAATCAGAAATTCCATTTTGAAAGAGGGATCAAACCTCCACATTAGCTCAATTGATTTTGAACACATCATTTTGCTACATATGTTTATCTGAAAATGTTAAACTTCTGAAGTACTTCAATTAAACGACTCTATTCTTTTCCCAGAAACAAGTGGCATAACAGAGCTGCACTTTGACACAAGAAAACCTTTGTGGAGCATGATGTAAAGCTTGCTATTCCTTACATCAATCACTGTGTTCAAAGGTTCAAAGCAGGAGTGTAACCATGTTCAGATATAGATTTTGAAGTCTGCTTACAAAAGTGTTGTTTGTATATTAAACCAAACAGTAAATTTAATTTTTGCCCTTTGCCACATACATTGGAAATAATCTTGGGTGACAATATGTTGGAACACATCTAAACACTCCTGGAGTCTGGAATGTCGATGGAGAGAGTTTCTGAGAGAAGATTTGCTATTTATATTTGCATCTGTATCGCTATTAATCCTTAAAGCTGTATGATAATTCTACCTGAAGAAATTAGGGTGAAGTTTGTCAGCTGGTTGGGAGTGCCCATTGCCTGCCATTACCCTATGGAGGAAACATAAAGAACTACAAGTTTAAGAGGATGAAGAGAACTCCAGCCTGTGAATTCCTGGGTGTAAGCGAAGTCAGGTGCTTGTTCTTACACAGAGAACAGAAACAGTCATACTGGTTTTCATGGTGAAAGGCCAGTCACACCTACTGCTTTGTAGCTCTAACACATGAGATGAACACTTTTCCCCTAAAATCAGGACAGGAGCCAATTCCTTCTGAGAACACCAGATTAAGCCTGGATTCACTTTTATCAGGAATACCTTTGAACAGTATTTTACCTCTCTGCTTATTTAACCTTTATTATAGTTGCTTTGAGACTATTCTTCTGCTAAATCATTTACTCATTAATTTGCCTTTTTTTGTGACTTATTTAGTGTAAGGCAGAGGAGAAATTTATTTTTCAGTTACAGTTGCATTTATAATGTGAAGGCATCATAAAGAGATGAAGACTGCAGGCAGAAGGTGTGTTCAGTGCCTCCCCACATACCACCCAGAGGAATAAACTCTATGCTTTTTCTCAGGACAATCAGAGCTAGCTGCTGCAGAATTCAGTGATATAAATAGATTTTGACTTGGACTCTAATTCCTGAGTTTTCCCTTTCTTTTTTTCTCACTTAAAATAAACGCCATGAACATATTACATGAATGCAAACCCAAAAATACTAGAACACCAGCCTGAATGCAGCTCAAACCAGAAAACCATTCCACCTGTGACGCAGGGATATTCCTGGTTGTTCATACTGCCCCTCCCAGTCAATGCCATTTCAGGCAACAAATTCTCCCGTTTTTTTCCTGTTGCTTCAGGAACCTACAGGAAGAATTCCCATGGTATCTTTCCAAGGCCTCCAGTGTGCGTGTGTGGCACGAGGAACCAGCGGCACAAGATTTATTATCATCAGCACCACAAGCACTTGTGGCACTCTTATAAATAACCTGCAGAACACCAGCCCAGCAAGGAAAGAATAATGACACCCAAGCACCAACTGAAGTACCTCCAGGCACAAGGAGGCTCCTGCAGTTGCTGTTGGTCCCATTTTCCCCATGGAGAGCCCCATACCTGTGTCCTGTGAGGGGCTGACGCTGTAGCTGTCGCTCTCCTTGTCCACTGAGCCTGCTGGCCTGGGGGTGGGAAGCCTCCAGTCCGTGGTGAGGGTGTGAGCTGATATGGTGGGGTGGGGTCTGTTGAGGGTCCACTGACTGGCGTAGCGGTTGCGAGCGGTGGGGCCGGTTTTGGCGTTTCTCCTTGTGGTAGGATCTGTGATGGATAACAGAGGGGGATTTGCCACATGGACTGATGAGGGAACAAGCCCTGTTGGAGCTGTAGAGTCCTAGAATATCCTGAGCTGGGAGCATCATCCAGTCCAAGCCCTGGACAGGACACCCCAACAATCCCCCCTGTCCCTGTCCCTGTCCCTGTCCCTGTCCCTGTCCCTGTCTCTCTCCCTCTCCCTTTCCCTCTCCCTCTCCCCTTATCCAAAGGCTCCTGGAGCTCTGGCAGGCTTGGGGCCATGCCCACTGCCCTGTTGAACCTGTTCAGTGCCCACCACCCTTTGGGGGAAGAACCTTCTCCTGAGATCCCACCTAACCCTGCCCTGGCACAACTTCATGCCACTCCCTCAACTCCTGTCACTGGTCACCAGAGAGATCAGTGCCTGTCCCTTCACTTCCCCCTGAATCAGGGATCACTGAAATCATGTTGGTTAAAAATTACAAACCCAAAACATTCTTTGAGGGGGAAAAAACGAACAGTGAAAGTACTGATCATTACCCAGCTGCTAATGCTTTTTTGAGACCCTCTTTCTAGTGAAACTCTACATTTTCAAAAAGGTGCAGCTGAAGAGCTGAGAGCCCCACCGATCTCCCACTGACACATGCATTATCCCTTTGCTCCAACACAAGCCACTCTGATATGCGAAAGAGCACAAGGCAAGTAGATTTGGTGAGGGATTTCTCACTGCATTTCAAGTAAAGGATAAGGTAAATTATCAGCATAGAAGCACCCTCACAAACACCCCCCACAGGTACCTGCTCTCAGTTTTTAAAAAGATGTGCTCAAAAATGTAGTGGTGTAATTTGCTATTCTGGACATACTATTATTATATTGCAGTATTGATCAGCTACAGATTCCCAATTTTACTTTAACAAGTAGCCAAGACATAAAACTTAAGTTGTAATAGTGCCATCAGAGTTACAGGAACAGGCTCATAAAGATGATTGTTTTAAAACAATTAGTAAATTAATACAATTTATTAAACTTTAAAAATAATTTGCCACCTGCTTAAGGTCAGAAATGTTCTATTTTTTCATTATCTTAGAGATAATATCATGCCCAAGAGAGTAAAAGCAAACCATGTGCCAAAATTGACCTCCTTAATTTTATTAATAAACTGTTCTTCCGTGTGAGTGATTCTAACAAAGCAAGTGCAAGAGAAAAATTCTTGTGTGGCAAACAGAGTGACTGCATCAGCACTGAAGGATTTCTCCTCAAAGCTTCTGAAAGGATATAGCTGACAATAGAGAGAAAGGGTATTAGAAATGAAAAATTCAAATCTATTCAAATGTTCTTTGACATTCAAATGGTGAAGTTGTCAGTCTTTGAGGTAAGAGACTTTAGCATAAGCAATTAGAAAAAAAAATCCAATGCCCAGATAATGACTCTGAGCACTGGCTCTGCCTAAGCGTTCCCAGTGAGGATTTGTATTCTGCTGCTTCAAAGAAACATGGTATTTATTTACAAATACAATCTGTGGTCTGATCTTTCTCCTGTTTCTCATCTTCCCCAGACAGCAGGGGAAATATCAGAACCATTGATAATTGATCCTCCTGGTAGTGCAGCACAAAGCTGCCTCACGTGGCTAACACCCCAAAATACTCTTGGCATGATGTTCCCAGCCTGTCAGGATAAACCCACTTGTACCAGCTGTGGGAATTTGGCACGTGGCTGTAGAGTGGCCAGAAATGAGCCTTGTGCTTGCTTTGAGGGAAAACATGAAGAAAAGAAGGAGAAAGCTGGAGTGGTGCTGCTTGGTCTGGAGGAGAGAAGGATTGGGGGAATCTCATCAATGTATATAAAACATCTGAAAGGAAAGTGCAAGGAGGACAGAACCAGGCTCTGGCCAGTGGTGCCCAGGGAGAGGATCAGAGACATTGCACAGGGTGGAACACAGGAGCTTCCCTCTGAACACCAGCAGCCACTTTACTGTGAGGGTTACCAAGCACTGGCACAGGTTGCCGTGACAAGTGGGGGAGTCTCCATCCTTGGAGACATCCAAAAGTCATCTGGGCATGGCCCTGGGCAACCAGGCCTGGCTGACCTTGCTTTAAACAGAGAGAGTGGACCAACCAGTGCCCAGATGTCCCTTCTAACCCCAGCTGTTCTCTGATCCCACAGGATTTTGTCAGCAATCTGAAGGAGTGGGGAGAGCCTCCTGGCAGCAGGCAGGAGGTCAGTCCTTGTCCTGCTGAGCATGTGCTGAGCAGCAGCTGTGCCCCAGCTGTGCTGTTCCTGCACAAGGGGCTCTGCAGCACAGACACAGCAAATTCCAGAGCTGTGGTGAGGTGCAAAACAGCTCCCATCTGGTTCCCCAGTTCTGCTGTCACACACGAGAACAACTGCAGAGAGCTGAGGTGAGCAAGGCAAAGGGTCACGGAGCACCTCTGTTATAAATAAATAAATAAGAACAAGAGAATACTTAAAAAGTGCTGCAAGGGAATATTTGTCACCCACTGCGTGTGAATGTGCTCAGAAGGGAGGATCTATAACCTCTGGGCACTGCTCTTCTCTTCACAGACAAAGCTGTGGGTCTACACCACATCTCACAGCCCAGCCTCTGTCAAAGCTGTTCCAGCGTCTTCAGACCAGAGAACAGTCTGGAAGTCTTTGACCCCATCCCTATGCACTGCTGCAATAATAAATCATAGAATCGATTGGGTTGGAAAAGCCCTCTGAGATCATCAAGTCCAACCCTTGGGCCAACTCCAGTCCCGTCACCAGATCATGGCACTCAGTGCCACGGCCAAGCTCAGCTGAAAAACCTCCAGGGATGGGGAATCCACCCCCTCTCTGGGCAGCCCATTCCAATGCCTGATTACACTCTCTGTAAATAAGTTTTTTCTGATCTCTGACTTAAATTTTCCCTGGCAGAGCTTAAGCCCCAACAGATCTATACTGCATAATAAAAGTAATGGTGTAATTTTATTTCCAAAGCAGGGCTGAACACAGATCATGCTCCTACATGTGAGTTACATTCATGTTTAATTTGAAGTAATTCTCTTGCTGGCTGCAGTGGAATGAAGGACACAATTGCACACACAAGGAAAAAGCATTAGGTAACAAGTTGCTGGTGCTACAAAGTGCTGTGGTTTGACACAGGCATCAGATTTTGGGGTGATGTCTCTTTCCTGAGTAGAAATGGCAGGGTTGGAAAACAATGGACAGTCCATTGTTCACTCAGACAACCATGATCTGCCAGCATGATAAAAATGGTACCATGATAATTTTGCTCTTAGGGAACAGGCCAGCCAGCATGTGCATGAACTTGTGAGACAAGAGTGGTCCCAGGAAGAAAACAAAAAAATTGTACATTGACTCTTCTAATTCAAAGGCCATGACTCTCCATAGAGCAAAAATAGTGGTACCAATCTAGTCCTCAAGAAATGAGTCCCAACAACTTAAAGCTGACAGAGTCCCAAGAGCAGCAAAGCCAGGACTAGAACAGATACTTTTTATAAAGACTGGGGTGGGAATGGACATGAGATGAAGATTTTTCAAATAATCTGCTTTCTAGCAACTGAACTTTCAGCATTTATTTCAACAGACTCACCAAGTCTGAAATGGTCAGAAATAATCCCTGACATTTTAGCACTTGCACAATGCAGTGAACTACACTTGTGTCCAAGTGCTAACTCACAAGTGATCTTTGAATCTAGTATTTTTTTCCCTCTTTACATATTCATGAGAGGAATGAGAAGAATGGATTGCATCAGTGTATTAATTTATGATAGTGTTTTAATCACTATAACTCAGCATGAATATATCTGGGAAAAGTAATTTACCATAATAACTAAAAACAGAAATAAAACCTTTTTGGAAAAAAACAATAATGAGAAATGTATTTCTTGTCTGCTGGAGTAGTAGGGAGGAAAGATGTATTTTGAAATACAATAAAGATTGATCAGAGAGGAAAAAAAGTATATTTAGACACTAAAAGCCATTAAGCTAATTTACCCAATAAATTCAGGAAATTAAAATCCAGTATGCATTTGGTCTAATGAAAGTCAGGTATGAATTATTCCAAATTACACCTGCATTTCAGATGCACAGGCAATTTTTACCATATTGAATCACCAAGAGCAATTGTTTAAGCAATGTTCTCTGCTGACCTAAATAGATTTATCTCTACTCTCAGACAGAAGGATGAGGATGAAAGTGCAGGAGCACAGCAATGACTTTCTTATGGTTTTCTCCTCTCCAGAAAACCTGTTTTCTCTTTCCTTACTTGTTCCTGGCCTGGCATCAGAAACATCCACCAGTGGTCCTGTGGCTTGTGACACGGATTGGTAATGAACTGTGTGGGTGACAGTCAGGGACTTCTGCTTGGATGTCTCTCCAAAGTCAGCATCAGTGAGCAGAACTGTTGATCTGTCATCTGTAAGTTAAAAAAAAAAAGCCATCAGATAATGAGTAGTGAATTTTGGGTTTGCCTTCCTAAGTCCTCAAACTTATTTTCAGCTGGGCATGACCACGGACAGAGGCAGCTCCCCCTTCTCTGCAGGACCAAGGGTGGCTTTGGAGCCACCACAGCTTGGGAGCCTCTGAGTTTACATTCAAAGATCACACAAAACTAAAGAATAAGTGTGATTTTCCTTGTGATTTCACCTCAGAGATGTGCAGCCGAGAGAGACTATTAAACATCCTGCCAAAAAGCTGATTTGTGTGTCATCATTTTCATCCCTATTTTCTTCGTTCCCGTTTTTTAAACACTGCCCTCTTTCCCTTCATTTCCAGAGAGCTCAGAAGAGCTTTTCAAGGACATATTCAATTCATTTCTTTTTATTGACATGATTTTTAATGTCCTCAGTGAAACCACCCATGTCATCCCAAAAATAAGTTGTTAGGTAATGCTGCTTATTGTTTTAATTATTTTTTATAATTATTTTTGTTTTGATTGTGGTCTGTTTTGGTTGGTTTTTTTTTTCTCCAAAGAGGAATCTGGTCCACTTGCTAATGGATGGTTGAAGAGCAATAAATCTTTCACTGCCTTTGTTGTGGCAGAACAACTATTTGGTGTGTTATCAGACTTTCTTTTGCATTCTTTACAGTCTTTTTATCCATTCAGAATAGCAATAAAAGCCACAAGGACTCCCCACTGTGCTGTGCTTGATAGATTTGGGATGTATTCTAAGGGGACTGGCAGCTCTGAGTTTCTGGGCATTTACCAGTCAGCAGAGGTTGATCTGCTCCATCTAAGCATTCCTGGGTTTTGTTTTGGTTTCCTTTTTAACTTGACAAGACACCATTAGTGCAAACAGTCCTGCACAATAACAGAACCAGCATTTTTTACCCAAAGAAGGCCGTAAATAGAATAAGCATTATGAAATCAAATCACTCTGTCTCTGGCAAAAGATGAGCTCTTATTCAGGTTGGGAATAAAGCCTCTTGGCAGTAAACTCTGTCAAACACTGCCAAAATGCCAGCTTATTCCAAGGGCTGTGTACCAAGGCCATGATCACATTGCTGCAGTTCAGGCACTAATAGTATTTTCACTATAACCCCCCACTGCTCAGCAGCTGTAACTCAAGAGTTGAAGCTGTTCTTCAGGATGAAGGACAAACTTTGGGAAGTTCAAATCATGGTTAAAACAGTCTGTATTGCAGGTGAAGCATCTCTTACAATCTGGAATGGGCATGGACAGGAGATGCGGAGATGCTGCTCTCAGCTTGCTGACTTTCCTCTCTGGCCACACCATCCCTGGGATGCTGATAATTCTAAGCCATCAAAGGCTTCTATTACACAGATTTTTACCCAAAAAAGTAGACTTAGAAGTCTAACAATACCAACCAGGAGTGTCTTGCCACAGTGTGTACCTCTACAGGCACAGGAGGTTGTATTTTTATTCTGCTGGGTTTCCAGACATCTTGTGTTTAAATTATTTGGGGAGAAAAATCCAACACAAAATGATTCTGTTTTTCATGACAATTCAACTGCGTGCCAGCCGCATGAGAAATGTTGTTTTCTGTTGTATCAAACAGTTTAGATTTGAGTTTTGCATAGATACACAAAAGCTGAAAACTGATCAAAATGTTGAAATAACACTTGCTATGAACAGGTGGATACAATATGCAACATGTAAGCTTTAGAAACTATCTGTAGCAAATCTTTAAACCCTGAGATTGTAGTTTCAGAATTTCTTTTTCCTTTAAGTAATGCCAGCGATCCAACTGCCTAGTCAGAGCCAAAAGAGAAATCAAAATGAAATTCATAAAACTGCCAGTCTCCAATTACATTTTCTTCAAGAGGGTCTTTCCAACAGCTTCATTTTCCTAATGTCCTGCATTATTTTAAACACTGTACTGAGGTTACTTTAAGTGGGAAATGACTCAAAGAGGAGAAAAAAAAATCAGTTCAGTTTCCAAATTACTTTGTAGCTCTTCTTTTGTCTTGATGTGCACAGTGAGGAAAAGGTGTGGGATAAAGAAATTCCACCTGAAAGTGCCTGTTACATCAAGCAGGGAAAAGAAAAGCTGCTCTTACCAATGGTCTCCATGGTGTCCCTCTCCTCAATGAGCAGCTGTGCTCTGGGGATGTCTATGTGCATCCTCAGTGTTTGCTGCTGCTTATTAAGTGTGTCTGATGTCCTGGTGTTCTTGCTGCAAACAGAAGAGAATTGAACACTTTAACACTCAGCCTAAATGAAAAGATATTTGCAAACTTCCTCCCTTTAAATCTGTCCAGCTCAAACAAAAATAATGTCACCATAATCATCCAAAACACTCACAGATCTTATTTGCCCCTCTTCAGAACAAGTGCAGAACATTAATTTATTGCACATGATAAGCTGGTGGATGAATGCACAGTGTGGAGGGATTTGATCTATTCTTTATCATAGGAATCTCCTGAAAAATTCATATGGTTTTCTTCAAGTGTTGCCACATGATGAAATTAGTGAAAACACTTTGGAAGATGGAAAGGTCCATCCTCATTCCTTGTGAATCTGAGCAAAGCAACACACAGCTGATCAAACAGGTTGGAGGGAAAACGATGCCTTGAGTAATTTCTAATTATTTTTTTTTAATCTTTTCATTATTTTTCATTAGGTAAATCCCAAATATCACTTGAATTGATAAATGGAAAAGTAAATTAATAACTAGGAATACTCTTAATAGATTGCATGAAATAAATAAAGGTTTTAATCCCACTGATGTTCCAAGACTAAAATTGCAAATCTTGTTTATATTCATGGATTATATCAAATTGATTGATGCAATATTCCAAAAAAGAACATAAACCTATTATTTCAACATCATGCAAATTGAAACAATTTAATTTTAAAGTTTGTGTACCAGAAAATGTCTTCTTAAATGAGCTGTCTACTGCAAGAAAATTAAAATGGATAGTAAAGCTGAGTGCTGCAGTCATTTCTAGCAGACAGCTTGCACCAAGAAACCCTCAGATTGCACTAAAACCCCAGGAACTTTCTGCCCTTTTAGATGTAATTACTCTTTGGATGAAATGAAATATTTGAAAATACTTTACAGGGAGGCCGAGGAGAGTTAAGACAAATCAGCCAAGTGCTCCAACTTCAAAGCACTTTAACACCAAGTGGAGGCTCATTTTCTAGTGTAAAATAGCTGTAGATCACTCAGTTTAATTCTGCTTTGGCAATGAATTATTGTTGTTAATGGAATCAGCAGAGGACTATTAAGCTGCTTGATGATAAACTCCTTTTTCCCTGGTGTGGCCCCGACGTAGGAGATTAACGCATGAGTGATGAGCCCACACCTCCAGGAAATGTGTGATAATTTCCTGCCTTCATGTGAGCAAGACCTGATTATCTCAGGTTTGGAGGTTCTCCTAGAACCCTTTTTAGGAGGAATTTTCTAGTCATGTGGTCAGTGGTTCTGCTCCACATCCAAGAGTGAGACCTGTTAGGCTCACAGGTTCTTCTCTCTGACTGAGTCTCACCTTCTGGATTTCTCTGCCCTTGTGGTCCTCACCATCAACACTATCTGTGCATCTCCAACTTTAATGTCTCTGTCTTTTCCTGGGGGGTAAGGTGGTTCTGTTTCCTTTTGTGCAGATGGACAGCTGAAATGCATTCACAGATGCTGTTTATTCACAGACTATTCTGAGTTGGAAGGGACCC
This sequence comes from Sakesphorus luctuosus, assembly GCA_013396695.1. Taxonomy (NCBI): domain Eukaryota; kingdom Metazoa; phylum Chordata; class Aves; order Passeriformes; family Thamnophilidae; genus Sakesphorus; species Sakesphorus luctuosus. The sequence goes on along the minus strand of VWZD01006692.1, from coordinate 106,232 downwards.
ACAAGGATCATCAAGTCCAACTCTTCAGTCAATGGCCCACACAGGGGATTGAACCCATCACCTTGGCATTATTACAACCAAGTTTTAACCAACTGAGCTAATCTCAGATCATTCAAACAGCCCACAACTGGTACCTCTTTAATCATCATGGAAGTAAAATACCAGTAGAGCTACCCAAGAGCTCCCAGAATTTTCTCCATATATAATCAGTGGATAATAGTAGTCACAGTGTTTTCTTAAGACAATAAATTTCCAAAGACATTTAGTACTGTCAAATGGAGATAAATTCCACACTGACATTCTCAAAGTCTCTACAGGATTAGATGCCACTCTCCTGTTGGTTTCCACTCAAGTTGCTGAAATGTTAAAAGAATCAGAGACCAATATATTATCTCTGTGCCAAATATGCTTGAAGATCTGCCCCTGAAAACTTGGACTACCTTGGGCTTTGGGAATTGTAGAGCAAACCTAGGATCAAGTAGAAAACTGAATTTTTGATGTCAAATTTCAATAACCCAATAGTTACAGGATACATGTAGTCAGATAAAGAGAATCTGTGCAGTGCAAAACTGAGTGTAATAAATGCATCATTGCACCCCTCTTCATCGACTGAGGATGCAGGAGACACAGGGATCAAATCAGACATCTTGTCCAGGGAATGCAGATCCCAGAATCCCAGAGCGAGCTAGAACCACTTCTGCAGGATGAATGCTCTATATTTCTATTCTTGGAAAGTGCTCAACTGCACAGAAAATATTGTTTGGACCACAGGGAGCAGGAGGACAGTTCCCCAGAATTGCAGTTGTACTGTTCACCTGCCAAGAGAGAATTCCCAATCCCACTCTTGTCTCCAGGGATAGCTTTATGCAAAATATATGGAAGGTCTTTCAAGCCAGAACTGGAATGTAGGGCTCTCTATATACAGGAATATTCCCTACTGTGCTTAAGAGTTATGCCTTGCTTTGTGAGAGCTCTGCTCCTCCCTGCTGGTCTAATTAATTCCACTTTAGGCAGCAGTGCAGTGACATGGGGTGTCCAAACACTGCACAGCCACTTGGCACAAGCAAGAGGGTTGCTGCTGATTAGGAGGCTGCTTCATTCTGGCCCAAGGAACTTTGAATTCTTTTTTTGCAGACCCCACTAGCTTAACTTTCAAGTTATAAAAACCTAAAGTGCCAACAGCAATGAAGTGCCCCTAGGACTTGGAAAAAAGGCAAAGAGCTTTAGGCTTTCAATTTTGAAGGTTGGTGCCCAAGTATTTTCTAATCCAGGACAATTCAGGTATTTTAACAGCCTGGTGAATGAGGACTCCAGTGACTAAGTTTTTAAAGAGAGAAAATATATCTACCTCTATTTTTCTATATTTGCAGACAGAAAATTCCCCAAATATAAGCATGCACTATTCTTCACCTGCCAGACTTTGTAAGGATCTGTGTAGAATATAATTAATTCCTTCTGTTTCAAAGAATCCCTGAGATCCAAATTGTTAGGGACTGGGAGTCTGTCTGGGGAATGAGTCATGAAATCATAGATTCATACAATGTCTTGGGGTGGAAAAGACCTTAAGGATCATCCAGTGCCACCCCCTGCCATGGGCAGGGACACCTTCCACTAGACCAGGTTGCTCAGAGCTCCATCCAACCTGGTCTTGAGCACTTCCAGGGGTGGGGCAGCCACAGCTTCTCTGGAAAACCTCTTTCAGCACTTCAGCACCCTTTGAGTTAAGAATTTCTTCTATATGTCTAATCTAAACCTGCCCTCTGTCAGTTTAAAACCATTGCCCCTTATCCTGTCATTATCTGCCTGTGTAAAAGGTCCCTCTCCATCCTTTTTTAAAAGGTACTGAAAGCCCTCAATGAGGCCTCCCCAAAGCCTCTTCCATGCTGACCAACCCCAGCTCTCCCAGCATTTGCTGCAGCCTTTTACTCTAATCAAGTGTCTGCTTTTGGCCACTGCTTAGAACAGGTACTTGGGCATGTGGGCCTTTGGTTCTGATTGAGAACTGCTTTGAGGTACAGTCTGTGGAGAAAAGGGCCTTTTCCAGAGGAAGTTCTTTGTACAAGGCATTTTGAGAGTGTACAGTTAACATAATACCCCCTTTTAAGCTGTCTTTCTGGATCTTTGATACAGAATTATTTATTTGAGCGACCGAAAATATCTGTGTGCACAGAAGGTTAAACATGTCAAGCTAGTTATGTAAAGGGATTGAATATGATGCTCTGTAAAGTCTAAGTCATTCTGGGTCCTTGGCAGAGAGTCAGGCCAGCCCCAAAGCTTCCTGATTGCCCAAGCTGGTTGTTGTAAAAACATATGGAAAACTAAATCTCATAAGTAATCAGCCTGACAGAGGAATATCTGGCCAGAAGATTCTTCACCTCATGTTCAAAATTAAAAAGCTCACTGAAATGCTAAACTCATTCACAGTGAACTGTTGGAAGGAATGTGGCTGGACTGCTGCTTTCACCCAAAGGAACCACAAAAAAGCCGTGACTGTCCAGCAGCAGGGATTTTTATTTGTGACTTTAAGGTATCCACAACAATTTGCAGCTCCCTTTAAACTGCTGACTTCTGAGGCTTATCCTGCTCCACAGACATTTGACTTACACAGCCAAAGCCAGCAACTCTCAAAGCAAAGACTAAAGCTCCGCTCTTAATCCGCTTTCCACACGCTCATAAAAATCTCCTCAAAGGGAAAGATACACAAAGCTCTCTCCATCCCTCACACCTTCCCACCAAGCAGAGAATCATCTTTTCTGCCCTCTCTCCAAATACCCCCTTTCTTGATATTTTTAGCATAGCAGATTTTGGTGAAATCTAAAAGATATAAAAAATATGGAGCTTTATAATATGTCACTGCTGCTTTGGAGAGGGTTTATTATCCTCTGATTAATAACATGGCACTTTTTCTGGAACATCTAGTGATGGTAGCTCAGGTTTGGCTGAGGGTATTTCACAGATTTATCAAGAGAATTCCAAGTTCTGATGCATCTGCAAAGGCAGGCCTATATCCCCTACTTCCTCCAAAATTATGATTTAATAGTCATCTGCCTTTGTTCCACATTTTCAGAAAAGAAAGATAAAATATGACTACTTAATAAAAACAAGATTATTTGTTAATAAATGAGATGAGAGATGGCTCGATGGTCATATTTTGATGCTGGTGAAAGGAAAAGCAAAATGAAATGGTGGCAGATGAGTAACCTTACAAAGCAGCTCTGAACTAAAGGCTGAGAAGGGACATGGCTGTTCTCTGAGTGCATCAAACAGGGAGGGAAAAGTCTGAAGGTCACCATCACCAAAGGAAAAAGTGGGTCAAACCTGGTTTGATCAAGTTTTCTAAGTGTCAGAGGAGTGAGACACTGAAACAGCCTTGCAGAGGAAGCCACAAGACTTGTGAAGCCAACCAGGGGGAAGCCAACCAGTTTGCAGGGTTGTTTAGAATGGTACCCACTTGCACTGAATGTTGCCATGCAGGAGCTTGAGCCAGCCCTGGTTCCTTAAGGGAGCAGACTGGCTGCACATGCTAATTGGTGCTGCTCTCTGGGACACCAAAGTCACCAGCGCACACAGTCCTGGAGCTGCTGAAAGCCACAGTCTGCTGCTGGCAGGGCTTTCTCCTGGGCAGACAGGGAAGGTATGACCTGACCTGCGTGACTAGTCTTGTTAACATCAGTGGGCTCATTCAGATGCGTTTGCAGACTGATGGCATAAAGCTGAATTTACACTAAACCCATCTGTCACCATGTCTTTAGGAAGTATATTCTTACAACAGGACGTGAAGTTTATCATGGGTGAGGAAGTTTAGAGTATGGTTCGTTTGGTAAAATATCTGTGACATTCTCAGATTTGTTGCTCAAATATAAAAATATTTTCCAGCAAATCTAAATTCACTTGAACTTAAAAAGAATCCCTTGATGATCCCAGTTTCAAATCTATGCAGGAGTTCTAAAGTTCAATATTTTCCCTAGACAAAACAATAAACATTGAAGATATGAAATTTCCATCTTTGAAAGAATTGTGGTGCCAGACTAGTCATTATGATGCAATTCAACAACTAAATTAGATTTCTGACGGCTGAGTTGATGGAACAGAAGTGAAAAATAATAAATGGATTTACCTGTTCTTCTATACCTTTGGGTATAAGCAGCTAACAATAGTGAATTACATAAACATAGCTGTAAAGTTTAGAGACATTCACATCCAGAGATGTATTGCTTTTAATCAGATGATCTCTGAAGAGCAACTACTTTGATACTTATATTATGAATATGGTTTTTGCAATAGGAAAAATGTCCAAATGGACCTACACAGCTTCTATAATTTAACACGCTAACACAAGTTATCAAGTTTTTATCATTGTGTTCCCTCACAGATACTGCCCACAAATTGTTTTCTTTCTCCCATTTCAAACCATCAAGCGTTCTAGTTCTTAACAGGCAGTCAAATGGTGTGTTTGGAAAAAGGGTTTAGGAATAGAAAGTTGACTTCCCCAGTTGTCCCTACAATCATTTTTAAATATGAGGCTGTAGTTGACAGACATTTTTCAATCTTTTAAAAATATTAAAGCTATTCTTACCTCATTAGCATTTCAGCCAAACTCTTTGCATCTAGAAGAAAACAGAAGGAATGTCATCACAAAAGAAAATCTATTTGATAGACGCATTATTAAGAAGTAAGTGATTTGAATCAGCCATGTGTAAGACCACTGCTGTTTCTCACATCAGTGGCAAGAATAAAATAGTCTCCAAAAGTCCCTACTTTTGCTGAAATTGCCTTTCAGCCCCAAACAGCCCAATTAGTTCTTCAGTGGCACAAAAGATGCTTAAAGAGGTAGAAGCTACCATTGGCTTAACTGGAAAAAACCTACATAAATATATTAGAAGTAGGAACAGTTTAGCAAGTAACAGGGATCTCTGTGCAATCCCAGAATCATTGAGGCTGGAAAAGCCCTACCAGCCCCTGGAGCCCACCCTGTGCCCCATGCCCACCTTGGCAATGCCCTGCCAGCCCGTGGAGCCCACCCTGNTTGGCACAGCCCTGCCAGCCCCTGCAGCCCACCCTGTGCCCCATGCCCACCTTGGCACAGCCCTGCCAGCCCCTGCAGCCCACCCTGTGCCCCATGCCCACCTTGGCAAAGCCCTGCCAGCCCCTGCAGCCCACCCTTGCCCGATGCCCACCTTGTCCCCCAGCCCAGAGCACTGAGTGCCACGGCCAGTCCTGCCTTGGGCACCTCCAGGGCTGGGCACTCCAACCCTCCCTGGGCAGCCCCTGCCAGTGCCTGCCCAACCTTTGCAGGAAGAAATTCCTCCTGATGTCCAACCTGCCCCTCCCCTGGCACAAACTTGTTTGGTTGCTCTCAAGTATGAATGTTTTTCCTTTAGCCATAACTCAAAACTACTACTGGGTCTTCAGAGAACTCTCTACACACAAAACAGGACATGACTTATTCCCACACGGATCAGCCCTGCAAAATGAAGCTCTGCTGAAGGAAAAATATTCCTCCTGTTGTTGTCATTGCTGCTATTATTAGCAGAAGATCCTTTGGGGCTGTAATTATTTTGATACTTATTTCAAAAAACACAGCTGAAGTTTGGTTTTTCATGTAGGTTTTGTAAAACTTCATCAATATAATACAATAATTTCTGTAGTATCATTCAGCAAAAATAGACAGCTCTGCTTTGTTCTTCTGCAATCTGCTGCTAAACAAACTCAGTTAAAAATGCTGACTCCAGAGTCCTTAAGTATATCACACAGCAACAAAGCAGTCTTTTGTGCAACCAAGTGAAGCAAATCTGAGAAGAAAACGATTCCAAGTTCTGAGTCTTCAAACAACTCTCCTCTTATGTGAAACTTTATATTACTTCTTTTATCTGCTTCTTGTATATCTACCAGCACCTGCCAAGGTGTTTACTGAATTTGTCTTTGCTTTCTCCATCTCACCTTTTTTATTCCTCAGTCACCTCATGGGTTTCCAACACCTACAACAATTTCCTTACCAGTGACCCTATTAAATATCCTGCCTTTAAAATTCAAAGGATGAAGGCAGAAACAAATCACCACCTTAACACATCTCTCCAGCTCGAGTTGCATTAATTTTTAAAAGGAATGGACAAAGGGCTCTTTTTATTCATTAAAAAACTCAACAAAACACCTTTCATTCCCATTATGCATTGTTTCTATGACACAGAGCCATTTTTTCTGCCTTAGCCTTTATTCACACACAGACTATTCTGAGTTGGAAGGGACCCATAAGGATCATCAAGTCCAACTCTTAAGTCAATGGCCCACATAGGGGATTGAACCCATGACCTTGGCATTATTGCAACCAAGTTTTAACCATCTGAGCTAATCTCATTCCTCACCTACTACTGGAGAAGCTGGAATTCAGTGCTTTCTCCAGGTCTGTTTGCTCCACTCCTTCATTTGCAACCCCTTCCCATCCCTTTGCAGCATCAGGCATGGCAGATTCTTGGTGAAGGGAATGGCTCTTCATCTGAGGTGCCCCATCCAGTCCAAATTGTGGGCCACTTCTAGTCCTCTCTGCTGCACATGGGGGGACAGGGGTGGCCCTTTGTGACATCACAGGCACCTTTCAGGGCCGGTTGTGACGTGGCCATGGTGTTACTCAGAGCCCCTTGTGACACCACAGAGCCCTGCCCTGCCCCAGGGGTATATAAGGAGGGCAGAGCTCAGTCCAACTCTGGGAGCGGATCCCCCAGGAGGGAGCAGCTCTCCCAGGAGGGAGCAGCTCCCTAGGGGTCCCTCCCCTCCCTTTCCCTCTCTTTTTCTCTCTCTGTTTCTCTCTCTCTCTCTCTCTGCAGGATGAGGAGGTGGATGAGGGGAAGGAGAAGCCCAAGGCCCAGCCTGCCCAGGCTTTCTCTGCCTTCCCCCAGATGGACCTCAGGATCCCCCAGTCCAGGATCCCGGCCACGGCAGCAGCCAGAGCGCTCCAGCTGCACTGAGGCTGGGGCCAGGGTAAGGTATTGTTCCTTCTCTCATCCTTCCTCCCTTCTTTCCCCTTCCTTCCTCCCTTCTTTCCCCTTCCTTCCTCCCTTTGTTCATTCGTTCGTTTGTTCCTTCCTTCCTTCCTTCTTTCCTTCCTTCTTTCCTTCCTTC
>VWZD01006692.1:76351-99007 GCA_013396695.1 Sakesphorus luctuosus | reverse complement strand
TTATTTTATTTTATTTTATTTTATTTATTTTATTCCTTCCTTCTTTCCTTCCTGTGACAATGAGCTGTCCCAATGGGAAGATGTCACTGACAAAAGGCTCTCCCAAGCCCGTAACAGCAATCACAAGAAGCTTTCCCAAGGGGAAGACAGCAGAGTCCAAGAGCTGTCCCAAAGGCCTCCCCACCCTCATAATAAAGAATTTCTTCCCAATGCCCAATCTAACCCTATTCTCTGTCAGTTTGAAACCATTCCCCTCATGCCTGTTGTTCCAGGCCCTTGCAAATAATCTCTCTCCATCTTTGTTGTGGCTCCTTCAGCTCCTGGAAGGCCACACTGACGTCCCCCCAAAGCTTCTCTTCTCCAGGCTGGCCAATGCCAGCTGTGCCAGCCTTTCCTCCCAGCAGAGCTGCTCCATCCTCTGCCCATCCTGGGGCCTCCTCTGGCCTCTCCAGCAGCTCCATGTCCTTCCTGTGCTGTGCTCCAGTATGAGAACTGTGTGTCCAAATCATCAACCACAGGAGAAATGCCGCTTTCCCAAAACAGTGTCCATTTTCTACATCACATCCTTCATCAGCAAGAATACTTCCCAAAATGAGTCAGCATCTCTGCCAGTGTCCTATCTCCCTGTTTTTAGGTGGTGAAAACATGGCTTGGGGAGGCCATGGACGGAGTTTTGCTCCAGCCAAGCATCTGTGAAAAAGCCAAACTGCTCCTCAGAGCGGTTTGACACTTGACTGCTCTGAGAGTGCTGACCCAGTGACAGCCACCTCAAAAATTCCCAGCACGTTTGGTTTGCCCCCTGGGAAATCAGGGACAGTGATACAGCTTTAAATTGCATCCTGCCACTTGTGAACCACCATGCCACACTCGTAATTTGTGCCTGTGTGAGGCTGAACTGGGTTTAAAAACAAAGGGGAAACCATTACAGTGCTTGGGTTAATAGTAAGGAAAAAGAGCATTAAGCCATCAGGCTTTTGTGTTATATTATATGTTGATCTCCTGAATGGCTGCATGAACTCCAGCAGCCAATTGACCTTTTTGGTGACCTGACAGGTGGAACTACTAAAATGGGCAAAAAACTAGGGCTTTGCTAAAAACTGTGCTCTTTCTGAACAGAATTCCAGCGTGACACAGGAGGAAGGCAAATGTTTAACTGTCTCTACATACTAAACAAGGAGTAAAAGGATTTAAAATTAGGAGACTGCTGTTCTTCTGCTGCATTTTCCAGCAGAAACTCGAAGCACAAACCTTGTATTCATAAGCACATACAAATGTTTGCAGGCAGAACACACCGCAAATAAAACTGCAATTCTCACTCCCATTTGTCAAGCAGCCACAAAGAAAACACATGTGCAGCCACAAAAGCAAGAATCACACCTGGAATGTGCTTAAGATCTTTCAGAAGGTCTCAGTGTGGAAATTATTCTTCTTGGTAGTGGACTCAGTATTTAGGAAATGTGAATTCTGTGCCTCAAAGAAACCCCACCAGGTCATGCACATCAAATGATAATGTGATAATGGCAGGATTTCCATTTCAAAATTCACATGAAAGTTGATCACAGCAATTATTAAAGCAAAACATTTTTTTTTTAATTAGGAGATCAGAAAAACTTGCCCACATTGTTTCAGAGAACTCAGTAAGGAGTTCTCTAGAACAGCAATACTTATTGTACTTATTTTATTTTTTTTATATATTTTTAGAACATAAAGGAACTTCGAGAAGAGCAGAAAATTGATGTCATGGGATCAGTCTTCAAAAAGAATGAACAAAAAAAATTGGAATTACTGAAGTCCTATCATTCTGATCTTGGCAATGAGCAAAATGATAAAAAAAATTGAATGAAGCTTAATGAAATGAACTGAAGGAATAATTGAGGGCAATCAATAAAGATTTGTGGTCAAGTAGCCATGTCCAACAAAGTGGGTTTTTTTAAAACAAGACTAAAATTCACTGAGACTTGATGACATTGGAAAAACTCTCACTGTGATGTGATTAAACAACAGTAGAATATTACATTTATATTTCTCACAGTAAAGTTTTGGTACCTCAAAGTATTTTAATAAAAAGTAGCATGATACAAAAATTTACACAGGATTCACTTTACATTTAGACCATAAAGGGAAGGCAAAAAGGCTGTTCCCTTTCTGTCTGATGATGATATGAGTGTTGCTGGAACACTACAACTGTTTCTGGAATACACAGGTGAGAAAAGCTACCTAAGGATTGCAAAGGGACCAGATAAAAGCCTTGAAATTAATAAATGATGGGAAAACTACAGAGGAAATTTAAAGAATGTTCACCTGTTTCATTTACCAGTGAAAACATTAAGAAATTACTTGGTTGCCAGCATGTGAAAAGAATATCCTCAGAGGCTGTAAATGATGCAAAACAAGGACTTCAGTCCTTGTACGGAAGTAAAAACAGGACCAGGTAGAATGTTGAGGTGTAGGTGGACAAATTCAGATAAGTGAGATGCAACTTGTATAGGACTGGTAGTTAAATACTGATTACTTTTATCAAAAATACTGATGAAGTCTTTTTCAGTGCCTATGTTTAAGTAAAGCTCAGATATTTTTCTGTGTTTGGAGAGGAAATAGTTCAGAGATACCTTATGTTATGCAAAAGCTGTACTGGCCAGTGACCATCAGCCTTCCTTAAGGGACTGTAACTCAAGAATCTATGAATACTTGTAAATTAAGCATGAAAAAATAATGTGCACAGCCATCATTTCCCGGAGCCAAGGGGCTTGAAATGTCCTGCTCATTACTGGATGGAATTGCACAGTATTTCTAAGAAGATAAGATAACACTTTCTGTTTCTTTACCACATATTTTTAACTAAGAAAAAAGACTGCACAGAGGTAAATGACTTCTAAGATTTCAAAAGAAAAAGTTATTATACAAGCTTAAGCTTCCAGATGCCCTGATTTGCAGAGCTGTCTATGAACCATAAGGTTAGTTGTCCTCTTTAATCTATGAGTTTGCCCATGCCTAAGAGCCCTATGTCTCTGTCTTTTTTTCTTGCAAAAATATACAAAATATTGTTCCAAAAGACAAAATGAAACCGTAAAGAGAGAGGAGGTGAGAAGGAGTACATAGGGGTTTAATAGATATTATCACCTTTTGGTTAAAATATGAATAGCTAAACAATTAGATTGCTCTTGGAAAAGATTAGATTTATTTTTTGCTTTACTATTTATTCATTGTGAGATTTGAGAGGCTTTCCTCCAAACACCTGCAGTGAAAGCTCTGCCATAGTGTGCCCGTGCAAAACCAACAGGGCAGAAGTGACAGAGTGTAAGAGTCAAAAGCTTGGCTGTGGCTCAGCCAGGGGTATTTACTGGAAGGTTGATAAAGCTGAATGAATTCCCAGATTTAAAACTTATTCACATGGCAAACAAATGAATTTGAATGAGGAGCAGAGGAAAGTTCAGATCAGCAACAGTGAAAAGCCAGTGAAGTGTTGCAATAGTTCTGTTGTAACACATTTTGAGGAAAAAGTTGTGGCAACAAATCTGAGACTATCTGGTTGTGTTTTCTTGCCTACTAACGTGTCTACTTTCATTTTATAGTTCAAGAATCATAGTTTGCATCACTGGAAAACTGAAATTCCCTCATCTTTAGGACACCTGATTTTATCCTTCCAAAAACCCCTGGGTTTAGGTTACTGAAAACATTCACAAGGGAAACAAACACCAGCAAAAAAAGGAAAATAAACAGACGCCAACACATGAGAATTATTTTCTTTTGCTCCATGCAAAATAATAACAATGAAAACATTAATAATTTTTTTGGACAAAAAAGAAGGAATTTCTGTAGACAACACATATAGTTTGTCACCTCTGTGACATATTGCAGGAAAATGACACCAGCTGGGGACTGACCAGTTTGGTCACGTGTAGCCCCACTTGTGTTTTCATGCTCAGGGACTCTGTGTGTGCAGAAAAAGGTGCCACAGATGTCATCTTACCTCGCAGCCTCTTCAGCCTCTGCTCCCTCCTCCTCCTCCGCACAACCAGCAGCATCACAAAGAGCAGCAGGACCCCGACCAAGATGCAGGAGATGGTCACCAGCATCTTCAGCCCTTCATTGGTTGCCAGCCCTTCCTCACTTTGCACAACTGACTTAATGAGTGGAGGGATTGTACCTGCAAACAGTAGCATGGTATTAGATGCCTATTAATGAAGCCAAAAGATTGAATTCTCAGGGAATAAGGCATTTCATGTGCTCCAGTTGCATGCTGGATCCAGCTCCATTGCTAAGGGTTTTGCCCTTTGGGGTGGATGCACATTTGTGTCTAATGGCCATGCACACACATCCGAGCACGCTGGTAACGAGGCACTGACTGCAGAGACCCAGAGATTACCAGAAATCAAGAAGAATTGCATTCATTGATAAGGAGAACCATGCCCGTTAAGCAGTCAAATATTATGATGAATCTTGAGTCCTATTAAATCATTACAATGCTGGAAGAGCTCTCAGAATTCCTACCTATGCATATTGCTCCTTAATTCGGGAAAACAGCACTGCTGCAACATTTCTGCCAGGCTTTTCCTTGTGAGGAATGTATTTTACAAACCTCATTTTGTGCCACATACATCAGATTAATCCTTTGTCCAGAAACATTCCTATATCAAGTCTAGGGGGGCAGCAGTGATAGTGATCTGAAATTCTGATGGCAAACCTGATACTAATCTGCTAAAGACTGTCTGACATTAAACTCATCAGTAAAACAGGAGGGTAATGCTGGATAGAAACAATCAAATTTTGAGAGGGAAAGCAGGGAAATGAACCTACCAACTACTGGCAGGCAGCTCACTTTTTCATTCTGGGACATATTTGCATTTTGAATATACCTAGCTTCCTGGTGATATATAACACTTGAACTTTTCAATTCTTTTTTTTTCTTTACCTCTGAAGGACGTGAGAAGAATGCAGGGCTTTCTGGGGAAGGCTGTTTAGTCATGGAAGACTTCTTCCTCATTTTCTGATTAGTATTAAACTGCTGAATGCAACCACAAATGAGGCTATAAAATGCAGATTTGTTTGGAATGGATAGAAACACGCAAGTATTGTGAACTGTGATGGCTTTCAATGGAAGCTATTAAATTTTAACCAGCTACTGAGACACAAAAGTGCCTCCTTACTTGCTAAAAGGATGGGAGGGTGAGATAGAAAAACAGGCACATCCTTTTTTACATTTTAATTGTTGCATTAAGTGATATAGTTATATCTCATTATGTGCCTTACAGTATCAGAATAAAAAACTGTGATATGATGCAGTACAATGTGAGTGCCAGAATTACAGTGAAAATGTAGAATCCTAAGTCATGTTTTTTCAGATCTATTTGAGTTGCATATAAAGAGTAGAGCAGCTCCCTAAAGGGATGAAGATAAAAAGAAAAGCTACAATCATCCAAACATCTATCAGGTACTGTGGCAAATTTACTTCCTTACAATTGCATTTTGGATATTTTCCTACTCTTCTTTGCAGTTCTTCCCCAAAATTTTCTTCTTTTTTCCCCTAATTTTCCATTTCTTGAAATAAACACACTGCAAGATTTTTTCATCTTCTTCTAAGTGAGATTCAGTTTTTGCATTACTCTAAATAAACTTACTAGATGAAGAAATGAAAAGAACTCCAAGCTCCTGAAGGTAATACTAATGACTGTCTCCAAAGTCTCCTAAGCCCTCCTGAATACTAAAAGGCCAAAGTTTTCCCTGAATTACAGTCACACAGATCATCGGTTTAAGGCTGTTGGGTTCAAGATTGTCTATAATTATGTCTGTTGGGTTCAAGATTGCCTAAATTACGTCTTGCTTTCCTTAATGCTTTGATGAAAATCAAATTATGAGTGGCTTTAAATTCAGTTAAACCTTAAGCGTTTAGGTGTGTGATTATCATTACCCACACCTCTTCCAAGTAAAATGTAAACCTCATAGCACGATACACAGGCAGTTAAAGCTTAATTAAAAAATAATAGTGAAGCTTTATGTATCCTTCACATTGTCCCTTTGTGGCTTTTCATCAATTGTATTAGAAATGACTAAAATCTTTTCCTGCTTTCCATGAGGAAACACCTTTCCAACATTTGCTGGCATTCCAGGTGCTGGCTGGGAGTGGAACAGCCAAAGTCCTCAGAACTAAGTCCCAGACAAACTGGGAGGGTTTGTTTTATTCAGGATTACGAAGAGTTTTTCTGTGTCCTCGCTGTTCTTCACGCAGCAAGTCCCTTGGTGGACTGGAACCAATTAGCATAGATTAGGGCAGCGATGGAGCTGATCTGATTTAATGTCAGGGCTACTGAGGAGCTGAGCCCTGAGCCAGGAAGCTCCTTTGCAGTGCTACACACTAGAATGCTAAAAATACCTCCTCGAGTGTTGAGTGCAAGTGTTTCCAAAAACAAGGGGCAGGGAGGTCAGGGAATCTGTGAGGCGAAATTCCTCTGAACAGAGAGAGCACAGAGTTGCACGTGGATTTGTCATTAACCCTTTGACCTAATCCCCCATGGAGAGAGTTAAGGCGAAGGATGCTTAGCCAGGATACTTCTCAGGAGCTCTGTCACGGACGGCAATCAGCTGCTGCAGCCCAAAGTGACCCAAACACCACAGAACTCAAGGATTTCTGCCAAGTTTACAAAGGCTTTATTTTAAGACCGCTAAACCTCCTGAGCTTGGCCTTAGCTTTTGGTATCCTGGAACTTCCATATACCATATTACCTAATCTTCAAAGTACTACCCTTGTATCTGCTTTATCCCAAGGGCAGCTGTGACCCCCACAAGCTGGAAGGGGTTAATTTTTTTTTTTCACAGACATACTATTCTGAGTTGGAAGGGACCCACAAGGATCATCAAGTCCAACTCTTCAGTCAATGGCCCACACAGGGGATTGAACCCATGACCATGGCATTATTACAACCAACTTTTTAACCAACTGAGCTAAACAGATGGCCCTCTCACATCCCAGGATGAATCAAAGGAAGAGGTGGGGGTAGCACCCAAAACTGGAGCTGGCCAAGAAGTTTGCACTGACATGTTTTATGGAAACAAAAAATTCCCTCTCAATGAAAGCAAAAATTTCCTGCATTAAGTATTGATAGGAAGTGTTTATTTCTAATACACTGGTTTCCAACTCTGAAGCTCCTTAAGCCTGTGGAGTTTACCAAGGAACAAATGAACAGGGATCTGCAGGGACAACTATTGGCCTAGAAGGACTGAAATATTTCTATGGAATCTTTTATGTCAGAACAGATGACTATAATAGTAGTAGTAGTAGTAGTAGTAATAATAATAATAAAATTGATAATAATAATAATTATTATGCAGAATTGAAATAAAATTATAAATAATAATTAGAAATAATAATATAATATAATATAATATAATATATTAACAATATTAATAACATTATATTATTATATTAGTAATATATTACCAATATTAATAATATAATAATTATTATTATTTATTATTTTATCATTTCAATTCTGCATCAATGGTAACAAATTTAGAAAATGCAACAACTGAAAGTTGCTTTTCCATCCCTGTTTCCCTCTTTCCCTCTCACAGCCTTGGGGTCAGAACTTGAGATCACACTGCCTCTCTAAGGCACAATATAGCCCTGGCAAAGCATGTTTGACAAACTAAACCAGCAGTGTCATAAATGAGAAGTTTTCCAGCTGCCCAGAAGCAGTGGCCTATGAAATTTAATGCCTCTTACTGTCTCATTTTCTCTTTTTTAGAGATGCCATACAGCAACATCAAAAATCAAAGGGTATGCAGGTCACAGTGTGTGAAACCAAGGTAAGGGTCATCACCCAATGAAAAAGCAGAGCCTGACATCAGATCACTGCAGGAATACATTTAATTTCAGTGCTATCAGTCAAAATTTAAGGCTCTGGACCTGCATTTTCATATAATCTCATTTTAAGGGATGGCTTAAGACTGGTTGCCCCAATCATATACACGTAGTGATAACATGGATGCAAAAAAAAGACCACTGAAAATTAGATGCTGCCTGTAGAAAAATACTGGGGAAAAAAACCCAAAATAGGAGAGGGTAAGTAAAGTGGCAAGAAATTAACTCACAATACTTGAAGGAGTTATTATTGACAAACCCCAAACTGCTAAAACAAGTCCTATGTCTACCTGGTGGCATTTGTATAGTAACTGCCTGGATCCTGGTTTCCTGTGGACCTTTGGAATGCTGAGGCAAGATTTTCCTCGTGTTTTTTACCACTGCCTGTACAACATGTAGTCCAAAAATGGTATTTTGCACGAGGGTGAGCCATGAGGGCATATATGAATAATTATTTGCAAGAACTCCAGAGTACCCAGCACAAAGACTGGGATAGTGGTAGAGGAGGTGTAAGATGATGAGGTATAAACCCTGCATGAGTCATATCCTACATTTCTGGCTGGGAATGGCCTCTGCTTTACCCAGAGCTGTTCAGGAGGAGTGACGGTTTGTGTGGGAAAAATTTGTGGCAGAGAGATGTGTTACCAACACAGAGTTATGAACAATTAGTGATTTGGTGCTGTCACCGGACAACCATCAGTTCTTGTTTGAACTTGCTCACTAGTCCTGTTGCTTAATTTAACAGTACAGATGTCACCAAGTGGTTGCACAATACAGCACAATAACCCTGGCAACTCAGCAAGATTTTATACTGGCTATGTCCAGAAAAGCTCTGGCAATTCACACTGGAGCAATTCAGGAGATTGCCATCTGGAGCCATCTGTGCTGCCTTCCTGCCAGGAGTACAGGCATCTCCCACTGCACAGCCCCTGGCAGCACACATGTGCCACCCTCCCTCTCCACCAGCCTGCCAGCATTTGAGCTGGGGTGACTGACAAATTGACATGTTTGCTCTTGCCCTCTTGCCCTGGTTTTTGCAGGGTGGGCAGTGACTCCTGGCAGAAGGGCAGGATGCAACAACTCCTGCATCCCCTGTGCCCTGCTGCCAGGCATGACTGAGCCATCTGTCATGGCCGTTAGCCTAACTCTCCCCTGGCTGTAAAGCACTGCCATTGCTTTGCCCTTGGAGGATGTTTTGCAGAGGCTTTCCCTGAAGACAAGCTCTGTTGTGTCACAGAATGGGTTTGTGGCAGTGGCACAAGGACATTGCACAGAATAGCAGTGAGGCCACACACCCTCTGAATGGCTGCAGGAACCAATGGTGTGGGAGGCAAAAATTTCATGGAAGAGTTGCATGAATGACTAGCAAGTGCCTCTGTAAGCACTGGAACTAATGGCACTTAGTGTCCTATGGTTACAGGTCTTGTGGCTGATTGACTTTGGTGCTGGAGCTTTTCTGCAGAGAGGACAAATAAACAATTCCTCTTCTCTGCCTGGCAGCCCATTGTCATGAAATCAGGAGATACTTCATATCTTTGAGACCTTAATCTCTCTGACAGCATGGCTAGCAGATTCAAAAATGGGCTTTATGAGGGGAAAAAATGGAAGATGAGCCAAAAATAATTAAAAAAACCTCAAACCACAAAACCAGAGTAAAAGTTTGTGAGATGTAAGTAAAAAAGAAATACTTACTGCCATCATAGTTGAGTGTTGCAAATTTGGCCTGTTTCTCTGCACAGCCAGCACTGTTGCACACTCTCATCTGCAGCTCATACCAGGTTGCCTCCTGGAGGTCATAAAGTATGTAGGACTTGGACAGGGAGGTCCTCTGGGCCGTTGTCCAGACGGTTGTCCCAAAGGGTCGATATTCCAGCGTGAAGGAGGTGATGGGGCAGCCACCATCGTTCCAGCCTATCAGGTTCAGCCTCACTCGTGTGGTGTTGATACTGGCAAAGAGCTCTTGCTCCTTGGAAAACTGGGGCTCTACAGGCAATGGTACAATTCAAGAGAAATGCTGAAATATTACACATAAAGGGCTCTCAAATTATAAAATTAAGAGAATAACTTCTAGGATGATCTTAACTTTATCTTGAACCCAGTATCTATATATTCAACTTCTCCTTCTGCTCCTTCTTAAATGTTTTTTCACACTTTGTGCCAGACTCACAAACACAGATTTTGACATCTCCAAGTGAAAAAAATATCCATACATCTCCACATGGATCTGACTTGCAAGAGCTCAGAATTCCTCCAAAAATACTACAAAAGACAAATATACTTGAAGATTTTCCACTGGTGCTCCTGTCTTCTTAGAAGTGGAATTGAACAAGGCTTTTTTGCAAGTATAGAAACTTTCATTATAAAATGGCAGATTTTAAGAACTTGTAAGAAAAAAAACAACAATTAAAAACATAAATATGCTAATATTGCACATGGTATATATGAAAATAATATCTATTCTGAATTTTGCATTTCTAAGTTGAAATGTTTTCATTCAGAAAAGGATTGACATTTTTATCTCCTTTTCACACTTTGGGCTCAAATGTTGATTTATATTGATCTACACATGAAAGTTTTTTGACACTTCTACATAACACAGGAGTAATGACAGTAAAACTGGCACCTCTAGAATGGAAACAGCAAGAGTAGATGGACAAGGGAGGTCATCAACAAATGTTATTTAAATTAAATACTGCTGCAGAGTATTTAAAAGCATTATTGCAAACTGCTTAGCAAACCCAGTTATTGGAAATTACACCTAATGTGGTGAAAATTATCTGCAATGTGCTGTTTTATTTCCTATAATAAAGCAAAACTCTTCCAATAGGGGTATTTTGGGCATTCTTGTACCAAAACACACTCTTTTCTAAATCCTACAGGAATCTAAACAAAATGGCAAGTAATTCTTGCCATGTGTTATGAACTACTTCAACTGTGCCTGTTAACAGCTTTGGACAGAGATGCTTCTGGAGCTCTAACATGGAGGAGAGTGATCTCAGCCTTCTAAATCACACTGTGACTGGTTCAGTCCATAAATGTTACACAGGTGGTTTCCAGGCATTTAAATAAAGTCCCAGAGAAACTCCAAAGGTTGGGAGATCTGCTTTCTCATGAACTAATGATCCTAAATATCAGTTTCAACCTAAAAATTTCTGGGAGTTAGGAGCTATTTGAAAGGTGTGTAAACTTTATGTCTCATGCAATGGAAAGAAGAAAACTCAGCTTCTACTTCTCTAAGTGTCCTGTGCTTTCAGGTCAGCAGACGATTCTCCCTGACCACAATAATATCAGGACATTTGCAGCTGAGCTTCAGCCTCCCCTGAGCCTCAGCAAGCCCTACCACTCACATCCACTCTGCAACAGCCCAGGTGTGATGAAGGACATAGAGAAGAGCTGACATCCCTACCCAAAATAAACCATGTTGTTGTGAAACTGCTCCCAAATGAGTGTTTCCTACAGCCAGGGAAGAGGTGCAAGATGAGGTGATCTTTAGAGCATTATGCAAAGCCACTGCACTCTCTTGGGTTAAAGTACCCCTTGAAGTGGGTCTGCAGCCAAATTTGCTCATAATTCTGACACATATTTGCAATGTGGAACTCCCCTCAGCAACCAGGACCATGGGACCTGTTGCTGAGATAACTCAGAATTCCACAAATTTTGTGTGTTTTGCCTTGCAGAACTTCATGTGAACTTTTCCTTTAATTTTGACACTTATCCTGCTCAAAGGATGCTACTTGCACAGTTCCTGCAATCCCAGCTTGGAGCAGAAATAAGAAACTGGCCCTATTTCCTTTATACATAAATTTATTCCCTGTCTTCCTTCAACATCCAGACAAATAACCCCGTGAATTTTAATGAGAAGGAGAAAACCAATTTCTTCATGGCAATAAAGCAGTAGTAATTGCTATATCATGTGACAGTGGAGACTCCCTCTTACCAAATATCCACCAACCCAGGTCAGAAAAAATTACTGGAGAAATAAGGATAGAACATCAGCCAGTATGAGCTTAAAATCCCACAGTTCTCTCTCAGCATGGACATAATTGGGAATGTTTCCAAAGCCAGTAACACTCAATATCCCAGCTGTCTTCCCATCTAACCAAGACCTACAGCAGAAGAGCTTTAGGCGAGCAAAGGGGATGGAACTCCACGTACCTTTTCCGAGCGTTTTGGCCTCGATGATCTCGCTGATGCGTCCTGGCCCCACTCCGTTCTGAGCAGTCAGGGTGAACTTGTACCAAGTGCCACATTTCAGGGTCTCCAACCTGTAGGACCTCTCACTGGGGCTGATGGGAAAACTGCCCCACTGCTCACTGTTATCTTCTGAGTATTGCAAGATATAACCTGCAGGGAGAGCACAGATGGCAACGACGAGCCAGACACAAACCACCAATTCTTCAGGGAAATCCAACGAGTCACTTTAAAGACCTAATAAAACCAGGAAAATCCCATTTGCAGGCAGACATACAGCTCCCCCCTGCCCAAAAGATACCAGGCAATGCATTTTCCCCCACCCTTTACAGCAGCTTAAATACCAATTTTAAGATTGCTGCAAAGGGAAAAGAATGGATAGTTGTTTGTAAGTACCCCGCAATCAGCAACAACCAGATGATGAACCTGGACCCTCAGAAATGAATGGTTGGAGATTACATGTCTGGAAAATCAGATAGAGTTACTGTCATAACAGCTGAAAGAAAGTGATTAAATGTGTGAATAAACCACCATAAAGAGAAACTGCTATTTACTGAAAGCTGTTATCATGGTGAAAGTGCACATTAAGGGTTGACAGCAACACAAATTGGCTTGGCTTTTTTTCTCTCTTCTTTTTTTTTTTTTTTGTAGCCATTCATAATTATATTCTAATCCTGTCAGCATATGATAATTTGGTAAGAAGTAGCAATTAACCTGAATTATATTACCTCGGATAGAACTGCCACCATTGTCTCCAGGTATCCAGGAAAGTGTGATAGAGGAAGATGTAGTTTTGGATACAGTGAGTCTTGGCTGGTCTGGTGGAACTAGATGGGAATATAGTTAAAAATAGAAAATGCAATCAAATGATTAGGCGTGATCTTAATCACTTCTAACAGTCATTTATCAAATAACTGTTTTGAGTTGCAAAAAATGCAAATGATTTCTGTCAAAATGTCTCTTTAGCTGACACCCTTGCTAAAGACAAGAGAAGACAAGCTCTCATTTTTTACATTTAATTTTCTACACAGTTTTGTCTTTCAATTTTTAACCTTTGTTGTCCCCTCTGATTTTTTGTATTTGTCCTGTCAGACCTAAATGGCATATGAGCTACCCAGCCATTCATTTTCATTATTTTTCATATCTGTTTCAGGGAGAAGCTGAAATTTTAGTGGGAGGACACAGATGTGCAGTTGCAAATGATGCCCTGCTCATGCCTGTGTTTGCTGGCTAATTATGGCAAAAATTAACAAAGAAATGTATATAATGAGTTTCTGCCACTGCAACTGTGAGAATTAGGCAGCATAGTTAGATCTGGGGTTGGAGGCAGATCCACAACCTTTTCCAGCCCACTGGGGCCATTGGTATAAAGAGGACACAACTCCATCAGCAAAGACTGGAAACACTTTAGTTCTGCTGCTAAACATGAACATGATGTCTGTGTCTAATCTGTGGGACAAAAGAACCAGGTTCCTATGTGTGATTCCCAGAACCAGCTCCTGACTGAACACAGGAATAAGACAGAGGTCTCATCTCCCATCCTCTGCTCAGCGCCCACTTTCCTTCAGAGGAAACTCATTTCCACCCAGGTTGGATGGGCGTTGAATAACCTGGTCTAGTGCAAGATGTCCCTATCCGTGGGAGGGAGGATGGAACTGGGTGATCTCTCAGGAAACTTCCAAACCAAACCATTCCATGATTCTATGAAAATCCAGCATGAAAGGGCAGAGAAAGAGCCATGTTGCATCCCAGCAAGTTGCCCAAGACAGGGAAAACTGGGCCTGGGAAATGGTATAGGGAGTTAAGACTGGAAATGGGACCATAAACTCTGATACTTTAGGCTCAGGCTAGGTAACCCCAAATTGCACCAGTGTAGTTCAGAACTCAGGAACACAGAGTGGCAAAGGAACCAGCTTTCTTTACACCTTGACAGATGTATCAGGTGCCAATATGACCACACACTAGTTATAGTCTGGGAGGTCTATTGTAGAGCTGAGTTAACTAGAACCATGGCACAAAAGCAGTAAGGCCATGGAGGATGATGTTTGGAAGAATGGCAGGTCAAACTTTAAAGAGCTGGTCGAAAATTTATTGGAACCCCAGAGGGTAAATATTTGCTAACACATCACCCAAGTGTGTTCTGAACAAGTGTGACTAAAAGGCCTCCAAGCTGCTCAGAAATATGGACAAAACTGAGCTTTGCTACCTCAGGAACAAGGGGTGAGCCATGGACAGTGTCCATCATGGGAAAGAATGAAGAATGGGAATGAAAAACCAGGGGATAAAGAGGGCAGGGCAATCACATCTCCTCTGGTCACTGCCACTGCAGGTGTGGGTGGTGTTGGTGGCCACTGTTGGCAGGACCTGCCACTGGCCTGACACAGTTGCTGCTTGACAGAGATCAGCCCATGACCAAGGCAGGACAGAAGTCCCAACTGCTCCACCATGTCCAGCAGTCTGTTGCCAGAGGACATTGCCTGCTTTGCCATGTTAGGGGTGTGGCTCCACCTTCAGAGTGAAACTCCAGTTCATGCTCAAGTCAGCAGATTGCAAAAAATGGGTGCTGATGTAAAGCAGAGGCTGCTGGTTTGCAGCTCAGGACTAGTTCCAAGAGAAGTTAATTTTGCTGCCCTCTCAGGGCCAAACAGTGCTGAAGAAAACTAAAGAGACAGCTTATACTCTAAAGGAAAATTCTCTGTGTGAGATGGATTTGTTCAGTTATTCTGACTGACTTGGCTGATTCCATGGAGAGAGACTGCACACACTGCACTGGGAAAGATTATTGGGAAACCTTTCATGGCAGCTTCACCCTATCTACAAAAAATAGTGGTCCCATATATTAAATGCCACTCTTTCTCTGTCCCTCAGGGAAATAGTATTGATTTGCTTTTAGTTACTGCAGTTCAATAAGAGCAAAGATATGCAATTACAAAAGTACTTAGTGAAATATAAATATAAGGTTTCCATTTGGTAATGCTTGTAGTGTTTTCTCTCCCTCCTTCTTGTTGTGGTCATGCTTCAAACACTGCAGAAGAACATCTTTGGTTTCTGTTGGATTGTAGGTAAGCTGAGATATGCTGTGATGTTTGTTCCAAGGCTTAGGGAAGGGTTTGTGCAGAAAAAGGGGTTGCAGTCAAAATAATCTCCATGCTCTCATGTGTTTGCACTGAAAGTTTATATCCCATATTCAGAGAGTGCCAAAACACAGCATGGCCCATATTCCCAACTCAGGTGTTTCCTTCCCTCTGGCACAACATTTTGCAGCCGTTTGAGGCACTCTGAGGATGTACTTTAGTGTAAGTGAGAAAGGAAATCTCCTACATTGTGAGTTCTTGGTATATGAATACACAGGTTCTATTTCACAGTACTGTTAATGTGCACTCCTATATTGTCATTGTTTTTATGCACATCAGAACCATCATGGATACACTTCATGCATTTCAACATGCATATAAAAAGCAGCTGGTGATATGAATTAGTTGAAGGTGTGCTGATGTGTCATTTTAAACACTTCCTCATAGCCACCATCAATAAAATTTTGCTCCTCCCTAACGAAGTTTTTGTCCAAGGTCTCCCAATTTCTGCTGGTAGCTTTTCAGAAGCTGAAGTAAAGGCCTTCAGGTCTTTCTGAAATTTGTAATATTTAAGTGACACATGTAGTATTTGCAAGGAGAAGGCATAAGCTGATACTTTCTGTATGAAGAACTACAAGATAACTCAATGCCAACACTCAGTTGTCAATCCTACAAAAGCTCACACAGTGACTTAAATGCAAATGTGTGAGTTTTTCCACCAAAAGCACTGTTTCCTAGGTCATAAAATGCTCGTGGATGAATCAGAATGACCTGAATAGTATTTTATTTACTAATTTGGAAGAATTAGATAGGCATAAACACGCATTAATACTAATATTTTACACACACTTTGCATTACCATGTAGCTGTAAATGGTTGTGGTAACAATGACAAGGTAGATCCAACAGCCTTACCTTGTACCTGTAAATTCAGAATGATTTCATCTGATCCCCAGTTGTTGCTGGCCACACAGCTGTAGTATCCAGAGTCTTCTGCTTTCACAGTCCGGATGACAAAGCTCCCATTGCTGAAGATGCTCCTTCGCCCATCAATCATCACTAGGCTGGGTGTCCCGTTACTGCCTCACAGGAAACAAAGTGCATACATTAAAGAAGTTACAATCAAAATTACTCAGAATTGGATTTTTTTTTGAAGCAATTAAGAATGGAAAGGAAGAAAAGGTGTGGTGGGGTGGTGTGTTTGCTTTAATAAGATAGCAAAGAACTTTGCTGTTGGGAACCCCCTGGCATTTGCTTTAAAAATGCATATAATTTGGCCCCAATTTGAGTGAAAATGGAAATTCACTCCTTCTTTAATGACCTGCTGTTTCATAAAAATGCCAAGAGTATATCAGCTCCTGGCTACAAAGCTATTTGTGTCAATGCCCAAGATGGTTTCATAGCACTGCAGTATCACTGCTTATGCTCTGCTTGGATGAAAACTCTTATCCATGCACATTTCCAGGTGACTCTGCCAAACTGTGTAGGTAAAGTTGAAAAGACAACAATGGAAAACGGAACATGTGCAGGACATGCTGACACCACTCAGCACCAATCCGTGTATCAGGCATTTTGCTTTCTCAGAATAAAACCACTCCGACTGCCTGAAGGTAAACCAATAAAGACTCCCAGGTTTTACATTTTGAATGTTTTTCTTTACCCCTTCTCCAGTATTTTTGCTCCTTTTGATACCCTATACCCACCACAGCCAGTTATTTTAAGGAATTTCTAAACTCCTCAACTCCTGTGACCACGTGGAAGTGCCCAGGAATGGTCCTTCTTCCTGACAGTCATCCAGGACCACCAACATCACAACTCTCAGCATTTTAAGCAAATTTTAAGCAAATCTGAGCTATACATTTAGTTGCTGGTTACCTATCCTTCATCCACTTGACTGTTGGAGCTGGGTCTCCCACGGCTTTGCAAGGGAGAACAATGTCCTTCATCCAGGGAGTCGTCACCGTGCCGCTGAACGTCAAAATCCTGGCAGGAGCTGCACGAGAGAGAGCAAGAAAGGCTGGAGTGAGGTGTCCTTTCATACAGCCCTTGGAAGGGACGGACAGACACCCAGAACCAAGCGTGGAAAACCAAACCAATCTGCTCCAAAGAGTGGTTTTAGGAAACTACTTCCTTTTAACTCCTAACATTGCCTGTTTATTCAAGCACAAGTATCAGTTTCAGTATCTGGAAGGCAAGGAACTAAAAGAGGAATAGGATGGGAAGAGTCTTTGTAGAGAAAAAGAGCAAACCCAGTTATCTGTAACCTTTAATGAATTTTACATATTTATTAATAGAAACTATGAATGAAAATTATGTCCAAGAGATGCTTCTCTCCAAACTTCCAGCAGAAAAGTGGAATTTAGAGAAGCTAAATTATTGATACACCACTACTACAACAGCTTTGGTATTGAACAAAATAAACCATGAATGTACACGTTCATACATTGCAGAGTCTACCTGGAGTCCACAAATACGAACAAACCTTAAGTCTGTCTAATTTGTGTCAGCTCTCAGATCACCAAAATACATCGAGAAGAGTTTAGATTTACAAATTTAGTATTATTTATCATTAGAACTTGAAGTTGATATTACAAACTGTTGTTTATAACACTAGGGTTGTGTTAGAGCTGCATTTGTTCTTACTCAAGAATGACCCTTCATAGAAACAGACTTGTTAGCCTCTAAATATACATTTTAAAGGCATACACTGAATACAGATAGATAAAATACTGTATTTTTAGGCTTGATCTACTTCAGCCATGCACACTGATCAGAATTTATATTTAATAATCCATTTTGCACCAATTAGAAAAACATGAAAATGAGACCCAGCTTCAAATATAACTGGGACAGTTAATCTTGAAAAAAAAATCATGCATAAAATAACAGACCTTGAAAAATTACGCTAAATTACTTGAGCAGGCTGCAATGGGACTTGAGATATTCATAAAAAGAAATGATTTCAGGGATTATACGATCAGCTTGGACTGTGTTGCCTGTGTTCGCTTCAAGCACTGTTGAAGACCAACCTTCTCTACAGATTTTATTCTGAGCAAAATTTTGACTGAAAACACAAGTGGCTGTTTAAAGATTTAGATAAAAGACAAAGGGAATGTTGAGGAATGGGACAACATTACTTTTCTAAGAGCTGAGCAGGGACATGTCCTGTCCTGGCTAAACAGCACCTGAAGATCCCTGGGCTCACTCCTTCCAGAAACTCTAATCCTTAACTTTGGCAGGAAAGCTCTGCCCTGGAAAAGTTAAACACCAGAGCCAGGCAAAGACACTGCTCAGTCATTAATCTCAAGAATCAGCCTGGTTTTCCACCAGCATTCCTGGGGCCACATCTTCTAGGAAAGATTTACAGAAGAATGTACTGCCACAAACCATTGGCTAATTAACCAAAGGAACTCAGACAGAAGAATGCTCAGTGCCCCCAGAGACACACAGAGTGAAATGCTGGCTCTGCTGAAGCTGGTGTTAAAAGGCTCCTTTGTCTTCAGTTGTGACAGGTTTTGTTGCAGAAGGTGCCTCGTGGTGCTCACACCATCTTTAAAAGCAGTAGGAGATGTTGTCGGCTCTTACTATCAACAAAACACATCTGTAACATCTGGACTGCTGCAATTCCTGTTCCATGCAAAATTCCCTCTGCCACATGAAGCCTGAAAAATCATTTAAATTTAACTATTAATCATTTTCTCCCTGGCCTTCCCACCTTCTCAGTGTTTCTTGACATATCCAACTATTTTCAACTGCTGCCAATTCCTGTAGGACAAAGCACGAGGAATTTAGGAATCCTGCTGAAGCCTTCAGCATGACATGGCACCACTGTTGGCAAACTTTCTGTGTTACCCCTTTGGTTTCAATAGTTCTGTCAACAAGAATTCTTCCTTAAGTCATAGGCTGGACATCAGATACTGAGAGTGCAACAATGATGTTGTAGCTCCTGGTTTGCCAAATCCTGCGTCCCCCACTTTACTGTGATGTGTGGAAGCAACTCAGACCTCAAAGAACACTAAGCCAGTAGTAAGATCGCAGACCATAACTCGGAGGCATTGATTGCAAAAGCATAGGGTGCTTTTTTGGGGAAAGTATCCACCGGTTTCTATGGATTATCTTATTCCATCCATGTACTGGATGCTTTTAAACAAGATGGCAAAACATCATGAAAATTTTCAACTCCAATTTTCTTTGTAATTCAACTTCACATAATGTTCTGAGGCTGCTAAAAGGCACATAAAAAATAGAAGCAAAATAAATGTCAAGTGAAATTCTAACAGGTAAAAACGCCTGGAATCTCACACACCTCTCCCTTTAGCGCAAAGGGAGTTTTAGGAAGCATGTGGGCAGTTCAGCTGCAGGGTTTAAGGGTTTACCTCTGTTATGGAAGTCACCCACATGCCTACAGACTTCCCTCCAGCCTTTCGTTGGATGGCAAAGCACCTGATAGGGGCTGTGGCTGTTCTTATTTTTTCCAAATTACCCCATCATTAACTGAAGATAAAGAAGTGCCTTCACAGAACAGAGCACTCTCTTATGCTAACGAGGTTTTCTGCATGTTTGTTTGTTTAAATTATAAATTCTATAACCTACATTTGCTGTCGTAGAAATAGAAATGAACAGAAATTCTTTGCAAGGGGCTGTAACACAGGTTTTGTGTTTTGTTGTTTTTTTTTTTTTCATTCCAGAGCACACAACTGCATTTTAAAGGCAAACTGTATGGGGAGACTGAACAAGAGCTATGACAGTTCACTCCAGCTCAGATTAAAACTAATAAAAGATCCATCAGTGAATACTCTGGGTCAGGAGTTTCTTTCATTTACTTTGTCATAGGCGAAGGTGGGCAGGCCTTGGCACAGGTTGGGCAGAGCAGCTGTGGCTGCTCCATCCCTGGAAGTGTCCCAGGCCAGGTTGGACAGGGCTTTGAGCAACCTGGGCTGGGGGAAGGTGTCCCTGCCCATGGCAGGGGGTTGAAATGAGATGTTCTTTAAGGTTCCTTTCAACCTAAACCATTCAATGATTCTAATATCCTGTTTATTCCATCCTGATGAGCTATTAAAGGAACAGACCAATGGGGTGTGTGTATTATAATGTGAGCCCCACACACTGTTTAAAAACATTAAACACACAAATCAACACAGACCAGGGGAAAAAGCTGGTCCAAGTTAATGCTCAGGTAGTCTGAAACAACAGAGGAAATTCAGTATTAAAGCCAGAGAGTTCTCCCCAGAAGATGAGATTGCCATGGGTCTAGATCTGTTATCATCATGTTGCCAGTAAATGTCATTTTCCATCTGTCGTGGCCAGTAAATAAGAGGAACAAGGGGCATGAAAGGCTTTGTGTCTTTTGAATATATTTGATAGGCTCAACCCACATCTACCAAGTCAACAGTGAAGCATAATTCAAGGGGCAGGGGCAGAGCTTCCTTCCAGACTGAACTTTCATTGCCGTGATTATTTTCTATTTGTTGGGTTTTTTCTTTATTATTTCTGTCAGTTAATTACAGAGAATAACAATCTGTTCTGAGAAATGAAGGCACTAAAGAAAGAAAGAAATGTTAACTTGAATTAAGCTTTCATTTAAATTGGACTATCCATTTCACATCAAACCCCTATCTAGACATTCTCATTGTTCTCAAAGGAGTTCTTAAAGGGGTTATAATTAAGTTGACATAATTCAATTCAAAGTTAACTCTCATTAGCTGTCAGGATGGTATCATTACTTGGACAGTTACTGTGCAGTAAGAGGAGCAAAAAAAGAAGCAAACAACTTCAAAACAGTGGCCCACAGGATGTTCTTGCGTTGGGAACTTGTGGCAAAATCAGGCTGTAAGTGCTTCTAACCCCGTGATGTGCTGTTTGCTTCAGACAGACTGGGGGCTGAGAAAGGTCTTGGAGGTTATTAGCTCTACCCACCCTTCCTCACTGTACAGCCACTGCCCTTGGCACTGATCACCGCTTTCCCCCAGCTCTCTAAAAAGCTTCATGGTGCATTCATAAAGGAAATCTTGTACATCATTCAGTAATTTCTAACCTAGCTACATCCAAAGGTCATAAAATTGCTATCTATCAGTATTCCTAGTGCCCATCAAAACCTCCACAAATGGATTATTCACCACTTTTTCAGTCCTAAGTGCATGTAAGAGGCTTTTCCTGAGCATCACCTAATGCAGACTTTATATTGGAGTATCAGTACAAGCTCTAAGGTTGACTGGATGCATTTTACTGCCCTCTGAAATAAAGTCTTGTTCAGACTGACGTGTCTATATTGAAGTAATTAATTATTTTTCTTTAAAACAATTTTGTCTTTTCATGAAAGTTATTTTTAAGTTCCCTTATTTGTCATCGTGGATTATGTTACATAAGCTTCAGAGGAGCAGAATTAATTCTGGTAAGCTGGATCAGTTTACGTACATGTGGGTCAAGTTGCAACTTCTCAATTTTTGGCAAACAGAGAGCAGTTGGATACAGCAATTCCTCATGAGCAGAGGTTATGAACATTGGCACCTGCAAATCCTACACTGACCTGTGATCACCTTTGAACACTTCCCTTTTTTTAAATGCATAGGGAAAGGACAGGGTAAAACTTCTAGTGAAAATTGTGCAGGGGCCCCTGCACACTGCCGGGTTTGCCTGCAGCCTCAGTCTATTCCTATTGCATTATGTTGCTGGTTGATTGGTTCATTGGACCATCTATTTTTATGACTATTTTTGTCTCCTCTGTTTTGTTTAAATTTCATCAGCACACATTCATTACACTCAGGTGATACCTGGCCTAAAAGGAGGAAGACACTGAAACCTTTGCCCTGTTTCCCTGAGTAGTTCTTTCAAAATCCTTCTCCACTGATGTCCTTTACACTCCTCATCGCTATTTTAAGATCTCAGGTTTGGGCATACTAATGATCACAAATCAGGGTGCAGATATTCTGCAAGAAAACCAAAAATGCAAAATCTCCAGATTTTTCAAATAATTCAGATTTTCATGGCCTTTCAGACGTCCTTCAGGTCATTCCATAGCAACTATGAAGAAGAATTGTCTGAAAGGTTGTACAAAAAACACCAGAAAGAAGCAGAGAGTAAAAGTGACTCTTAGTTGACAGAAAAAACCCTGTAAGCAATGGGATGGGGACCAAGCATTTCCCTGCTTATTCCAACTTAGTCTTCCTTCCCTTGGTAGACCCTCCCTGTATTTACAGTGACAAATCTTCCATTCTGATCTACAGTGCTAACACCATAGTTACCACAGGCTTCTCCCAGCAATGCTGAAAAATATTCCTCACATGTGCTAAAAACTTTGGCCTTGAGAAGTGGCAGACAAAAGATGGAAGTTCCCATCACAAGCCTGAGGAATTCGGTTTGCAGGTTCTATTCTTTGGGAAGCTCTTGGGTTCAAAGAGTGCCCTCCAAACCAACAGCACTGCCATCCATGACACTCCTAGAAACCCAGAAAGGGTTTGGGTTGGAAGCGACCTTAAAGCCCATCCCGAGCCACCCTCTGCCATGGGCAGAGACACCTTCCACCAGCCCAGCTTGC
>VWZD01006692.1:29961-75398 GCA_013396695.1 Sakesphorus luctuosus | reverse complement strand
TAAAATCTTTTGACAGAACAACCAGTACAGCTGGAAATAAATACGCAAGATTTGGAGGCACATTATTCCTTCATCACATTTGAAGTAGAAGCAACTTCAAAGCTAATGCAAGTAGAGAACAATTGTTGAGAGTTTAGATATGTTAACCAGACTGTCTTATAAATGGTACCTGTGGAGTAGAGAAGTGCTATAACCAAGGACAGAAATGATAAAGAAGTTCCCTAGTACAGCAAGAAGAAGAAACATATTCCGAGGGGGAGAGAGATTATGTGCAAACCCTCTGTACCTCATAAAAGAAGATAAATATTGCTTGAAAAAGGCGATACATTTCCTGCTCAGGTAGGTAGGACCAATTATCCCCCAGAGGAGCACGTCATCCTCTCTCTGCTGACTCCAGCGAAAGCCTGAGAGTTGACACTTTGTGGGGAGAGCAGCAGTCACTGCTGACAGATCCTGCCCTTGGGAAGCAGTGAGGCACAGAAGCCACGTGGCAATTATCACCGTAATTAGCATTGCAAAGCCCCGACTTGCACCGAGGAGCGGTACCTTTAGCGAGTGGCTCCACCGTGATGATCTCGCTGCTGTTTCCCCTTCCCGCAGCGGTCACTGCCACCACCCAGACGCTGTACTGGCGATTCCGGCTCAGGTTGGGGATTCTGTAGGAAAATGAGTCGGGAGAGGCTTCAAACTCGCTGATTACCTGTGGTGGGAGAGACAAATGTTTCCAGACTAAAATAAACAGCGTTTGGACAAAGCCTGCTAAGCTGAGTGCTACAAAGCCCTTTGCCTCGGGGTTCTCTGATTGAGCATCAGTTGCTCCAAACAGATGGGAGATGGCAATAGACAGAGCAGGCACGATACCTTGTTGCAATCCATTTATATTCCGTGAATTTGGGCCCATGTCTTGTTTACAGATTGCTTTTATTCAGATGAGGACTTTTATGTGCCTGTTTATATTTATACGGTTGGATAAACAATTGAAAGGGACATATTTGACTGACTTTTACATCAATAGTTCTGACAAACTGATCTGCCTCTACACAAAACTTTCCCAACAGAGTATTCAGTCCTGCACCTGCTGTGAAATCTGGAGTTTACTACTTGAGACCTGCCTCCTAGAACCTTTGGTGTTCCTTATTCCTGGCTTTGGTGGCTTATTCCTTCAGCAGTGGAGCAAACCAAGAAATACAAACTCTGCTCTGGAACAGACTGTTCAAACTTGCCCCCGAGTCTGGTTTTGCACAATCACAAAATTGCTTCCATCCAAAGGCTCCCAGCTGAAGGTCATCTCAGCCAGTTAGCTGTGTTAGCAGGGAAGGACAAGTGCTGGAAGAAATGCCAGCTCGGTCTATTGTCACACTGTCACTCAAGTGCCTCTGCCACGGGGCTGCGGCGAAGCTGAGCAGCTGCTCATTGCGAGAGGTTCTGCAGCCTCCTCGGAGCAACCTGTGCAAGCAAAGGTGTGCAGGAATGTCTGGATTCCCCCAGGGAATGTGGCTTTGAGCACCTCAGCACATCCCCTACAGGAAGCTTGGTGCAGGAGAAGGGAAACCTCAGCCTCCAACAGTGTTATAAGGCTCAACAAAACCTCTTTTTATTGGCGATATGGGCGTTGTGATGCTTGTACCAAAATACCTCTATTTTGAATATGGGTAATGAAGCATTAGAATGAATAATACTCACTTCCCTGTGCAATGCTGAGCACGGTAACAGCTAACTAACAACAGGCTAAAAATAATTAGAACGTTAAT
This sequence comes from Sakesphorus luctuosus, assembly GCA_013396695.1. Classification (NCBI taxonomy): domain Eukaryota; kingdom Metazoa; phylum Chordata; class Aves; order Passeriformes; family Thamnophilidae; genus Sakesphorus; species Sakesphorus luctuosus. Next base: position 73,647 of record VWZD01006692.1, on the reverse strand, counting down.
GACGTAGAAAAGAAGATTTTATGAGGAATCAGCATTAAAAATAATGCATCAGTGTAATCTAAACTTGGTTCAGACTGACAGAAAGTGTGCGAGGAATCTCTTTGATATACAAATAAATCTGCTTGTGGTAAAGGCCAATTCCATCTGATTAGCATTTCAAAAGGCACATTGACCTGAAAACATTGGAATATGTAGCCCTTCAAAGTGAATTCCAAATAAACAAGGGATGTTTCTGAGGTGCCATTAAACACCTCTCCAGTGTGAGCTACTGAAGGGGTCACTGCACTTCCCTGTTCTTGAGCTGGCACTTCCTATAGCCAAGGGAAGAAGGAATTCATCTCATCTCACTTTGGAAATCCGGAGTGAAGACATCTGTACCTGAGCCAGGCACCTCGACTCCGTGCAGAGACCATGCAAAGGCTTCTACAAGAACACATGCTGTTTCTTCCATGGATATTAACTTTTCTGGGGAGACTCGTTTGCTCCAGCTAAGGTACCCAGGCTCAGCACAAGCCTAAACAGGGATCTTGCCTTAATTTCCAGCCAATCTTATTGGTCCTTTCCTTGTCCCATTTAGCAAGCGCTGGCCTGGGTTCCCACTTCTGACATGAAGAGGTCAGTGCAGTCAAACACTCCGATTATTATGTGAAATTTTGCAGCAGGTTTTGAGAACCATCTGCCTTGACATTTACACAGGAATATTGGAGAAACGCCCGCTGGATCTTTGTCAGGTCATACATAAAAATTAAAGTATTGATCATTGCACAGGAGGCTTGGATTTTAATATTCATGAGGCAGCATTTCCTAGGGTTAATTTGGAAGTCAAACAGGCTGGGCTGGCTCTGGCACTTGGCTCCACTCATTAATGCAGTAATCAAGCACGGGTTAATTCTGACCCACCTATTGACATACAACATGGATACAGCATTTAGGAACAGCTAAACATCATAGAATTCCTTATTGCTCACTTTCATTCCAGAAAGCATCAGACCAATTAAATTTACATTGTTTTCCCCATGATTCCTATGGTTTATGAAAGGGACACATGGCTGCCTTTGGAAGCCACTCCTAACACTGCCAATCTCCTGCTTGAAATGCCTCACTGCCCTGGTCCCCTCTGCCACAGCAAAACTGTCTCAAAACAGAGGAGCTCTCTCTCCATGGGACTCCAGAGATGGAAGAATTACAAAATTAGCTGCTCCAATGCTTTTAAAATGCCTTGTCTTCAATTCCTTTCTTTCACTCACAGAGAACCAGGATCAGTCACACATTTGCATCTGTACCTATTCCAAATGTAAAATCAATTATTCTCAGAATTAATTTATTAATTGAATCTGGGAAATGTAGCTTCACTAAATTAATGGTTCTCATTCTCTTAAACTGCTATAGCAAAGGAGTTTGGTTTCTAAGCAGTTGACATATATCTTCTGTTTCCTCAGCTCACATTCCCTTTTAAACACTTGGGGATGCTTCAGTGACAAAGAATCGATTTTACTTTAAACTTTTGCCTGTCATTTCAATTAGACTAACATGCCAGAGACTTTGATTACACAAGAAGAAAAGAGGCAGCTTTGTCAGCAAAGGGAAGATTAAACAATTGAAATGAGAAATATGTTAAAGGAATGTCACCTTGTCACATACTGGTCTGGGCATGTGCCAGTATAAAACATGTACTGCTGTTCTGTCTTAGGGGCAGTAACGTGCTTGCTCAAGGGATTTCTTTTCCTAATTACTATTTTTCTTCAGCTTATAGGTGATGGGTTAATTTTTCTTCTGTCTTTAGCTCACTGTCTTAAGAAGAACAGGCAGAGATCAGTCTCTAAAAAGCCAGCAAAGGCTGTGAAGAATCAAATGAAATCTGAGTCCTTTTTCAGAATGCAGTCAATCTCCTTCCCAAACCAGGCAAGAGATGCTGAGGAACAGCCACTGCAGGGAACATTAATTTCCTCTGATGTAACTTCAGCTCTGTTGGTGTGCCTTCCTTCATACACTTTGAATCAGGATGCCACCTCCTGGCATTTCTGACTCCTTTAAGGCACAATTAAACAGGTTATATGCATAGACTCTGATCCCTCTAGCTTTTATTTTTGCTTTTTTCTATTATTTCTTGTTTTGTTTGTTGTGATTTTTTTAATCCAGCATGGGAAAAATACATAAGAGCACTTCAGAAAAAGTAAAAAAATCCATTTCTAACAGTTTTTCAAGCAATAAGAGAGGATCCCAAGCAGGGAGTTAAGCCAACAGATACCATCTACTGTGCACTGGAAGATTATTTAGTGAGAGCAAACCTGCACCTTGTTTCCAGCTGGTTCTGCATAACTTATGATGTGAGATAGGTGCACTGCAGATTTCTATCTCCTCATCCTCTGCAAGTTGCAAGAAACTTGAAGGTGAACTGAGAAAGCCATATGAGACTTTAAGGACATGAGTGAAAAGAAAGAAATTCCAGGTTTGTGGTGTGTGTTGTGGAGTAAAAGCATGTACAAGTTGGTTAATTGTGTATTTGCTGCCCCATCTTGAAAATTAAAAATACATTTATACACTACCTAGAATAGCAAGTGTGCTTTCACTATGGATTTAGATAGAAAATATGCCCATAGCATCATCCAGAAATGGAGCTGGAAGAACCCTGAGAGTTCACCCAAGTCTGTATTTCTTCTTTAAACCAGGTTCAGCTGTATCTGCTCCATTTCAAACATGTTTTTCCAACCTAATTTTGAAGACTTACAACAAAAGGAGATTTTGCAGCTCCCTAGGCTGCATAACCTTTCCCCTTGCTTAAACAATCTTGTGGTTAGAAATCTTTTCTTGTAGACTAGCTCGAGTTTCCTGCTGCAGTTTAAGCCCAAAGCTTCTTTTCCAGGCTCTTAGGAACATGGGGAATAGATAATTACCTTGATCTTTGCACCAGTCTTTAATCTACATGAAGTTTTATCATTCCTTTCCCCACCAGTACCCTTATCTTTTTACAACCAAATAACTATGATGCTTTCAACATTATCCAGAAATCACATTTTCTCTGGAAGTTCCTCTAAGAATATCTGCTGTTCTCCTTCAGACTGTCATATGATGGCCCCCTTAGCTTTCTCAAACCCAGTTTCCAAACCTGTATTCAACAATTCCAGAGTTTCTCATCTGGCTTTTCATTACAGGATCATTAAGGCAGCTAATGTTCATCCTGGGATGCACAATAACCCCAAAATCCTCTTCTGAAGCACCAAGCCAATTGCTCTCTATCCAGTGCTTCTGTAGTTGATTATTCATACTACCTATTTTCTTGCTAGATTTTATCTTACTTTTTCCAGACCAGTTTCCCACTTCATCAAGATCTGTCTGAATTCTGGTTGTGTCTCCTGTGTACATGCAATCCCTTCCAGACTTATATCTCCTGCAAATTTAATAGGCAGCCTCTCTATTTCATTATCCAGGTCACTAATGGAACCACCACACAAAAGTGGACTCAGGAGAGATCCTTATGCCTCTCCCTCCTGCCCACAACAACAAACCAGTGGTTTTGCAGCCTCCCACAGAGCAGCAATCAGTTTTATATCTGACCTGAGTCGAATCAGTGAAATGGTGTTTGCAGAGCTGAGTTTCTCTCAATAACCATCCATCCTCTGGGCTTATCTCCACTGCTAAATGGCAGACAGGCAGGCAGTGTGTTGAGCACCTCATCCCACTGATCCACACTGCTTTCAAACTTGGGTTCCAGCTCATTTTTGTACTGCCCTAAAAAGCTCTTTCCAAAATGAATCTGCTTTAGCAGTGTGGACTGGCCTTGGCCTCCATCACACCCTCCTGAGCTCAGGAGCTGCTCCTCGGCCCCTGTTTAATCAGTAGCACAGATGAGGCCTGTAATGAGCACTGAGTCTCAGCAGGAACTAAAGCAGGTGAACAAAACACAAAGGTCTCCATCTTTTTGCAGAATTGTCTACCCTGCTCTACCTCAGGCCTTTGTTGTTCCTGGAAGTCACAGAATCCCACAATCATCAAACCTGGAAGAGACCTTCAGGATCATCACCCCAGCACCACCATAATCACTCCTAAAACGCAACCCCAAGGGCCACATCCAGACACCTGGGACACTTCCAGAGACTCCACCACCTCTCTGGGACACTTATTCAAACATCTGATCACTTTTGCAGGATTTTTTTTTTCTAATCACTTATTTGAAGCTCTCCTGGTGCAACTTGGTTGTAGTAATGCCAAGGTCATGTGTTCAATCCGCTATGTGGGCCATTGACTTAAGAGTTGGACTTGATGATCCTTGTGGGTCCTTCCAACTCAGAATAGTCTGGGATTCTGTGATGTTTGAATGAACTTAAGGCCATTTTCTCTCATCCTTTCCCTTGGGCCATGGCAGAAGAGCCTGACCCCCCTCACTGTCCCCTCCTGTCATGGAGTTGTAGAGAGCAACGAGGTCCCCCCTGAGCCTCCTCTTCTCCAGAGTAAACACTCCCAGCCCCCTCAGCTGCTCCTTACAGGACATGTTTTCTAGACCCTTCCCCACCTCCACTGCCCTTCTCTGGACACCCTCCAGCACCTCAATGTCCTTTTCCAACTGAGGGGCCCAGAACCGAACACAGAACTCGAGAGGTAGAGTACTGTGATGTTTTGTTTTAAAAATGATGGTTTAGAGTCTCGTGGACTCACAAGTTGCCCAGTAAGGGCGGCTACGACAAGTTGCTTCTACTTGGAAGCAAACTGGAGTAATACAAAATCAATACAATTCTGTGTTTAGAGAGAATGAACTTCAAGCTGTGCATCCCTGAGCAGAGCAGACAGACCACTGCTGTGCCCTCTCAGTGAACTCCCTAAAGATGTGAAACTCTGCCTGAGGTCATGAGCTGCACTTTTCTTGAGGACTGCTGGCTCTTGCCTTGCTTCCTTTCACACATGAACAGGCTGCCAGAGCTGCAAACAACCACCAGTCCTGCACCACAGGCTCCAGTAAGACTCTTGGCTGCCACTTTGGTCATACAACAGTTTCTGTTGAGGCTCATGCTTTGAAACATGGCATCTGCTTCCCTGAGAGGGTGTTGGTGTGCTGGGACAGGCTGACCAGAGAGGTTTGTGGATGCCCCATCCCTGGATGTGTTCAAGGCCAGGGTTGACTGAGGTCTGAGGAACCTGGTTTAGTGGAAGCTGTCCCTGCCCACAGCAGGGGTTTGAACTGGATGAACTTTAAGGTCCCTTCCAACCCAGGCCATTCTATAATTCTAGGATCTGTTTTTCAGTTAGCATTATTGAAGGTGACTGTTGGAAACAGAAGCTGGGCACAAACCAGAATGCACCTGCTATATAACATTTTATCTTTCTTTTTATTTTTTTCTTTAAATGCAGAACTGAAATGTTCAAAAGTGTAAGATGGAAATTTTGGCAACAGCAGAGGTAGCTCCGTGCCTTCCCAGTGGCAGGAAAATCTTGCAGACCAATTTCCAGGCATTACACCACTGCCTGGACTTCCACGTAGCCCACATGGCCAAGGAGTCTTTTGCTTGGAAGCCACCGAGCTACACTGTCTGCCTCCCCCTTTGGAGCAGGGAGTCCATCAGCCATCTGAAGCTGGGGAAGGGTCTAGCAAATGTCCCAGCACCTGAAGGGGCTGGGACTGTTTAGTATGGAGAAGAGGAGGCTCAGGGAGGACCTGACCTCATTGCTCTCCATAACTCCCTGAAAGAGGTTGTAGTGAGGTGGGTTCGGTCTCTTCTTCCAAGTCTCAAGTGAAAGGACAAGAAGAAATGGCCTTGAGTTATGTCAGGGGAGGTTCAGATTGGATATTAGAATTTTTTTTTTCATTGAAAGAGTGTTCAGGCATTGGAAAGGACTTCCCATGGAGGTGGAGGAGTCCCCATCCCTGTCCAAGGAACAACTGGACACGGCACTCAGTGCTGTGGGCTGGGTGACAAGGTGGGTGTTGGTCACAGGGTGGACTGGATGGTCTGGGAGGTCTTTTCCACTCTAAATGATTCTGTGACTGTCTCAGGGACATATTTTGTGATCAGGGAAGCAGCATGTGGTGTCATGGGCTGGTGACCACAGGAAGATCAGGGGACCACCTTCTGCACTACCAGGAGTTCTGCTGCCTCCTTTGTTGGCCCCAAGAAATCAGCAGGTTTGCTGAGAGCATTCCAGCTCCCTCCCAAACTGTGTGACACCACCTGGGCCCGAGTGCTCTGTCCCTATGTGATGCAGAAGGGAATGGGATGAATTCAAACCCACTGGAAGCCATTACAACAGAGAGCAAGGACTGCATTGATACACCTGCATGTGAGACTGGGAGGGAGACAAGGAAGGAGTTTTATGAAAAAATCAGTATCAGATTTGTTTTAGTAGGGCTTTACAAGGAGACCTTTGAAAAATTGTATAGAAACGGCACATCATCAGAATCAATTTATGCTCTGTCACATCTCTCCTGAGGTCTGCTCTCTGACAAAAATAAGATAGGCAAAAAATGTAAAGTTGACAAAGCAATTAAAGTAATGAATGTGCTGTGTTTGGGAGCTGGCACCAAAGCTGTGAAATAACTATGAAAAAGCTAAAAATAGTACATGTGGTATATTAAAAAAAGACACATTTTAAATACCATCCAAAATAAGGTTTTAAAATAACCCCCAAATTATACAGCATTCCATGCTAAAAAAGTTGATGAATTAATAAACAGAAATATCTTCATGCTGTAAAAAGTACTATATAGATACAGTGATAAATACTGCTTGTAATACACAAATCAATGAACATATATTTCAAATTCAACCCTGCAGATTCTGCTGATACCAAATAAGCTTCTGTTCAACAGTAACTTTTTCTAGTTAGCCAACTTCTGCCAACTCCCTCTGCCCTTTTTCAAAGAGACTTTCAGCATCCTTTCAATCACTGAAGCTTCCACGGTATGCAAACAACCATTTGGGGATTATAATTGCTTTAACTCTATTTTCCATGCCTTTTTTTCCCAAGTATTTAATCTGGAGAAGAACAGAGGGACAGAAAACCTGATGCGAACCCAAAGTTAGAATTTGGACAGATCCTATGCAAAATCAAGAAAAAACTTATGTCTGCCTGAAAGAATTGTGTGGAAAATATGTGGATGCTGGGAATTTCTGCTAGCTAACTCTGGTTCTTTAAAGATGCAGTTTAGGATAATTGTATATACTTCCATATCTGGTTTAAGTTGCTGGTTTGAGATAACCATGTACCCTTTTTCTAGAGTAAACAGAGAAGGGAGACTTTCAGAAGGAGATTTGTCCAGCTTCTCCCAGACATCCAGTTTCTTTTCTTTAATGAAAGGAAAGCCCAGAGTAAGCACAGGTGTCTCTACTGGAGGTGTCTGCGGTCAGATGAACTAAATCCCACCTTGACCCTACAAATTACAGAGAAAACAGAGGTGACTCTTCTTCCACTGGGCAATCCCCTGAGCCTCCTGCACGTGCCTTTGACAGGATATCAGTAACAAATTGCAAAGAACACCCTCCAGGTGTTTTCTGGAAGATTCTGCTATTAAGAAATGCATCTCAATCACACAGGACTTACTAAGAAATCAAGATATTTGGCCTAAGTGTTTTCCACTGGGAGTTTTGGACACTCTGACCAGAGCTGGGAAGCTGAACTCTCTGCATTTGGGAAAGAGAGAAAGGAAACCTGGAGAAAGAGTTTGATTTGTGCCATTTGTACTCACCAGAGACAATCCCACTGCAATACACCCACACTAGGAATCTGGTTATAGTTTTTCCCTCAATGTGATGCTCTACAGATTGACAGTAAAAGGTGCATTGAGATGTGAGACACAGATGAATAGTTCAGTCACCACTGCTGCTGGTTATGCTATCAAAGGCCTGAGCAGACAGAGTGTCCATGGGAATGGTGTTTTGTGCAGACAAGAGATGCCTGATTTTTAGTCTGACAGCCAGTTAAATCATATAAATTTTTTCTCCTCTCAGTGGGTTCAAACCAAAGCAAAAAATGAAACAAATATAGAAACGTAACAAGCTTAAGAGGTTGTTAGTCACAGGAAAAATAAGCAAACCAAAAATATTGGTAACTGCCTGCCCCAAACAGTGCCAGATGCTGGTCAGCTTCCAATATCAATTATGTTTCCAAGTAAATTAACTTGAGCTTTGGCCAAATATAAGATTATTTTCTTCTCCATCATTATTTCACACCTCTTCATCTACTGCACATTCCAAACCCAACTGTTTCCCAGAAATATTCCTGGGCCAATATGAATCTGGGCTTTCAGCTTTTGGATCTTTCTAAATCTTTTGGAGACATGAAGAATTGTAGATTACAGTTTTCAAAGATTCTTTCCAACACAGGTACCTGGGGCTGACTGTGGGGTTTGTACCATGAGAGAACTCTTAGTCGTCACCCCTATTTCAACAGCTGGGGTCTGCTCTGTATTCTAGTTCATGAATCAGCTAATCAGCTGAAGCTTTTATCATGACAGCATCATCTGGGATCTTTGCAGGAATATTCTTACTCCATTCATCTGGTTCAACAGCATCTTGCTCTGAAATTTCTTCTCTTTCCAGTCCTCAGGTCATTTGGGACCTCAGTCCAGGTGGGTTTAAGGGGCAACTCACAGCAGAATCCCACAATCAGCAACAGCTTGATCAACTAACTCTTCAAAACTACTGTCAGGATTAAAGACCAGAGAATAAACTGGTTATTCTGATCAGAAATGCAGGGGTTTAAATATCTACCTGGAAGTTTTGCAAGCCTCTTGTAGTATTTGCCAATCTTTGACTACTTGTGCTGGAAAGTGAGGTTAAAAGCTGAGAAAATATGAACCAATTACATCATTTGGGTGTCAAGGAACAGTATGACATCACTCAATCAGAAATACACGTTAAAATCTGTTTTGCCTTGATTAGCAAAGTGAAGTCATTATGGTTGTTGTTGCTGTTGGAGTTTTGTTGGGGGTGATTTGCTGGTTGGTCATTCACTAACAGGAGCAAACATAATAAACAGGCTTATCCTGCTGTTTCCAACAAAGCAGGTCATTAATTTGTGCGTCTGCCTAATGCTTTCTCCATAAAAATGGCTGGAAATTAATGGAAAGGAGTCATGTAAGAACAACTGCACTATAAAAGATAATAAATGAAGACCATTCTCCTTCTCAGTGATTCTCCTTTTCAGGACACTGTCAGTTGGTTCTTGTCTTTCTTCCACTCATGTGGAACTCACTTGAGATGTGAAACGAGATGACCTCACTGCCACTCTCTGACTTCTTGATGTTGAAAGCCAAAAGTAGAGCTTGTTTGGGCAACTGTGCAGAGAAAGAGTTCAGATGTGAAAGACAAACAGCCCTGCCAATGGCCCAAAATATCATATGAGTTTTACTGGAGCCTTTTTCCCTCTCTGACTTAGGAGACATCTTGGTGCCAATCTAATGTGTTTCTTTTCCTCAGAGAGTTGCACATGAGTTCCACCAGTGTTTGGTTTCAGCTGTTGTATATATATTTTAGGCCAATTCTCCATTTTTAAACTTCCATAAAATAATAAAATTGAGATTGGAAGGTTCCTCTGGAGGTCACCTCGTCCAAATCCCTTCTCAAAGCAAGTTTAATTGCATCAAGTTGCTCAGGGACATGTCTAATGAAGTCTTGAAGAATTCCATGCATGGAGATCCCAAAGTCCCTCTGGTCCAATATTTGACCATGATCTCATGATTTCCCCCACCCCTAGATGAAATTTTTCCCACTCTGCAGCTTCAAGAAGAGCTTGGTTCCATCTTATCTGAATCATCTGATGGAGCAGGTGTAGATAGCAATAAAGTCTGTCCTGAGCCGCCTTTTCTTAGGGCTGCCAGACGCAGCTGGCTCAGCCTGTCCCTATAAACAGGCACTTCCTCAGCCCTTCCTGCACCAGGAAAACCCATTTCTTAACCTTCATTCTCCTGCCTTCAGCACACTCCATGCTTCTTTAGGCGTTGCTTTTTGCCTGTTCTGAGATTTAGGTTTCCCAGGCTGGCCAAGCACTGCATACTGTGTCACAGTGACCTTTCCCAGACTCCTTCTGCCACCTAAATTTTATTTAATCTCATCCCACTGATACCTCCTTAAGCAGTGTACTGACCTGAATGCAACAAGAGGTTGGCAGGGGGTTGTTTTTTTTAATCAGAAAACACTTAAGTCTTATTTTCTATTGCTCTTTCAAGAGCCCTGCCAGTACACAGCTACAACCCAAGCAGGTGCTGGAGCAGCTCTGCACAAAAGCAGGTAGGAGGTGAAGCATCCTGACTTCTGTGCCAGGATTCAAACACTGTAATCACAGGGAAAATCCCACTGCCTGGATGTGACAGCAGTCAACAGCAGAGCCTGGTGCTTCCCTGAGGCCTGGGCAGAGTGAGTGGGATGAGCATCCTGCTGGGAATGAGCACACCTGGAAGGAATCTGGCCAACGTGGGACCATTACAGGTGGTCTTGAGAAGCCAGATCTAAGAGGAGTTGGACATGGATGTGGGAGGAAGTGGGGTCAGGAACTGCAGGAGTGTGAGCTATAAGTTAGCATAAAGGATAATTATTTTAACCTCAATTCTGTCTTTTTGTTGTTGTTGTTTGCTGTGTTTTGGGGTTTTTTTGGTTAATTGGTTTTTTTTTTGCTGTGGTTATTTTGTTTGTTTTTGTTTCTTATATTTGAAGAATGAAGGACATGTAAAATATTTGTCTATTTTTCCTACATTTTCAGAAAAAGATAATAGTTTTGTTTAATTATGCCTATAGAATACTATAAGCACAACAGTTCAACAGCGTGACATTGGCTCCTTGCTTGCCATTTATCTTGGCTAGTGAATAGACTGCAGTGGAGAATCTCTTTTACTTTTTCCACACATTAATCATATTTGTGGTTTGAAACATCCCAGACAAATACTGTCCTTAGTACTCTAAACATTTAAAGAGGAAATGACATTTAAAGAGGAAATGCCCCTGTTCTACACAGGGGCAGCAGAAATTTTAACAGCTCCTGCTCTTGCAAAGCAAACTGAACAGTGCAGGAGGCAGCAAATCTTCATTTTATAATGTCAAGGTTGTATAAGGGTTGTGCTTGTAATGAGGATATGCACAATATGAACAACAGAGTTAATTAGTTTCCCTGCTGGTGACTTAAACACCAAACAAAACAGTGTTTTTGTGTAAAGGACTGCCTTGTTAATCTGTCTGAAGTGACTGCATTGACTTATGCTCAGCAAAGACTTACTGCTTTGTGAAATACAACCTGCAAAAAGCCTTCCATAAGTTCACCTTTACCCCTGTGCTTTTCTCTTTCTTCCCACTGATGCTTGAAAACTGAGTTTGCCTTCACGTTTAAACAGCAGACTTTTAGCAAAATTATTTTGCAACCAGGGCTGTGACTGATGGAAAAAGTCTGTTGATGAAGTTTTTATGGCTGTAATCTTCCAACTACAACACTTGCTACTTATGGTGACAGAAGAGATGTTAAGGACACAGCTCTTATATTTGTTCTCTTGCTCACCCTAATTTAAGACCTCTTCCTCTGTCAACTACAAGTGTCTGCCAACAGTGAATCAAAGAACTTCCTGGGATCTATAAAGTGTATCTGCACAGCAGTGTTTGCATTTGAGCATCTCTGCAGCAGGCTGGCTCCACTGCAGAGCAGCACTGAATGAAACAGCTCCTTATTTCCCAATCCTTTCAAGAATAAAAGAGAACAGAGCATTTTGTTAGAAATAAAGCTGGAGGAGCGTGTCCTATATTAAATATGTCCTGAGGTCTTGCATTTATTTAAAGATACCCAACTTGGCTTCTGGAAACCGACCCCTCAGTGTGATCCCTGCCTCACTCACCCCACATAACTGAGTGAGAAGATCTCTGTAAGCCACAGCTCGTGCTGGTCTGCAGAATTCTAATGAGAAGTGGTACAGGGACTGTCCTCATAGATACACATTGGACCTTTGTGCAATATACACATTTGGGTATGTGCACATACATATTTATATATAAACACACACGTACCTATATATATATAAAGGTTACAGCAGGATTATGGAATCAGAATGGTTTGGGCTGGAAAGGACCTGAAAATTCCAACCCCCCATGCCATGGGCAGGGACATCTTTCATAATGATACGTTTTAGGAATTAGTAAAAAAGATAAACACCTCCAAGCTGCCTCTGCCTTGGACTAAGTTATGCAGTGATACCCCTACACCATGCCATAACGAACACCACAAAAACACAGCAGGAAAATTCAGTTCAGGCCAAGGCCAGCAGAAAAAAAAAAGAACTACTCTTGTTGTCCATCACTGAGGTGCTCCACAAGGTAACCACACAATAAACAGTTTTGTATGTGAGAGAACTGCATATTAGAGGATGGTATTTTTAGCTGAGGATGTTTATTTTGCTGGTGGAAAAAATGTTGGTAGCAAAGCCTCAGGAAGAAACACTGCAGCTTTGAGCGTGGCAAGTACCTAGAGAGGGCCAGCAGCACCACCTGGTGTTCTCTGCAAGCCCCCAGAGAAGCCCTTGGTCCCCACTCAGACCAGTCCTCTCAATTCAGATCTGTTTAACACACTGAGTGCCACAGAATTGTACAAATTACGTTTAAAAGATGTGCTAAAGATAGCTGGATTTGTATGACTACAATTATGGAAGTAATGGAGTTAGGAGACAGCAGTCCCAAAATAAAAATCATGGGATGGTTTGGCTTGGAAAAGACCTTAAAGATCATCCAATTCTAAGCCACTGCCATGGGCAGGGACACCTCCCACCAGCCCAGGTTGCTCCAAGCCCTATCCAACCTGGCCCTGGACATTTCCAGCGATGGGGCAGCCACAGCTTCTCTGGACAAATCAAAAAACTCCTGTATTCAAATCTTGGATAAAGCCTAAATCCAAATGTCAAATATAAAATAATTAAGTACTTTTTTCAATATACATGGAAATAAATATGCATGCTACTTACAAAGAGCAATTGGCCCCTGTGTTTAAAGATAGCTGCATTTCTTTGTGACTCAGAGGAGAAAGATAAACTGATATTCAATTTAAATTTCCTCTGGTCACCTTCTCAGCAAGTAACAGTATATAGAGCTAGAGTGGGTAAATACTCCAGCCATAGATAAGCTTATTCACAAGCAAACATATTTGTTTATAAGCCATTATGTTACTTCACACATGAATAGTCAAGCCCAAAAGGCAGGAACTTGGATAAAAACACATCAAGGATGGATATATAAATATATCCCTCCAGCTGCAACAGGGCTGGTGCAGCTGGTCCTCTAAAACACAACTTGGTATCTTCTAAACAACCCAAACCTCAGAAGATACTCCAATTTTGAGTTTTGAAATGACTTGGGAGCCAGTGCTTTGCAATAGGTTTTAAACAGTGCAAAAGTTTGACAGATGGGAAAATCCAAACCCAACTCCCAGTCCCCTGCGTGGCCCCAGGATGCCCCTTTGCCCTCGCTCAGGGTGAGCAACAGGCAGGGGATGAGGTGGGGAGGAGAACATCAGGCACTGAGCCCCTGCACACAGTGGTCCAGGGGCACCAGGCAGGGGATGAGGTGGGGAGGAGAACATCAGGCACTGAGCCCCTGCACACAGCGTGGTCCAGGGGCACCAGGCAGCGCTGGGGCACTTACTGTGGGGTAGGGGTGGGAGCAGAACACGGTGTATTTCCGAATGATGCCGTTCAGCTTGAGGGGAGGCAGCCACGACACGAACACGGTGGAGGCCGAAGCCGCAGCTGCTTTGACACCAGCGGGAGGACCTGGAACTGGAGAGACAAGATGTGTTAGAGCACCCCAAGGCAGGCATTTGGTCATCCCAGTTTAACAGAGGAGTGAAGGGCAAAGAGGGAGAGTGATGCTTTGGTAACTGTGCCCCAGGGACTGAGGTGGACACTCTGTGTGAGGGAGCAGCCCCTGAGCTGCTCATGCCAGAGGAGAGGGTTTGGAGGGCTGTGCCCCCAGCCCTAAAAGGGGAGATTCTCTGCTTCAGAGGATCCAAAAGCAGCAGCTGCCACTGATGGGTCACTTTCGGTGATGTTTCCCTCCCGAATCACAGAATGAAGCTTAGAATGCATTGGGTTGGAAGGGACCTTAAAGATCGTCCAGTTTCAATCCCCTGCCATGGGCAGGGACACCTCCCACCAGCCCAGGTTGCTCCAAGCCCTGTCCAACTTGGCCCTGGACGCTTCCAGGGATGGGGCAGCCACAGCTTCTCTGGGCAACTGTGCCAGTGCCTCACCACCCTTAAATTAAAGAATTTCTTCCATAGATCTAACCTAAATTTCCCTTCTTTCAGTTTGAACCCCAATGCACATTGTCCATGGTCAGTGGAAATGCCAAATAACATATTTAACCCTCAGCTTTGAACACATAACTGATGCCAAATTATTATTCACTGGATAAACAATATACATGTGATCAGTTTGATGGCCTTGCACAGTAGAACTGGAGAATTTAATGAAGTGGAGTGTAAATGAGCACTTAGCACTGCCTGGCATGACCCAGGTCTAGCAAGTGCTGTGATGTGTGAGGAGACGTGGCCACACAGTGTCCTTGTCCCTCGTCCTGCCCTCAACAGCTCAGACCTCTGTCTGGCACTGAGAATGTGAACACTTATCTATTTCTCTAATTACAGCAGCTATGCATATAACCCACCAAAAACTGTCACAGAGAAAGAGGAAAAACACCATCCTGTGTAAAACCGAGTGGGAAAAGCTTCAGCTTGGAAATACTAAAATCCTGCTACATAATCTTAACTCTATCCCTTTGAATGCTTGCATTTTGAGAAAGGCTTTCACTTCATGAGCATATGTTGTTTTTCAAACACATATTACAGTGTACAATGTTCTCCAACTTTGGAAACACTGTTATGCTAATTTGCAAAAACCCTAGAAGTTTTCCTGCATGCTAAAATATCACATTATGCAGAAGCTTGTACTTAAATAAAATAACAAGGGCTACATTTAACATGAGAAGAAAAGGTTCTAAGTTTCCTGAAAAATATATCTTTTATCAAAATATTTGAAAATACTTAAAATAAATAAATAAATAGAATTTTTTTTTTACACTGCATGTAGTCAATATTCATGTCAAATTATTAAAGCAGGTATTTTGGGTTGGAAATCACTATATGGTAATAAAAGCAAAATGAAACATTTTAAAGGAATCTCTTCTATACAGAACTTTGGTTTCATGAGGAATCTTGTATTTTTGTCTCATTTCAAGCAAAACCACCAGAATGTTAAAATTTGCATCAAATTAAAATTGCAATGTTTGATCAGTTTTCTTTAACTTAACAGAGAAGTTACTGTGCAGCAACAGAGGCAAAACCCCCTTGTCCATCACCTGATCTTCACAGGTGGATTCTGAATCTTTGTTCTATCTCATTTAAGTAAATAGATATTATGGTGGTACATAACTTTCCCTGTTGAGAGAAGCCAGACAGCTTTGGATCTAAATTTGCTCAGCGTTGTGGCAAGTTGTGAAAATAATATAAGGAGAACTTCAATTTTCTATCTGCTCAGGTCCTGCTGGAAGATGGAAAAAAACTGACAGGCACCACTCAGTGCAACATCCCTGAATATGTATTTTCTATTTATAGTGTGCTGAGAAAGCTAATTAGACATCAAGTGAGAACGTCATGATGATAATTGCATGCAAAGCCAGCCCCTTGCTGCAAAGGGGCTAATTCAGTTAGCAGCTCTATCCAGTGCAGGGTAAATATTGATGCTTGACAGCATTCAACTTGTTATTTATACCCAGCTCGTTAGAAATGCTATTTGCTCCTGCTGCTGAAGAGTGAAAGCTGGCTCTCCAGGGTAATTACCTAAACCACAGGAGGATTCCTTTATGGTTAGCAATGTTTTCTGGAAATCACTGCAAATAGATGTATGAGGTTAAGGTAATTTATTGTTAAATTAGGGGGTGATCTATAGGGACAGGTTCTGATGGTAATTGGCCATGGCTGTCAACCATTGAGGGATTAACTCAGAATTCATCAGGCTTTTTGCAGGCAATGGACATTTATGGAAAACATTCCTTGTCATTGCTGTGTTACTGTCTGGTATGAGACCAGCAGAAAGAGGAGTTGGGAAGAAACTCAGGAAACTCACATTTCTGACCCCCGTTGTGTAGGGGTTGGAATCAGGCAACAGTTTTTGCAGTGGTGCCAAAATCATTCTGAATGTCCATTTATTAGTCCTCTTTTGGATTCGCTGTATTTGTTTGCTGGGTTGTGCATGTGAAAATGACTGTGTCATTCCACTGTGGGTGTGGAAGTGTTCAGAATTCCTTAGATATCTAGTGCCTTCCTGACCACCACTGTCCTCTATCCAGAGGGTAAAGTCATGGGTCAAACTCATCCTCAGTGCCTAAACAAGACTATTATGAGATAGCTCAATGTTAAAGGAAAATTTCTTGCTAAACTTGAGTTCTTGGAGTATCTGAGGAACTTCTGGCCAGGCAATGCTGTGCCTGCCTTATCTTGGAGAGGAGAAAGTCCTGAGCCTTGCTCAGCCAATTTGAAGTGTTTTCCCTCATTGCCACTGCACCCTGCAGCCTTCCAGGCTTCAGCATTATGAGGCAGCAGTACCAGGAGATTGAATTCTCCATGGACCTTTATTTAGCACACTGATTCCCACAGATTCCAGCAAAGACAAGCTCAATGTGCATAGTGCCACAGTTTCTTGTTTTTCCCATGGTCTCCAGGGGTAAAATAAGGTAAGAAGCCAAAGGACAATCCGGGCTGAGCACAGGGAAAGAGAGGAGTGCTTCTAGACAACTTTGCAACCTTCCAGGGAGCAGATTTGGCAAATGTAACATCAAAGATGGCCTCATTCTCCAGCCAGCAAGGCTTTGAAAGCCACGGAAATAACATGCTGCTTTCATGTGGAGGAGAACACTTTGTATTCCTGACAGTGCAAGTGTCAGAGAAGGCAATTATACTGATACAGTGAGTCTGGGAAACAGCATTGAGATGTGCCAGATAATGGGGAGGAGCTCCAGGAACTTTCTCATTCCCCTTTTGCTAAGCAGAGAGATTAACACCATTCTTCTTCACAGTCCTGAGCAGCAGGGAGGCAAATACACAGAGAGTGCTGCATTTAACAGTGATGTCACCCATGTATCAGAAAACTGAACCCTGTTCTCCAGCAGGTTTTTAATTCTGCACAGCACAGGACTATCCCATTGCCAGTTGCACTTGGAAAAATCAAAATAAAATAAACTCCTGACTGCTGCCTCTTTGTTTAAATAGATATCCCACCTACAATGCAGACCTAAGCCAGCCTGAACACATTCACATGTGCTGCCCACCCCTCATTCAGCCTGAAGTGGCCTCATATTTAGCACACCATTTCTACCAAATCCTGCCAGTTCCACAAGGGAAACGTTTATTATTATTGTGCACCTTTTGTTTCTTAATCAGAAAAGATAAAATTTGAGATCTTTGACATTAGAAAACAATGCATTAAGGGGTCATTAAGGGTAATTTGCCACCATAGAGCCCAGCCATCCTCATCAGCTGAAGGAGCCCAAGCAGAGCTCTGCTCCAAAGAGTACTGAACATGCACTTGATTGAATTTGTGTTTTTTCACTGTAACACAAACATAAAGCTTTGTGAGGTGGTATCTGTACATCCATCTCTCTCATGCCAATCATCAGGAAGGTTGGTGTCCAGAGAGAGAAAGGAGAGGAGGAAAATGTCTCTGGATTCAGGCAGAGTCTTCCTCCTCCCTCCCTGCAGCTGGTCCCTGCTGCTCCCTCCCTGCAGCTCTGCCCTTGTTCTGGGGGCCAGAGAGCTGGAAGGACAGCACTGCTGCACCCAGCAGAGTCTTCAGTGAGTACAAACAGCTTTCTGTACATAGGAATGTTTTTCGCAAAAGGATCTAACACAAGAGAGGAACGTGCACCCTCCTGCATCACAGAAGCCCTGCTGCAACCTCTGACAGGCAGGTGGTAAAATGCAGCCATGCCAGACCAAATTCCCACATGCAGGAAGCTTTCCCTGGCCATGCCCTGGGGGCTGTGTCCTTCCCTGGCCAGTTCTCAAGGTCAGGGGTGCTGCTGCCAGCCAAGGCCATGTTTTGGGAATAAATGAATTGTTTCAGGTATAGTTTCCTTATATTGCATCTGCAGCACAGCAACAGAGAGGGAATTTGTCACACACTCCCTCTTGCTTCAAAATGGAGTAGCTTTTGAAACCATATTTTGAACACAGCAAGGAAAAGAATTTGAAGAACTAGTTTAATTTTTAATGTTTTAGTAAATCAAGTCATCAGGTGAAGGGGATGAGCGGCTTGTTAGAAGCTGTAAAGTGGGAAGATTAAGGGACAAACCCACAATGAATTCTTAAAAATTGGTCATTTCTGCTTGGCTTGTTTTCCTACCAGGAGAACTCCAAAAGGAGCAGTTTCTTTTTCTGAAGGCTAAGGGGAGAAAAAAAGCCAGACAAAACCCACAAGTATGATCACACTGAGAAGAAAGCTCATTTTGTGAAAGCTCATTTGCTGTTATTTGCTTGAGCTGTTCCCATTTTCTCAGCTGCTCAGCAGCAGTGTCTGACCTCTGGTGTCTAAAACCAGTATCAAATATTACAAGAAATGGAAGCTTTGTCTTATCCCATCCAGGCTGGCTCCTTCACTCCCTGGGTTACACTTGTTTTGCCCCATTGGAGCCTGCTAAAGAAATTTTGGGATGAGGACCAACGGAGAAGTCACAGGAGGCCACATCTGCCTGTCCGCAGCAGCAGTGGCACATGATGCACCACTGATTTTATGAAGTTTCCCCTCATGTAAAAGAAATTTAAAAAGGAATTAATGATGTGTTGTGGCCCCATAGCAATAATGACATGGAGGACTCGGGAGCCACTCAGATTTACAGATTTTATTAGAGGAGGGTGGAATATCTTGTGTTATAATTTTAGCCAGAGAAAGTCTGGGAGCAGAGATATAAGGTTTCCAGTTTTAAGCTCTGTTAAGATTCCAGTTAATTTATTTCACATGCCCAGAAAGTGTTTAAATTCACTTCAGGGCAGGATCTTTTCAGTGCACTGAAATTAGTCCTACTGAATAATCCTCTACAGGAGACTTTTCCTTAGAAAATTACAGAAGAAATGTCCATTCTTTTGATTAATAAGATATCTGTTTGATGCACAAAGCTTGGCAAGGTGAATGTTCATTTTTCCTCCTTAACTTACACAGCCTTAAGGATGTTTAGATCCAGGACTTTGGGGTTGGTTTATGCTTTACTCCAGGCCTTTATGTCTTTCACTCCTAAAGTTTACTTGTGAAGCCGAAGCAGACCATGAAATCATTGTATTTTCTGAAGCACCTTTCCATTTAGTTTTCTGGACAAAAGATTTAATGAATGGAACCACTCTGAGGCATCAGAAAATATCTTAAAATATTAGTCCTGCTGCCTGGGGGTGAATTATTGCTGAGCTGCCAAGAGGATTAAAGATGAGAGATGAGCCCTGACACAGCTGCCAAAGATGGGCTGAGATGTTCTTCCCTCAGCCCAGGGCCTGTGTGCTCTCAGAAAGGGACAGAGCAAAAGAGCCACCAAGAATTAGGGAGAAGCAAACTACGAAAGGGTGGGTTAAGGGAAAGAAAAAAAAAGAAGAAAAAAAACTAACCAAAAAGTTATTTGAGGCTTCTGATGTTTGAGACCTGTTGCAGAGAGGTCACAGGAGACTGAGGTGTGTGTCACGAGAGAGCAATGGGCACAGCAACCCCTTAGATAGGAAATACTCTTAGAAAGCAGTGAGTGATCCATCACTTTTCCAGAACAACAGGGCAGAGGGAAGGACTCAATCCACTTTTCAGCAACAGGAATTGCATCATGGTGGGTCCCTAACTGATACAGGGTACTTAGGGAGGCTGTGGAGTCCTCATCACTGAATTTCGGAGAAAGGCAATGAATACCAGCGATGGCTGAGATGCATCTGATTCTCTTTAGAGCAGAAGAATGGTCCTGGAGAGTTGTCAGCACCTCTCAGGACCATTACACCTTGTTCTTTTTGTTCCCAGTGAGAGACAAACCCATTGCTGTCAAAACTGCTGCCCTCAGAGCAGCTCCAAAAGGTGAAGGAACCTCACACAAAGACAGGATGGTATCTGCTCCCAGGCATGTGTTGGTAGCTTGTAGCTCCCACAGAGCTTTTAACTCCACAGAATCCAGTGCCTGGCACTCCCAATGAGCTGCTGTGACTCCTCCAGCACGTGTGCCATGAAGTGCTGAGCCAGGAGCCAGGAGTTGTCTCTGCAGTTTGGCTTTTCAGGCATATCTGGAAGAATGTTTCTTATTGCCCCCTGACACTGGACTGGCTGGTCAACACCACAGAGNTTGAGTTGTGGGCCCCTGAGTTGAGGCAAGAGATTGAGGGGCTGGAACGGGGCCAGAGGAGAGCAAGGAGGCTGGAGAAGGGAGTGGAGCACAAGTGCTGTGGGGAGAGGCTGAGGGAGCTGGGGGTGTTTAGCCTGGAGAAGAGGAGGCTCAGAGGTGACCTCAGCACTGTCTGGAACTCCCTGAAGGGAAGTTGTGGCCAGGTGGGGGTTGGTCTCTTCTCCCAGGCACTCAGCAATAGGACAAGGGGGCACAGGGGGCTCAAGCTCTGCCAGGGCAAACTGAAGTTGGAGAGCAGAAAAAACTTCTTTGCAGAGAGAGTGCTGAGGCATTGGAATGGGCTGCCCAGAGACGGGGTGGATTCCCCATCCCTGGAGGTTTTCAGCTGAGCTTGGCCGTGGCACTGAGTGCCATGATGTGGTGACGGGACTGGAGTTGGCCCAAGGGTTGGACTTGATGATCTCAGAGGGCTTTTCCAACTCAATCGATTCTATGATTCTATGATTCTATGATCACCCAGTCTCATCATCAATCAGCCCAACACCACCAAAATCACCCCTAAACCATGTCCCCAAGAGCCACATCCAAACACTCGTGACACAACAGGCTGCTCATGGGCACAGACCAGCAAGAACATTCTTGTTGTTCTCAGGGCTCCTCTGACATGAACTGCATGTCCCCATGACCAGCCTATCCCTGAGGTCCTGGGACAGTATGGGACATTCTCCCTGTCTGCTGGTGGCTTAAGTCTCACTTCCAAAGCTCAGGGGTGAGAGGCTTTGAGCTCAGAGAAAAATCATCATGCTGGGTTCTACTTGGCAAAAAGCAACTTGAAAATGCAGCATGTGATCTTAGAGTTCTACTTTTTAGCTTTATTCTTTGAAACCAAACCATCTAATTCCAAGCACTGGGTGTCCTGAGATCACCTGACTCACAACTTAAGTGCTTCAAAGTAGTTGTTGAAGGACTTTATACTGGGATCAGAACCAACTAACATCCAGTGTTTAACATACACAAGTCTAGAGCCAAGTAATTTCCATTTACTGCATCCCCTGGATACAACTGCAGTTGGGGCCAGGTGGCCTTACAATATATGTCAATTTTAGAATGAGTGCCTTGATATTTTATAGGAAGAAAATAATAACATTTAGCAAGTAATTTTTTTATTGGCAAAAACCTTCATCAAGTCAGGTAATCTCTTGGCACTTTTGTAAATCTCATTACAAATCAAAATAAGTTGGTGAATATATTTATATATTCACAAGCGACCAGTAAGCTGGAAAAGCAAGAAAGTAAAATCCATGGACTAATTTTCTTGAAATCAGATTGCATAACTCATAGGAGAATTTACCACTCAAACCTTGTTCATGTGACTTCATTGCTAGGGATCTAAAGAGATATTTGTACATCTCATAGGGGTTTCAGGGCATTAAACAGGTTAGGGACAAAACTCTCACTGAATTTGGAATTCTAGTCATTCAGAAATAGATCCGTGTGTGACATCCTACTGAGGTGACCTGAAGTGACTTGTGTAGTTAAAGTTACAAGAAAGTGATTATGAAATCTCCTGTGTATGTGTCTGTGTATGATTATAAGTTTCTTAAACTTTCAGCATTAGGACTTAAATTTTCCATGCTTTGGTCTAGGAACAAAGGTAAGATGTTTTTGTTCTTCATTTTCCTTTTGAGGGCAGAGGTATTTGGAGGTATTTGGAGGATACTATACATACATACATACATATATATATCTATATCTATCTATATATATATACACACACACACACACACACTGAAAATAATACTCTTAGAAGGATTTGAGTTATGTAAAATAGTCCAAGAAGAATCTCTTCTCCTTTGCCCATTTTCATGCAATCACAGAATGGTCTGTGTGAGAAAAGATGTTAAAGATCATCCAGTGCCACCCCTGCCATGGGCAGGGACACCTCCCACCAGCCCAGGGTGCTCCAAGCCCTGTCCAACCTGGCCTTGGGCAGGGATGGGGCAGCCACAGCTGCTCTGCCCAACCTGTGCCAGGGCCTGCCCACCCTCCCAGGGAAGAACTTCTTCCTAATATCCCATCTAACCCTACTCTACCAGTTTGAATCCACTACCCCTTGTTCTGTCACTCCAGCCCCTTGGAAATGGTCTCTCTCCATCTTTCTTGGAGCTCCTTTAGGTCCTGGAAGGCCACACTGAGGTCCCCCCAAAGCTTCTCTTCTCCAGGCTGGCCAATGCCAGCTGTGCCAGCCTTTCCTCCCAGCAGAGCTGCTCCATCCTCTGCCCATCCTGGTGGCATCCTGTGCACTCACTCCAACAGGCTGATGTTCTTTTCCTGGACACCCTAAAGCTGGATTTTCAATCACTTTGAAAGAATTAACTCAAACTCAAAATTCTTAAATAAGACCCTGAAGTATTAGAAAAAAATATTAAAATTAAATACAAACTTTCCTAAAATAATTAGTGTTAACTCCAAACTTCTGTCTCACTTGAACTGGAGTCTTGGAAACCTCTCCCTGTGCTACTCACTCCAGACCTCCAGACAGAAATCCCACTCTGCCTGGTTGTTCCCAATGTTTGCCTGAGACACAGCCCCACCTCCTGGGAGTAGGAATGGAGAGGCTTTTCCTCCTTACCATCCTCTTTGGTGCGGGTGAAAATCTGCTCGCTCCTCACTCCATCCCCGGCCCGTGTGAAAGCCAACACCTGGATGCTGTAGTTGGTGTATTTTTCCAGGCCATCCAGCTCCAGGGATGGCTGCGTGGTAGTCACATTCTTTATCTCTCCTAGTTCTAGAAAATAAAAAGGCAAAATTGAGTTATTGCCAAGTCCACTTTTGTCCCAGCTATTGATACCCACTGTGGAAATCTTGGGGATTAAAGTGTGTCCCAGACAAGTAACGCTTCATTATTATAAGACAGCACTGAATTATAATGAATTAAAATTCCTTTATGCCCTGACTTTTTACCTTTTAAAGCAGACCCAGTTTTCATTTTCAAACTCTACTTTTGCAGTATTTTTTAACACAGTGCAGGGAACTGAAAAATTTGTACAAGTAATAAGATTTTTCATAAAGAATAGATAACAACAAGAGATTATTGTGAAACATTCCCTAAAGAAAAAAGGAGCCAGTTATCTTCATAAAGATTCTCTTGTTTTGAGAAAGACCATTTCTCATAAAGAAAATGAATAAAAAGTCCCCTTTATTTTAGAATACATAGCGAGTGCTGCTGCAAAGCACTTGATGGCAGTAATACCAACTAACAAGAGATTTAAACACAGGAAAATCAGATTTACTTGCAGAAAGATGATGCTCTTCATATGAATCTTTTTTTTTTTTTTTGCAGTAAGCTAAGAAGTACAACCCATATGGCAGAAAAGCTTTAAACATATTTAGGGCAGAAAATAAAGCTGAACAAATGAAGAAAATCCAGTTTTAAGCATTGCATGAACATCATCTTTTTTTCATCATGCTGTAGGACATCACACAGGAGCTTAGAGGTGCACTGATAACGTCCATACAGGATCTGGTATAAAGACTCCAAGCATCACTGAAAACATTTAATTTTATGCCCTGCATGTTTACATTCTTAGTATGCCCCTCATACATTTTGAAATCTTTATTTTTAAAGGAATTCGTGGTTTATTTCCAAATATTTTGGAGTCTACCATTACCAGCAGGGCCCTGGGTTATATTTCCTCTCTGGGTTCCCCTTGCCACACTCACAGTGGCCAGGATTTGCATTTTGGAGTGAACTGTGGTTCTGGTGGATGAAAGCAAAAGCAGGGAGACAGCTGTGGAAAATCCAAAGGGCAAATAGGAATAAAGGCATGTGCATATCGAACCTGCTAACGTTTAATTTACAAGAAAGGAACCATACATTGAATTATCATCCATGCAATAAATTGCAGATTAGTGCGGCATCTCATTTCTCCTTTGATCCTTTCCCTCATTCTCTGCTCTGGAGTTTATTTCCCCAGGAATAATTATGCCCAGAGTACAAAACATAAGCACAACATAACAGGCTGTGAAAATAACAAGCCTTTTCCAAAAAGTTTCCCTCTTTTGCCCTCTGCTGTGGAGATGAAATGTGTCCCATCAAAAAATAAGTGATAGTGCATCAAGTGGGCAAACAGATAACCAACCAAATTAAAATGAAACACAGGTTTGGGTTGGTGTGTTCCAAGTCCACGTCATCATTCTTCATGGAAAAAACCCCCATGGTGGACTCTGTAAATGAGGTGAAATTTGATCAACTCCAGTTGGGTACCAACATGGTCTGAGGAGTGTTGCAAACCTGCAATGGAAACTTCCCCTGAGGAAAAGCTTCTCCCTCCAGGCAGGTTTGCAAAATCTGAGTCTGTTCAAGCTCTACAAAAAGCAGCTTTCTCACAGGTAGACTAAGTTTTCTCCAAATCAAAGACAAAATGCCTTCACACCAGAGAGCAAATGATACAAAAGCCACATGAGGCTTGTTCCTTGGGACCAGGCTGAGTTCTCTCACCTCCATCCAAGAGATTGGCCCAGTAGATGACCCTGAAGCCTTGCAGAATCCCATTCAGGGTTTCCTTTGCCAGCGTTGACCAAGAAATGGAGATGGTTTCTGGTGATGTGGCAGTGGCTTGCACATTCCCTGGAGGGCAGCTGGGCACTGCAATAAGAGATTCACCATTTTAACACAATGAATACCCTTTACATTCACTGCTATCCCACCACATATTATTAAATTATCAGTTACACACTTTTAACACTGCAAACCCTCTTTTTGCCACAATCCACATGTTTCTGCAAGTGCAGCTGTTTTTTCCTGGAGTGACTTTTTATCTACTGTTTTCCCACTTGCTGACTAGTCTTTTAATAGGGTTTTTGTTGCTTCTTTTGAGAGATAAAAGTCCTAGTGCTGACATGTGTAGAATATTCTGTATGAAACTTAAAAATTTTTTTTAAACTTTGCAGCCAAATGTGCATCTTTCTGGACAATTCTAATGTCCATTTAAATTTGGTGGAGGGAGAAAGTGAGCATTTCCTTAAAAAAAAAATGGAAAAAATGTTCATAAAGTATTTTCACTGACACTTAGAATAATTGGAAACAGTCAGTCTGTTCTAAGGCATTTTCTGTTGGCCATTTGGTGTCAAAGTAATACAGATTTTGGCATTGCTTTTAAAGCTCATGGCATCTTGAATTCTAAGAGGGACCTAAAACTGAGTGAAAACAAACAAAAAATTCTCAGGAAAAGTAAGCATACCGGATTCTAAAGGATAAAAAAATCCTATTTATTATAATCCTAAATACATCCATGTATGAGCACACTGCCTTCTGAGGCTTTGTAGTGACCTGTCTAGGCCTGGAAACATTTAGAGTAAATAAAACTCACCAGCCTGCCCTGAAATTACTTCCTGAAAATCTGTAGCTCCCAAGAATTTTAGATGTGTGATATTTCGTTTTCCATGTAAGAAGCCAAATTCCAAGGTGGCTCCACTGACTTCTGTGCACTGATGCCAATTTACAGGAGCTGAAAATCTGACCTACACTGCCTTTAGATTATTATTTGCAGGTATCCTCCTCTAAAATATTGAACCCTTTCTTTTTGGGTATGGGATCATTCTCTTTCCACTAGAGGACTCCCTTTCATTGTTTGAGAAGTACTTTTTATGTAGTTGGGAAAAAAAATCTGTATTGTTTCTTGGATTAAAAATTTTGTCTGAAATACAGATGATTTTTCTCTCATTGGTTTGAATATCCTTGAAAAAAACCCCCACATCTCTCTTTAGGGTGACAAAGGAAGGGATTGTGCAGTACAAGAGCTTTAGTTACACAGCAGGTTAATTTGAGAAGAAAAGAAAACCAATAAAATGAACAGAATTGCTTCACCTATCAGGGTTTCATTACTTAGCATCTCAAAATTGTGATGAGATCACTATGAAGACCACAAAATTTGCAAATATGTAAACACCATAGGCTTCATAATGAAAGCTGTGGTCTTACTCACTGTCATTCACAGCAGGATATATTGCATTAGTACAGTAATTTTTATTTATCTGGATGATTTTCCATCTATTTCAACGAAAATCATCCGAGTTCACCGGCTAATCTTTTCCAATCAAGATCTTTACCGTATTTACCCCTCTAAAATCAGATCTTCTATGATCCCCACTATATATTATAATAATCACTAAGATATAATGATAATCACTAACCAAATAACAAATTTAACAAGGTAGAAAGATATAAAATGATAATAATACATGTCATGGCAGCTGTTTGCCAGGGACTCACCATCCTCAAGAGTTGTGGTGATGATTTCCTGAGAAGAGGGTCCTATTCCAGCCCTGTTACATGCCTGGACCACCATGCCATACTGGGTGAACTTCTTCAGGTTGTTCAGGGTATAAACCTCACTGTCCCCAGTGGTGTCAATGCTGATGATGTTGAACTGGAAGTTCCCCCCTGCACTGTACTCCCGATAACCGATCTGGTATCCACGGATAATTCCGTTCTGCAAATGCTTCTTTGGAGCCTGAACAGAAAATGGAAGGTTACACACTAAGGACATGCATCCAAAGGCAAGTTTTCCTCCTAAAATTTTGGAAAAATCCCCAAATTTAACATTTTATTCACCTACTGAATGCAAGTCTGTTTCTAGGCAATAATTAGAAGTGACCTCATCACTGTCTATAACTACCTGAAGGGAAGTTCTGGCCAGGTGGGGGTTGGTCTCTTCTCCCAGGCACTCAGCAATAGGACAAGGGGGCACGGGGGGCTCAAGCTCTGCCAGGGCAAATTGAAGTTGGAGAGCAGAAAAAACTTCTTTGCAGAGAGAGTGCTCAGGCATTGGAATGGGCTGCCCAGAGAGGGGGTGGATTCCCCATCCCTGGAGGTTTTTCAAGTGAGCTTGGCCGGGGCACTGAGTGCCATGATCTGGTGACGGGACTGGAGTTGGCCCAAGGGTTGGACTTGATGACCTCGGAGGTCTTTTCCAACCCAATCCATTCTAGGATTCTATGAAAGTGACACCGATGAGCTCCTGGTGCTCAGCTCTCCCAGGTCGCTCATTAGCACCCTCATCCAATTAATCACCCGCCGGAAATACTCAAAGAGGGAGAGGAAAAGTTGCTTTCCAAGTTGGATGTCATCTTGAATACTGCTCTTTACCATCTTACTTGCAATGTGGAGTTGCATTTCCTGAAGAGCATTCCAGCTTGGACTATCATGCTGGAAAAGATGCTTTGCCTCAAGCATCACATTTCACTTCTACAGATTTTACACAAAACATGATGTGTTTTGTTTAAAATATGAATGCTAAACTCAAAAGTGCTAAATATGGTGGTGATTGGGAGAGTAAAGTTTTTGTCTCTTTGCGAGTGTTTAAAAGGCTTAATTTAATAACAGAATGACTTAGTAACAGCATTGAATCACAGTGATGATCTCTGAGGTCTTTTCCAACCCAATCGATTCTATGATTTTATGATTCTAATTCAAAATCACTCCCTGCACACAAAGAAGTATATTTATACAAAAATATATAAATTACAGGTGTGGTTTGTTCAAATCTGTGCATGCCTGCACTTAGAAGAAAGACCTTTCAATGGTTCATACACAGAAAAATCTGATAAGGAGACACTCCTGAGTGTGAATTTAGGATGTTTTGTTCTCTTATCAGGTGAATCACTCAAAGTTGAGTTGATAAGGGTATATTTGCATTGCAGGCCTATCATTTCCTACTGATTGTGTTTCTGCCAGAAGCCCCCACCCTTCACTAAATCTTTAGTAAGGCATTAATTGATCTGTGGAAGGCAGTCCCAGCAGTTTATTCAGTGAGATGCATTAGGAAATTTTGCACTGTCTTTTGAAAGATGCTGTTGTTGATTTAGTGTGTAGTGGAGAAAGATGATTAGATGATGAGTGCCCAAGGCAATAATCATTTGGAAAGCAGGGATTTGCAAACTGAATAGCCACAATATCTGGCATTCAGGAATATGGACAGTACAAAATGGTTGGCCACAATTATGGGCTGTATTTCTCCCTCACAGTGCAAGATCCCCTTTACCTGACTAGTGGAAATCATTTGTGTACTCTGCAATATAAAATGTAATCCAGAGCAAAACAGGGAATGTCAGCTCAGGGAACAAGCCTGTTATTGACAGCAAGACCTATTAAAATTCCATTTCAATAGCAATGGAGTAATTTCAATATGTGATAACGTTCCTGTCTGATTTTCTATGTGTACGAGGTGTAATTAGAATAAGCATTTTAAGGCACAGTTTATAATCCATGTGCAAAAAGCTCTTCCAAATCCTCCAAACTTCTTTAAAATTCTCACCAGATGCCCACAAGCTCATCTGTTCCACTGACACATAAAAAAAGGTGTTTGTGATGCAGTTTATCAGCAATGAGTTGGACTGACAGAGGCAGCAATTCCTGTTGCTACTAAATCCCGTTAAACCTCCTGAGGAATGTGCTCTCAAGAATACCACTCTTTTCTGCCACAGGACCTGTCTGGTTTTTGGGCTAGTTTATAGTCCACTGGCCTAAAGTCTCACTGGAGCTAACAAACTTCCTTAGATAAGCGTTCAGATCTTTGCTTGCAAGTGTTTTACCTGTTTTGAACAATTCCATGGCCTCATGATCTTTGATTGTTTGCAAAAGGTAGTGGAGTGTGGGGTGGAAACTAAAGTTAGATTCTTGTTGTCGTTTGAATTTGGGTATCTTCATAGAATCATTGAATGTTTTTGGTTGAAAGGGACCTTATAGATGACCCAGTTCCAACTCCCCTGACAATGACAGGGACACATTTCACTAGACCAGGTTGCTCAGAGCTTCATCTGACCAGGGATGGGGCATCCACAATATCTCTGGGCAACCTGTGCCAGGGTCTTACCACCCTTATAGTAAAGAATTTCTCCCTAATATCCAATCTAACCCTACTCTCTGTCAGTGTGAAGCCATTCCCCTTGTCCTGTCACTTCAGACCCTTGGAAAAAGTCTCTCTCCATCTTTCTTGTAGCTCCTTCAAGTCCTGGAAGGCCACAATTAGGTCAGCCTAAAACCTTCCCTTCTCCAGGCTGAACAATCCCAGCTGCCTCAGCCTTTCCTCCCAGCAGAGCTGCTCCATCATCTGATCAACTTGACTGAGAACAAGTCTACTACAAGGCAAACAGTTTGCACAAAGCAGGAGACAACTGCAGTGTTACTGCAGGGAGTACTTTCAGTCAAGCTTGCAGGTCACTGTGGAGGCACCACTTCAATCATACCAGTTCTCTCCACCAGTACTGGTTTCCACCCCTGCTTGGCAAATCCTCAACAGTCAACATGGAGGTTTCTGGTCTCAAACACCAGCAGGCTCAGAGTTTCACATCTGAAGAGCCAAAGTCCAAAGGCTGCAGCTGGAACATTCCCATGAGTTACCATGGGTGGCTTTTGAACAAAAGCTGTTGCCACAAACATACTTTGAAATCACAAGCAATGTGCCTAAAACATGTGCACCACATGATGATAAAACTCAATCACACATTTACAATGCATTGAAATGTCCTCAGAGCAGGACTAAAGCCAGAACAGCCTCTTCAGTGGGAATTCTGCAATTATAATACCTTCTCATTTTGAATTGGAATAAAATGGTAAACTTTGTATTTTTCAGAAACATCTTTATAATTGTTTTAGGTCAAGGGAATTTTTTTCTTTAAATAAAATAATAACTTTTTTCACTTTGAAACATTATACAATATAAAAAAACCTCCAAGTCACTTCAGGACAAAGCATTGCAATGTTCTGCTTCACAAAAATTCAAATGTTCCTTGTTAGTATGATCTGAATGCTTCATTGTGAGTTGACTTTTTGCACACATACCCCATATTTGATAAATATGCCTTCTTGTGTATAGACACATTTTTGGTAGAACATTGAGTGAAGCAACATTTGTCCATGACTAAGTGTTCATGGGGAAAAATATTAACCTAGTCAGTAGTCACAGAACATTAAGAAAAAGTAAGTTTCAGTCCATGACCTTACTGCTTATCTCACCAAATCCAATATCTGTAAAACAGTGTATCAGTGACTGTTGTAAAGTATGACATTTTATAGTTGTGTGTGTGTATATATTCATAAATAGGAGAAGGAATGTTTCCCATGCCTAGATTTAATGGGCTGATTTACCTAATGTAGAGTACTACGAGAAAAAATAATGAATATTTTCATGCTCTTTTCTAAATGAGAACTGTTTAATTCCCAGTATCTCTGCACCTTTTAAACTACTTGAAGTGTTGAGTATTATTAAAAAACTCAGTCTGAAACCCAGTGCTCTATGTGGACACACAGAAATGGGATTACCTAGATCACAGACCTGTACAACTTTGCTTAACTAGGATTTTCTAAAAGTGGAACTTTAAATGAAGATTTACAAGTGAAGCAAGCTGCAGAAATGGAGTTTAATACAAGATGAAAGATAATCGATGTGTTATTCTCTGCTCCTTTTGCTGTTATTGACACTGTATTTCAATGAGGTTTGCCACCTTTAAACACAACCTTGGTTCTTACCATAACCCCTTCTGTGTAATGTCATCTTAGGTTTTCATGGTTAAAGCTCCACATGCCTCCAAAATAAAAATGACCAGGTTATTACTGAGGTTTTTTAGTTCCTATTTTACCTTCATAACAATAGAGTGTATTTATTTTTACATTGTACTGCACACTGCAATGAGTGCTTTCTGCCCAGAATTGTAGGGACTTACCCAAAAGTTGGGATTCAGATGGGACCAAACTATATTAAGTCTATGGGTCCATCCTAAAGTACCTTTTTCTGAGTAATGGACCAAAACTGCTCTGGCCAGGAGAAATCTGCAATACATGGACAAGTAAATGGATCACTCCTGGTTTGGTATTTTTAAATTTGGGGGACTTCTTTAATCAGCTGTTACAGTTTGTCATTCAGGAAATAACTCTTTTAGTAAAGGCAGGACTACACAAGCTCTAACCCTGCCCAGTACCTTCACCTTTGGTTTTGACGTCAAGACAACAATTAGGTTTCAACTGTGTCCACACCCCAGAGAAACTTGGCACCCACCAGCTGAGCCACCAGCAGGTAAGGCAAGGACTGCAAATCAAGGCTTTCCAGCCTTTAACAGGCAGATCTCCAGATTTTCTGCTGCTTGGGAAACAGCTCCTTATGAGTTCTGTGGTTCCAGGGCCCATGGGCTGCCTTAGGCCAGAGCCAGGAGTGCCTTCCCAGCCCTTGGATAAAGGACATTCCTACAGTGCCTGTTGTGCTGCTTGGCCATGTCAGACACTACTGGTGAGTACATTAAGAGGTTTAACAGATCTAACAGAGACTGGGTGCACAGGAATAATATCCTGAAGGTTCACAGGAGCCTGGAGAATGCAGTCTGGCAGCACAATGCACAGTAAACTCCAAAAGTGTAGCCAGCATCTGCACCAGTGTGGCCCCACATTCACAGGGTGGTGAACAGCTCTGGGACCATGGACCCACCTTTCCTGAGCTGGGTATTTGCCTGCATGGCTATAGGAAGGCATTTCCAAGGTCCCAGGTAGCCCACATAAATTGTGCAAATCCACCTCTCCCTTCAGCTCATGAGATTTGCCACAGTAATGAAGTTTTCAATATTCAATACAGAGCTCATTTCTGTGATTCTCTTGTTATGTTAGATACTGATCATTACTTGGCAAGAATTCACAAATCAAATCCCAAACATGATCTTGAGAACACACCTCCAGCTGCTCATTTGATATGCATCAATATCAATCAATACTCAGAGATCAGGACAGTAAGTTGTACTTTAAATGTCCTAGAAGTACAAACTGAACCATATTTTAGGCAGCGTTATGGAAATGGAGGTGTGGGAATTTTGTTTGCTCCGTAGCTGCCTGTTCCCATCTGCATGGATAAAATTAATGGCAAACCCTCAGAATCACAAATAACAGCTATAAACTCCAGCAGTGAACCAATGGTGCCTGTCTTCTCTTGCTGCTTTTAAAAATATCCCCCAAAGTGAGCTTTACAAAAGGCAAGCCAAGCCTTTCAATCTGCCTACCCTTAAATCCATAAAAACAAGTTCATGCATAGAAGGTTGGAAGTTATAGTTGACTAGATCAGATGTCAGTCATAATTCTTAGGTGGTTTAAAGAGAAAAAAACCCTTAAGCATTTATTTCAGATGTTGAGAATCACTGTTCACTCTTGCATGGCTTCAGCAGCTTCTTCTTTTGCTCTACTGACTGTGTGTTGGGGTTAAATCCATGTTTCATGGATGATTTTTTAAAGTACATTGTTGTGCTTCACTCTGACCACCAGGTAAGTCTGTGACTAGTGACCACATGCCTTTCTGTTTTGGAAACCATTTAAAAAGCAACACTGACATAAATTTAAGACAGGGACAAGATCCAAGAATCAGCATTGCATTTGTGACCTGTGCAGAAGGGTTCCTGTCTCCTCAGAAACAATATATCCAATATTATACAATAAAAAACCAGCCACCCATAGCTATTTATAATATTAATAAGAAGCAGCTCATTGCTACTATTCTGCCTTCCTGAATGGTCCATATAACGGGACAAAAGACAGGAGTAATTAACATCACTATAGAAATTAATTAGTATTATGTCACCATCCCACTCCAGCACTTAATAACACGTATTTCAGAATTGCAGATATATGGAATTATCAATACAATTTGGAACCTGCCATTCATATTGAGATTGCACTACTGTAATTAGACGGCTTTATTCTATCCATTGTATATATTATATATATACAAGCAGTATATATCACACACCCATCGAAAACATGGTTTAAGTACCTCTGGTATCATACCAAATCATTTAAAACTTTCTATCATTGTCAAAATACTGGGAAAAATCTGGAAAAACTGAGTCACATGACAAACCAGATTTTTAAATAATACCAGTTACTGATATTTTAAAATCAGTTTCTCTTGTTCATCACTTTCTGTGGACTGTATTGAGACACTATACTGCTCTCTCTGGGCAGTAAGGATTTGTCCAGGGTCCACGGCAGTGGGAAAATAATCCCACTGGTTCCGGTGATTTGAGGAAATTTTGCCCCAAACCACAGTGAAATTCTGTGAGGTCTCATTTCCCAAGTGTTATGGCCTTATCTTTGAAATCAGAACAAAGTAGGAAATGCTTTTGTCATCAGTCCAGGCAGGTGGCTGCTGCTGCTGCTCTACATGTAGGAAGAACTAAAGAAAGTTTTCTTTGCATGATGCACCACTCAATGGCCACTGATAGAATCACAGAATGATTTGGGTGGGAAAGGACCTTAAAGATGATCTGGTTCCAAACCCTCTGCCATGGGCAGGGACACCTTCCACTAGATCAGGTCACTCAGAGCTCCATCCAACCTGGCCTTGAACACTTCTATGATGGGGCAGCCACAGCTTGTCTGGGCAACCTGTGCCAGGCCTTGCCCACCCTCACAGGGAAGAATTTCTTCCCAATATCTACTCTAAACTTACTCTCCATCAGACTAAAATCATTCCCCCTTGTCCTGTCCCTCCATCCCTTGGAAACAGTCTCTCTCCATCTTTCTTGTAGCTCCTTCAGATCCCGGAAGGCCACATCAAATCTTCTCTTCTCCAGGCTGAACAATCCCAGCTGTGCCAGCCTTTCCTCCCAGCAGAGCTGCTCCATCCTCTGCCCATCCTGGGGCCTCCTCTGGCCTCTCCAGCAGCTCCATGTCCTTCCTGTGCTGCCCCCAGGGCTGGAGCAGCTCTGCAGGGGGGTCTCACCTGAGGGGGCAGAGGGGCAGAATCCCCTCCCACAATCAGCCCACTCTGCTTTTGTTGCCAAAGGCATCTGCATCCTAAATAAAATAACTGAGGCACAGTCGTTACAACACTCCCCTCAATGGAAACTCTTTGAATACACCCAAATCCTGTCAGATCCCACATTCTTGGCTGTGTATTTACCTTCCAGGTGACCCGAATGCTTTGTGAGGATATGGGCTCCAGCTGCACATCCTGAGGTGGACCATCAGGAGCTGGGAAGACAGAAGAGAGATGCATCAAAACCAGCCCTCACAGCCCCCAGAATCCAGTGGTTCACATATCAGAGCACCATCTGAACACCCAAGGTGACAGAGTTTTGTGCTGAGTCAATGTCATATGGAAACTTCATCAAACAAATCCGGGGCCTGGCACCTTTCACATTCAGGCGTTGTCCTGGCCAACAGGGACATAAAACTCATTCTGAAACACAGCAAGCTGTAAATAAAATAAGAGGGAGTAATTGTGACTTTTCTTGTTTAGAGATACTCTCACAGTGCTGTTTCTGCACTGTAAATAGTTAAGACGCATTTTCAGCAGTCAGAACCCTGTGGGTGATAAAAAAGCAGCAGAACCCATTTAAAACAGGTGGGACAGGAGCTACTAATCAGCCTTCACCATGTTGCAAACTTTCCACTGGGATCTCTTCCAGTAGAGATTGAGAACATTCAGTCCAATATCAAATTTTTACACATAAACTCCTGCATACTTTATCCCCTTCCACTCTACAGCCTGGAAATCAGACAGAAAATACCTGCCAGATGGGAAAAGCCTGAGTCAGGAGAACTTTTGTTTGCTCTCAGCACATTGCCAGAAGTGTGCAGGATGCTTTAAAGGTGAGTGGAAAAAGGAGGTCCTCAGTCTGAGGGAACCTACTTGTCATCCGGGCAGCTACAAAGAGGATCAAGAATCATCTGGGGTTGAATGGAGAGATGTGAAGGGAATTGCTTGCTCAGCGAGATAAATCACGGGAAAAGAGAGATCTGAGCAAGGGGATGGAGTTATCTGGAGCTGCTGCAGAGGGTTCCCTTGATGCAGAATATGGCCTCAGTAAAAGGCATTAAATTAAGTTCAACAGCATGACAAAGGAAGCAAAGCAACAAAAAAGGGTGAGTTGGGGCTGGTGGAGGTGGAGCAGCAGAATATGAGAGGAACCAGAACATTGTGCTTTAACTGATGAAAGCAGAGAGACAAAAAATACAGCCTATAATATGTTCAGGTTATTAATATGCCCTATTCTCTGCCATTCCTGACTGTCCTTCATATGGGACATTTCCAAAGCCTGAAAGAACTTTATTTCCTTTCCTCTTGCATTAATATAAAGGCAGAAGAGGAAAAAGTCCCCCAGTAAAAATGAGATCTCTGTGAATTTTTTGAAGTCAGACCTTGATTCTGTCCCCCTGTTGACAAAAATTAATGCCATTTCTCCAGGGTACATTAAAAGGTAGTGGAATTTGAGCGATGCATTTGATCCTAAAAATGGGGTTTAAATGTGCCCTTTAAAATCTTGATTTTTCCTTGAAGGACACCGAAGTTTTTACAGACCTGAAGAGTTAACTGCTCCCAGCATACTATGGTGAAATGTTAAAGAAGAA
Source organism: Sakesphorus luctuosus (assembly GCA_013396695.1). Taxonomy (NCBI): domain Eukaryota; kingdom Metazoa; phylum Chordata; class Aves; order Passeriformes; family Thamnophilidae; genus Sakesphorus; species Sakesphorus luctuosus. The sequence goes on along the minus strand of VWZD01006692.1, from coordinate 37,953 downwards.
GTAATTTGTTTTTAAATACTTAATGCCATGGAGAGTTTGTGGCAAGGACATAAAGAAAACCCAGATATCCCAGTTTCCTCTATTGATTTCTCTATTAGGCAATGTCCATTATGCTTCTTTTTCCCTGACAAGTGTTAGTGCAAGTGTGTACTTGCATCTATTTTCCAACACGTGAGCTTACTGGGGTTGTATGGAAAGAAAGATGTGGTCTGCAAGCTTTGAAATCATCCCACCCTTAACCATCCTTTTCCCAGAGAGACTCTTTACAGTTCTCTTTCTAATAGTTATTGGGTCATGGCAATGTGTGATACACAATCTGTGCCCTTTACCAACAGCGTGGTTGGACTTGTTTAGTTTTTATATTGTCCTTCTTGGACCCCTGTGTTGCTCCCTTCTCATTCCCTTCCCTCTCATTCCCTGTACCCAGGCTGTTCACCATATCCTACTGTAAATGCAGAGAACAGAAATAAACAGTGATCAAAAAACTGTTTCCCATCACCTGAAATAAAACCCCAGGGGAAAAACATCAAACATCACACACCTTGCCTAAGCCTGACCTTCCCTCTCCCAACTCCTCCCTAGGCAGATCAGTGACTTTTGAATACAGTTCCACACTGCTGGTCTTTTCCTCCCAACAGAAGCTCCTTAAAAGACAGCAGCAAAAGGATCCTTTATTCTGAAACTTGGTTACAAAGAACTGAATAAAATGTGATGTTAAGGTTCCATCCTGTTCATGGAGAAGCTGTTTTTTTTTTTATTTCAAGGCCAGCTGCTGATCCTGACAACTTAATTATCAGTGAGAAAAACCTGGCAAAGAAAAAACATCATAAGCATGGGAGAATAAGCATGAGAGAGTAGATCCAAGCTCCACCCCTGTACTTTGATGTATATGCACAAGGGAGGATGGGCTTTTGGGGGCTACAGATGCTGCTGGCTGGAGGAATGGATAGTCTGTTTTCTCCAGTGATTTCACATTTTCCTTGAATAAAGGAAGAGGAAAAACCCTGCTCAAGTGATAAATATTTTGCAAACAAACTATTCCCCATGAATAAGGCTGTTCACTGGAGGGTTTCCTTCCACTAGGATGAAAAAAGGAATGAAGCTCATATCTGCAGCTTTACACTGGCAGCCCTTGTGTCCTGTTCTTCCTCAGGAAGTCCCTCAGAACCCAAAACACGTTCTTCTGACAAAAGGTAGAGTTTCACTGTAGTAAATTCACCCACAGAGAAAAGGAGTGGGAATTACTATTATATTCACATGATCTGAACTGGAAATAGTCACCAAGTGTTCAAATCCAAGACCAACAAGATTCTTGAAAAAGCAGGAGAGCTTTCATCACCAGGGCACTGTCCTCCAGCTACTTGCACCACAGTTGTCCTCCCTAAATCCCCAAAGAAGGAAGCAGTGCTGGCTTAACATAAGATAACAGGCAAAATAAACTTGACAAGACAAAAATGATGTTTTCAGATATGAATGAGCAAGTTCCTTCATGGTCAAGACCTTTCAAAGTAATTCCATCCAGTTGCTAAGGATGTTGAAGCTGCTTGAGTCACTCTCAGCACCTTTGTGCACTGTATAGAATTGCAATGTGTGCCTGGCAGGAGTATTTGTGACCATTCAACATTGTCATTTCTAATTGCTAAAAGTGAAAATGCCCCCATAGTCCTCCTGTTAGAGAACCCTGTAATGATGTAGAAGAATAAAAGGTTAAAGGTAAAAATAAAATTTGGACTCGATGATCTTGGAGGTCTTTCCCAACCTAAATGATTCTGTGACACATGGCAACAAAGAACAGGGGGATGACAGTAACTAATGACAGCCAAATGACTCATATACAGAGATCAGAAAACTAAATGAAGGGTGAGTTGAGTGATGGAATATTCAGCAAGATTTGAATCAAGTGCATCAACATTCTTAAAGGGAGGTAACTTTAATTAGTTACCTATATTAATATCTGAACACCTAAAGAAAGCAAAAATACCCACAGGGGAGGAACCACCACTAAAAATAGGATGTTGCTGATTGAGTTGCCTCACTGTAGGTATAGGTGTGTTATTTCCAGGAGCACATGCTGAAAATTTGGAGCACAATGTCTCCTTTCACCACTAGATGCCACCGAACAGCTTTAATTACAGCCTGCACAACGAAGCTGCAAAAGTCACAACGTTCCATGGGAACAACTCAGTGATCCCTTCGGTGCAGCTGCAGCCACATCAGCAGCATTCCATGTAAAGATTCCTCACAGCAGAGGGATAACTCCCAGCACATTTTAGGTGCCACAAAGGCAGGGTGTACCTGCTTCATCCGTGGTGATGGTGAGCTCGTTGCTGGCCTCGCTCTTGCCAATGCGGTTCTTGGCGTACATGCGGATGTTGTAGGTGGACGAGGGATGCAGGTCAATGATGGTGGCCTGGTTCAGCTGAGGGGACACATCTCTGGTTCTCTGAACAGAATCCCAAGAGTCTGTTTAAGGAGAAATATCAATAAAAACAGACAAATGAATGGTGATGTTAACAGGGCTGACACAAGCACGCAGTTCAATGGCTCACCGAGCAGGACTGCTGGTTACCCCAGCAAATGCCTGGTGCTACAACCAAATCCAGGGATCACCTTCCCAACCAGCACTCCTGACTGCTACAAGTGGGCTGCTGTGAGCAATGGGATCTCAGTTCTGGGCTCAGCAGCAAATCCAAGGAAATAGCTACCCTTTGAGGAGGTGGGAGAGGTGATTCCCTATTGGGAGTGTGCTCTTTTACTATTGTTATGTTGGAATAACTGTGAAAAAGATGGGAGCTGCTGTTCTAAAGGGATTCTCACTCAGCAAGAGTTGGTTGTGCTCCAGAAAAAGGGGGAAAGGGAGTTAATAAACAGGAGTGGCTGAGGGGGGACCTTCTTGCTTTCTGCAATCCCTGCCAGGACGGGGGAGCGGGGGTGGGTCGGGCTCTCCTCCAGGGCACAGGGACAGGAAGAGAGGGAACAGCCTCAGGCTGGGCCAGAGCAGGGTCAGGTTGGACATCAGGAGGAATTTCTTCATGGAAAGGGTTGTTTAACACTGTAAGGGGCTGCCCAGGGAGGTGGTGGAGTCTCCATCCCTGGAGGTGTCCAAGGAAGGACTGGCCGTGGCACTCAGTGCTCTGGGCTGGGGGACAAGGTGGGCATCGGGCACAGGGTGGACTTGATGGTCTTGAAGGCCTTTTCCAACCTTAATGATTCCATGATTCTAATGGAGGTCTCTTAGACTAGCAAGGATCAGTCAGAAGGCTTGATCCCAAACTCCAGGAGCAAACAGTGAGCACAGGCTTGGAGCACTTATGACATGGGGCTCAGCACCCTCCAGGACTGGTGTTATTTCCCTGCCTCATTTTAGGATGCAGAAGCTGTTTAATACAAGGGGAATGTAGACCCCTCTTAGCTATCAGTGTATATCTGTAAAAGGAGGAGTAAAATATTATTATTTGTGCTTACTATTCATCTGACTATTATGTTTTTTATAAATTATCCTGACATGTAATAGGAAAAAGGATGGATATTGGCCAAATACAGCAACTCCTGTTTTCATCCAATAACAAAAAAAAAGAGAATTTATCGTTATAAAGCATCTTGATGTCTTTTGTGGGCTGCCATCCTTCATATTCTTTCTTCCTGCAGGTGATGTTCCTCCTTTAACCTCTGCAGCATCCTGTGAGGATGCCCCTGGAGGCTCTCAGGAGTGTTTTACAGCCTGGGTCACTGTAGGCAGCATTGCAGAAAGCTCAGCAGGTAAGAAAGACTGGTTTAAAAATAGAAAACTCACCCAGATACAAAATACCTGCACAAACTGGGGAAATTCTTTTGTGTGAGTTTGCTAAAAGATGCACAAGTTGTCACAATGACACCTGCATTTTGGCTGCTTCCAGGGCCTGTTTGTATCCAAGGGGCTTTGTTTAAATGAGAAACGTTCAGGAATTAGACATTTAAGTGATGGTTAAAGTCACTTGGATGTATTTTACCTTGGTAAACATTTTATCTTGGTTTGTCACAGATTTTTTGGTGGGACACTTTCAGAAGCTGTAAAGGAATTGTATCTGCAGGCAGCACTTCTACAATTTGCTCTCAGTTTGCTGCAACTTTAGAGAATTTCTTAAAGTTTACAGAATTTTAACCAGCAGTTCCACTCCATTGAGTTAAATGTCACAGAGAGTCTCCTCCTGTGCTTCACCAAATGAAATGGAATTTCCAAAAAAGACCTGCTTGGTATGGAGATTGTGTTAACTTTCCCTTGTGGGTGATAATTTCTCTTAATCTAGTCTGTGTATTTTCAGGTTGCTTTAGCTTTCACTTGGTTGTTTAAAATACTGACCTCTGATAAGACTCTGTAGTACATATTAATTACTGAAATCAAAGAAAAAATTCCAGTGATTTTTAGTAGATTTAGTAATTACACCCCATGGAGGAAGAGAGATGAAAACTCACAGTCTCCTGTACTTCTAAACACAGGTTTTCAGTGTTTATTTATGGGTAATGCATGGATTTCAGGAGCTTGTTTTGATGCATGCACCCCCTTTTGGAAGGTTAAAATACACAAACAAGGGTAATCCTTCCAAAGAGGAAAAGAATTCTCTCCAATTTAAAAAAAAAAATAAGTGTTAATAAGAAAAAAAGGGAAAAAATTAATTAAAAAATTTAAAGTGTTAGTAAGAAAAAAGAAGAGGGGAAAGTTAATGTTATTGTCTTCTGGCAAACCCTAAAAATATTTGCTTGTGTCCACATGGTAAGTAAATGAGGTCTTAAGATTGACTATTGGCTCTTCTGGTGTTTATTGTTGTTGCAAAGTACTCTAAAATCTACTTATGCGGGAAGACTGACAAAATACTGAAAACAAGCAGCTATGGGCTACAAAAACAACAAAAAAACCAAAACCAAAACAAAGCAAAACAAACAAAAACCCAAAAAGAAACCCAAACCAAACAAACAAACAAAGAAAAACCAAAGGAAAAGAAAAAAAGAAAAAAAAAAGGAAGGAAAGAATGAAGTTTTAAACTTATATTATTCCATTCATTAAATGTTACGTCCAGGCTTTTCTTTGTGTTATACAAAAATTTTCAGAAGTTCTTAGAGAATGATCTATAAAAAACGAAACCCAGCAGCTTCCTGGGAGGCAGGACGGGAGGTAGGACGGGAGGCAGGACGGGAGGCAGGATGGGGAGCAGGATGAGAGGCAGGACGGGAGGCAGGATGGGGAGCAGGACGGGAGGCAGGACGGGAGGCAGGATGGGAGGCAGGATGGGGAGCAGGACGGGAGGCAGGACGGGAAGCAGGATGGGAGGCAGGATGGGAGGAAGGACGGGAGGCAGGATGGGGAGCAGGATGGGAGGAAGGACGGCAGGCAGGATGGACTGGGGCTCTCCCAGCCGGACTGGGCGGATTTTGGGGGCTGCAGCCGCCCTCAGGGCTGGGTCGGCGCTGCCACCTGGTGGCCACAGCCGGTACTGCACCAGCCCCGCGCCCGATGCGGCCCCGGGGCAGGTTTTGGGAGCACTTCCAGCTCTGCGAAGCCATTGGGGTCCCCGAGGGATGCCCAGGTCACTCTGCGCATAAGAAAGCGCAATTTAGCGGAGCTGATGCGCAAGTTATGCCTAAGATTTCCTTAATGGCATCAAAAATAAAAAGGATGAGGGGAGAGGCACCAAGGACTTACAAGGCTGTTCCTGTGTTCAGACCTTTTATACACCTGTGGGCTGCATTTGGCTGTCTCCATGAAGAGCCAGGTCTGGGTGAAACAGGGACATTTCTGTACAGACAGGTGTTGTCCCCAGGTACCAAAACATCCTGAACTGCTGCTATCCACAGTGCTCCTGCATTGCAACTGCACCCTGCAGATACCACTCCCCGTGTGCCAGGCAACTCTGTGCTCCTTTCAGAGGGTAAAGAATATGTCTTTTTTGTCTGATGGGGTAGATACCAGCAGTGCTGGGCTAATGACAGGACTCAACCATCTTAAATGTCTTTTCCAACCTAAATTCTATGTTCTATGATGGGATACACGAGGGCAGCGCTATATTATACTATATTTTATATATATATATATATATATATCAAATATAGCATTATAGTATAGTGAAGTCCACACATGATATGTGGTCACCTGCACATTCTCTGAAACTTAAAATTCTTCATTTTTCCTTCTTGAGAAGCCTTAGATGATGAATCCTGATGTAAACTCATTTCTGGGTCCTCAGGGCAGGCAGCATAGGTAGGAAATTCCCACTAAACACAACTGGGCAATTTGCAGCTTTACTTTGGTGTTGGCAGGATGTTCCTTGAGTTTAACATATGGATTGTGAGTGTATAACCTAAATTTCCCTCCCTCCCTTTAATACCAGGACACTGTGAGAAGTTTTCTTAATTCCTTCTCTTTGTTCTAAGTTCCCCCCCAACTACTCTGCAAGTTTTGTTGCCATCTTTGGAATTTCATCTTCTTGACGACTTAATGAATGACAAAAATTGTGTGCAAGAATTCAAAACCCTGATCCTGTTTCTCCAAACATTCAGCCTCAGAGTCCATAAAATGACATTTCTGTTGTTTGCATTGAGAAGAAGATAATCTGCTCTTTTTAGGACATGACCTCCAGGATTTATCTTCATATTTAGATAAAGAAATGTTTTCTTCAACACCAATTCTGCCACCGACTTATTTTCCTTTCTTTAAATTCTCTAACCTTTATGAGTATGTTTTGTCTTGATGTTTCCAGACAATCTGATGATGCTTCACGTGCTGTCTTGCTACTGATTTATCATGTCACATTAGGGAGACATAATTTTGCAGTGCAAGTTCATGGTGATTGCCACTTTATCTTTGCCTGCATTCTGCATTATCACTTGAAAACATTGAACTAAATCTAAGAAAGATGTTTTAGAACTCTTGAGTCCCCTCCCACCACTATTTCATTCAAAGGAAGGCAGCTCAGTCTTCCAAGATGGGATTATGCTGAGTCACATGATTCAGGAATACAAGTGATGTTTTAGGGTGAGAAAGGAGCCTGTTGGGCAAGAATGACTTTCAGAAACTGTTCTGGAGCAGGTGGGAGGTTGGAAAGAAAGAGAAATGCTCAAACAGAAAGCAAATCCCAGAATCTTTTAGGTATAAATGTCCCTTGAAGGCATCTTTGCCTGGTCTACAACTCCAAAGCTGCAATTCCTGACCGTGGCCTCAGTGGAGAGTTTTCACTTCTTATCTTTCAGGACCCTTTCTCACCTGCACATTATCAATTCCATTTACAAGAAGCGCAAAAATGGTGACTGGTGATTTAACACTTCTGAAAATGTTTTATCTAGTAATGAAAACATCACAACATTTTTTCCCAAGTAAAGCACAATGTAGATAAATGAGCAATATTAAAGATGTGCATTAGAATAATTTTTTTAAAGGGTGTATTTGCTAATTTTATGGACAAGTTAATTTTTATTTCTCAGAACTAAAGGCAGAAGTCTGTAAATGTACTAGAGCTTCTCTGATAAACGGAGTATCTCACTGATAAGCACACATAGTGTTCCTATTAATGGATTATGTTCCCTTACATATAGAGCAGCAAACTGCAACATGAAACAGGACAATATAATTTCTCGGTGTCTTTTTGGTCCTACATGAAATATGACAATGTTGTTCCATTGCAATTTTCTTTCTAGTCCCTTCTCAGATCCCAAATCAGGGATGGTGTTTAACAATGTGCCTCATTAGAGGTGTGATCTTAAATCACAAACCCAGTTCAAACAAATTTAGAGTGGTTTCAGATTTCAAGAGACAAGGAATATTTTGGGTGTTTAATATGTGCAGGAACAGGAATCGTTTTCTGACTTCAGTGTTCAGAAAACTACCAGAGTTTTCTTTGTCTAAAAATTCTCGTAACTACTCTTTTCCACTGCTTATTTTCCAGGGATACCATACACTCCTCTATCAATAGAAAATAAGTCCTAAAATTCAGTCCTACGGGAAAAGATAATTAGTGGGGGGGG
>VWZD01006692.1:10097-29706 GCA_013396695.1 Sakesphorus luctuosus | reverse complement strand
AAAAAAAAGGACAACAAATGAAGATAAATCTTCCCATGGAAGATTAAATAAACCGTGATAAAAATTTCCATCAGGCAGTTTCAATTTATGAATTATCTCTTGCGATGCAAATGCAGTGATGGATGACTCGCGGTGGGAATTACCGCAGAGGGAGATTGTTTCTCACCAGACTTGTTCTTGCACTCGATGTCGTAGCCGGTGATGGGGCTGTTGCCGTCGAAGCCCATGGTCCAGCGCAGGGCGATGCTGCGTGCTCGCACCTCTCGGATCTCTATTTCGGGAGGGTCGGGCGGTTCTGAGCAAACACACACAGAGTTTCAGTGAGAACAAAGCCCTCGACAAAGAGGTGACCTCATCACTGTCTAGAACTACCTGAAGGGAAGTTCTGGCCAGGTGGGGGTTGGTCTCTTCTCCCAGGCACTCAGCAATAGGACAAGGGGGCATGGGGGGCTCAAGCTCTGCCAGGGCAAATTGAAGTTGGAGAGCAGAAAAAACTTCTTTGCAGAGAGAGTGCTGAGGGATTGGAATGGGCTGCCCAGAGAGGGGGTGGATTCCCCATCCCTGGAGGTTTTTCAGCTGAGCTTGGCCGTGGCACTGAGTGCCATGATCTGGTGACGGGACTGGAGTTGGCCCAAGGGTTGGACTTGATGATCTCAGAGGGCTTTTCCAACCCAATCCATTCTAGGATTCTATGAAAGTGACACCGATGAGCTCCTGGTGCTCAGCTCTCCCAGGTCGCTCATTAGCACCCTCATCCAATTAATCACCCGCCGGAAATACTCAAAGAGGGAGAGGAAAAGTCGCTTTCCAAGTTGGATGTCATCTTGAATACTGCTCTTTACCATCTTACTTGCAACATGGAGTTGCATTTCCTGAAGAGCATTCCAGCTTGGACTTTCATGCTGGAAAAGATGCTTTGCCTCAAGCATCACATTTCACTTCTACAGATTTTACACAAAACATGATGTGTTTTGTTTAAAATATGAATGCTAAACTCAAAAGTGCTAAATATGGTGGTGATTGGGAGAGTAAAGTTTTTGTCTCTTTGCGAGTGTTTAAAAGGCTTAATTTAATAACAGAATGACTTAGTAACAGCATAAAATCACTCTACAAGCCTCGTTTTCTCTCTAAAGTTGTAAATAAACAGCATTCAGACCCATTCTCATGCCCCCTTGAATGAATTGTCGTGGCACTTTAAATGAGCAGTTGCATAACTGGGAACCTGCCCCCAAACTCCACCTGAATTTTTCAACAGGGCTGCCTTAGGCATTCCCTGGAATCTGCTGTTGCTTGGAATCAAGGACAGGGAGAAAGAAATTCACAAGTGGGGGGAATTTGCTGTGTGGATGCTCAAAGGTCCCCAGGGAACAAGGGCGAGAGCTGAGCAGTGGCCAGGGCTGAGTTTGTCACCTCCACCTGTCTGGGAGTGAAACCTGCGGGAGGGGAACCTCAGCCCTCGAGTTTGCATCGTGCAAACTGCTCACCATTTATTTTGACGCATTGAACTTGAAATATTTGGCTTGAAATTCCACAGTGGGTTTAACATTTCTCTAGAGATGAAGGAAGACACATTTGCTTTATCTTAGGCTTGGGCTTTAAGCACATTTGTTTTTTAAAAACAAATGCAACCCTCTCCTCGAAAGTAAAACCCCCTCACATCCACGGGGTCCCTACTGAAGATGACAGTTTGAAGCATTTAGCACACTGCCAGTGAGTGTACTTAAGAAAAATTCTTCTTATTAATTTGTAGAGATTCAAGCTCGTCCTTTGTTTTGATTTTATCTGTGAGGCTGAACATCTTCATGCAGCTCCTCATTTCTGTGACAATGGGGAACGTATTTAATTAGGAATCAGAGCCTCCCTCCTTCTAGAGATTTCTGAGCATGCCATGCACTTACTGGCCTACAATAGCTGTATTTTTTTCTTTATGTTGTCCTCTTCCTACCTTGCACAGTGAGCTGAATTATTCCACGATCCTCCCCGTAGGAATTGATGGCATGGCAGGAAAAGAAGCCAGAATCTTCACGCACAGTTGGCAAAATCTAGGGGTGGTTTGAAAAGAAAGGGATTGATTGAACAGCAAGCAGAGAAAATAAACCAACAGCTTTCCTGTGTGGGGCAAGAAAAATTGTGCAAACTGCTTTACTTGGCAGCAATAAATAGATGTTGCATCTAATACACATACATATGCACAGCAAAGCATCCAAAACACTGGGACTTATCAAACCCAGCAGCACCTGGGCTGAGAAAGCAGGTTCTCAGCTCTACACGTGTAGTCAGGAGTTGGAGCACCACCTATTCCTGGAGCTTCTCCATAGGATTCCTGTTTCCAGTTCCTCACAAGTTTGCCAAGTATTTAACTGTTGGCTGAAATTTTCCATGCAAAATGGTGCCTCCTGCTGCCTCCAAATTTTTTCTGGTAGTTTCTGAAAATAACTCAGGTGGCTGAAGGAGGAAAGAAAGGTTCAAGCACTGGTGAACCCTGTACACTCAGTGTGGTGCTTCATAATAAAGGTTTGTGTGGTCTTTCTTTTCAATCTGTGGTTTAATAGCATGGAAATTTGTATATAATATTTACATGCATGATCATAATGATATTTTTCTACAGGAGCACTGCTTCATTCAACATACAATAAAGAAAGGATTTTTTTGAAGGAGCAGATATTTGAAATACCATTTTCCTCTCAGTGTTCAGTGTGCTGCTCCACACTCTATTTACTGCACACAGTTCAAACTGTGCCCTGAAAACAGACATTCATTTTCTCACAGCATTTTCTGTGCACTCACCTAAGCAACACCCATCGCAGAAACATGAGTGAATTTATTTCTGACACCATGAAGAGTTTTACCACCATTTCATATGGGGAATTAAGGAGCCAGCTATATGATAATGTTTGTGGCTGCTTGACAAGGTGCCACATATTAGCTGAGCCTTGGTAACTCCACGTGCTCTTTATCCCTCAGCAAAACCAAGGTAATATGAGCACAACTCCCAGTCACCACTGGTTAAAATAAATGGATTAATCTCCCACTCTCTGTAAGGAAATTGGAGAGTTATCATCTGAGATGTGGTAATGTGTCAAGCTGTGTGAAGTTGCACGTGTGGCTGAGCTTTAAGGTAGGGAAACAAAAATTTCCAGAGCCCAGTTTGACACATCTTGGGCCTTCCTTCCCCCACTCCAAGTCCTTAGCAATAAATAGCCTTTCTTGTGTTCATTATAGCTTCCACTGAGTTCAGCTGCAGCTATGAGAGCTTAGGGCTTCAGCAAATCAGACCCCCAAGGGCTCAAGGCAAGCACCCAGAAAACAGAGAGCACACAATTATTGGCCACCTGAGAAGAGTCTGGTTTCAATCATCAGCCCTGCATCGAACAGTGTCTTTCATTACTCAACCCTAATGCAACTCCAGAGAAAACCCCAGTAGTGCCTCTCCCAGGCAGGGGTCCTGCAGAAAACCAAGCTGAGTGCACGGCTAAGGATCACATCATCATGCACAGGCACTGGGCTCAGAGCTCCAGAGACAGCCCTAAACCTGACATTGGCTGTTTTGGGGGCATTTCGTCTCTCAGAAATGGAAGGTTTGGCATGTAACACACACATGGATGTAAAACATCCCTTCCATGCACAACTGCTTCAGAAGAGAACTCTCCATACAGGTCTCCAGCCTTCCAAAGGGAAATATTGTTGTGCATCCAGGGACTGTCTTATTAAAGTCAATAAGAAGAATTGGGGCAGAGAGGCCTGGGGGTCAATCCTACAATTAAATATTTGTAACACAAAAATGTTAATATGAACAGAGTCACACATAAAATTTATTTTTCTCAGAAATCAATGACAAAGATCCCTCACAGAAGGCAAATCTAGATTTTTACTGGATATCATCCAACATGATTTTTGGCTGATAAAGAAAGAGATCTTTTGTAAGAGTTACACTAGAATTTAGACATTCACTGGACAGCTAGAGAAATTGTTCCTTGAGCATAATAAATACATTTTAAAAACATGACTGAAAATGGATAACCGAGAATTTTGAGTGAGAATCAAAATGATTTTTTAAAAAATTCTTTTAGATTTCATAAAGGCATATGCAAAATACCACGTTGAATCCAATGACTGACCTGACTCTTTAAAGTGGTCTCACAAGCCAAAAAGTACTTTGGAAAAAACAGCATTTTTATCTCAAACCAGCTTAATGGTTTGGATGAGAGTAAAGCTGATACAGATCAGAACTGAAGGTCAGATATTTCCTTGGTGTTTATCAGAAGGGTTCTCACACCTGAGCTGTGCTGCCAGGGAAGGGCAGGCTAAGGCATCAGCCACGCTGCTCCTGAGGCAGAAAGGATGCAGGGCTGAGCCTGGATCACTGTCTAGCTGCCTCTGGAATACGGGAAGAGGGAGACTAATTTTTTGGGAGAGGCGGGATGCAGAGGTTTCCTCTACCTCCTCTTGCCGCCAGCTCTCCAGGGGCAATCTGATGTTGTTGGGAAGAGTTAGATGTGTATCCCTATGAAAACCAAACCAAGCACACTGATATATCTGTATCAGTCATGGGTCCCTTTTCTTACCTGCAGAGTAGAGATCACTTCATCTCCAACTTCCTTGGTGGAAACAAGGTAACGGGACATCTCGGGGTTAATGATTCTGTCTTCTTTTTCCCAGCGGACTATGATGGGTTTCTCTCCATGTGCTGTGCAGCTCATTTCCTTCTTCTGTCCTTGTGTTGCCAAGGTGGTGTTTGGGTAGGAAGTTATCATAGCTGGAACTGAAAACACACAAAACAACAAAAAAGGTTGTTCCTCAGTGAGCTGACAGGTGTGATGATACAGGGTTGGCCCTTCAGTCTGTGCCTCTTCCAGCCTGTCCATATTCAACCAGATGGACATAAATGTATTTCATTCCCACATAAAAAAACTCTCATCAGATTGAAGATGGGCCTCAAAGGGAACAGAGCAGAGAGCAGCTGGAACTGGGCAATGAGGCTGCAGAGGGGAGATGAGAGTCCAAAGGAAGCCTGGTTTCATTTATTTTGCTTCTCACATGGAGACTTGTAACATAATGCAATATTCAATATTCCTGGTACATAAAGGTACTGTAACTAATAAGCATTCAGATGTGGGGCAAATAAAGAACAGATAAAATTGTCTTATTCCTTCTGATGAGCTACTGTTTAATTTGCTGACAGTGACATGTTCTGCCAGTGTGTATGACAGTAATGAACTATCAAAATGAGGGCTCAGTTAAACCAGAAGATGTACAAAATTAAAAGAAAGGCTCTGCACCAAAGAGCTTACAGTCCATGCATGTGTTGAGTGCAGCTAAACTAGACTGAAGTGAAAGTATAATTAAACTGACAATAAACCTAGCTAGGTTTCAGGCTTTATTGTATTCAAAAGGTATTTGCAGAACAGTTTGGACGTATCTGTCAACTTTGCTAACCATTCTTTTTAAAAAAAGGCTTAAATTTTAATGTTGAAAACAGTACTTTCTTGTTAGCAAGACTAGTCTTAAACCCCAAGTATTTTCATATTTTGGAATTAAAATCTTCTGGAAACAGGAAGAAAACATCCTCAGAGTGTTTTACTGCAAACCCCTCAAAACATGGCATCTTTGAAACAGGGCAGTGTCTTTGGTGTCCTTGATAGCCTGTGCTTTCCTTCCCACATGGTTTGTCCACCAAGGAATAACATCTGGGCTTCTGTGACTAGGAAGAATCAAAGCCCAGGACTCTTGTCTTTCAGTTCTTCTTGGAAGAAGCTGGAAAGCCCTGGGCAGCACACAGAGCTGCTCTCTTCTGGATGAATCTGTCCACTCCTCTAAAGCACAGGAGGTATCAGCACAGAATCCCTTCTTGGAGCTCCTGCCCTCCAGGGCTGCCCCTGCAATAGCCACACTCCCCTGGTTTTTATGCATGAACTCCTGTCTCATCAGAACCACTCACTCATTCCACCTGAACCTCTCTGGGTCCCTGCTTGAATCAGATGACATTGGCAGAGGACCCGATTTGAGGCCTTCCCATTCTTTCTTCCTGCTTAGATTGCAGCTACAGCCACAAAGCAGAATAAAAATCCCTATTTAAATTAATTACTGTAATTGCACTCTTGTAATGCTAATGCTTGGTGGCATGACCTTTTCACATGCCAGAGCTGTTAATGCTTGGATATGACAATATGTCAGGATGCAGCCCTTCCTTTTCAAAGCCTTCCTGAACCAAAACAAAGTGATTTGAAGATTAACAGGGCCGTGGAGCCGTGGGTTTGAGTTATGAATGGGATCTAATTACGGGGAGAGCTCTTAGAAAGGTCTTGTGTGACACATGAGGCTCCTTAGGCACCCACATGCACTAGTGATGAAGTACATCTTGTTTAACTATTTGGGTATTATGTACCCCCTGGATTTGTCCCAGAGGAGCATTCAAAGAGAAGAAATTATGAATAATCAGAATAGAATATTAGGGTGAGTCTGATTCCATCTTCCAGAGAATGAAAACAGTGTTGGTTTCACCTGGAGTCTGTCAGTATATTGGCAACTAAAGTAAACAATATTTAGGCAGAGGAAAAGGACTTCACATGACAAGCCTTTGAGGTTTATGGTGAAAGCCCTTTACTACACACTGCACACAGTTTATATAGGGTTAAGGCTACGTTCTGTTGGCTAAATTGAATCTCACACCGTCCAGCTACAAATCCTAATTGGTTATAATCCATATCTCACAAGTCCAGTGTTTTGGTGAAATCATCCTGACTGTTTTCAGGAACACCTCTGGTGTCCTGTGAGAAAGTACTGTGTGAATTCCTGGGGAGTGATTTCCTCCCTCCCACTCAGCAGCAGCTGTGGCCTTGTTTACTCTTAGCTAGTAGCTGCTTCAGGCTTACAGGATCCATAGAGACCTGAACTGCTCATCTTTCATTTTTCTGTACCAACAGGCAACCACAAGGATGTAGGAAGATGCTGAACTGAAGTCCAGCACCAGCACTGGACAAGTGCCTTGGACGGCTCAGAGACTGGCAGTTAGAAGTTTTAAAAAGCAGTTTTTCTAGTTCTGTTACCCTGTCTGTGCTGGGTTGATGACTACCACACCCTGTCCATTGTATCCCCCGAGCCAGCCTTCTTTGTGTTCCCTGGTGCCCTTTGTTCTCTTGAGGACCCAGACATTAAGTTAGATTGCCTTGTCCTGGCCCAAGCAGGGCTCCCCATACCCACGAGCTCCACTGGTCGGAGGCCTCGGGCTCCCCTCCCCTCACTGCCCCTGCCACTCCAGGGTAGGAAACCCTGTGTTGGTCTCCTGTGCCTCGTGGCTGGGAGGGGGCAGTGCCAGGGCCCCAGCCAGCCCTGCCCCTGTCCCAGTTCTATTGGTTAACAGACCCTTAACCCTGCCTCTCCCTCAGTTTTCACCCAATCCAGGCAGACCTGGGGACCGCCCCCGCGGGCTATTAATACCTGTGCCTTTTTTGAATAAAAGGATTTCTCTCTGCCGTGCAACTGCCTGGAACTCTTGTTTCTCCCTCTCCCTCCACACCGCACAGAAGAGACCCCTTCTTTTTATTTAAAACTTATACAAGGAGGTTACTTTCAGAAAATCACTCTTTTGTGTGCATTTGCTTATTGCTTCCAAACCCAGAATATAGTGGACCAGAGCTATGCAGCTGCAGGGCTGCCCCTACCTGCACTTATCACAGAATCCCAGGATCACTGAGGTTGGAAAAGCCCTGCCAGCCCCTGGAGCCCACCCTGTGCCCGATGCCCACCTTGTCCCTCAGCCCAGAGCACTGAGTGCCATGGCCAGTCCTTCCTTGACACCTCCAAGCCTCCTTGGGCAGCCCCTTCCAGTGCCTGCCCACCCTTTCCATGAGAAAATTCTTCCTGAAATTCTTCCTAAAATAGCCCCATATATCCTTTTATTCATTTTGCTCATAAATAGGAGACCCAGTTCAAAGGCATGGTGGGCTGTTAAGGAGTCCATGTTACCATCATTAGCTTGTGCCACCACCTTTCTTCCTTCCATAATCTCCCAAGCCTCCCACAAGTCCCTTCCTCTGCATGTCTCTCCCCTCACTGCAACACGCTCCAGTTCCCTTCACCTGTCCCTCTCCTATTCCTGCTGCAAGCTCCTTGGGTTCTAACACATTCCCAACCCCCCTGGCAATGTTTTCCTCCTCCAGCATCATTTCCCATCCTTAATTAAGTCATGTCACCCTCCCAAGCCACCTAAGTGATTTCCTCTACAGCTCCAGTCCTCCTTCCCATCGGTATCTCCTAACTGGAGTTCCTGTGGGGATGGTGAGAACAAGTGCTAACCCCACCCAGGAGATGAGCAGTGGGTGGTTTGTGCCTTCCCACAAGGTCCTTGAGCTCCTGGGGTGCCTGCAGCCCTACGTGGGAGGGCTCAGCAGTCAAAGCAGGGGAACCTTGCAATGGAAGGTCTACTCTCTTCCTTCTTCACAAGCAGGAGCACACAGAAAATGGGATGTCTGCGTTTGGATTGAGATCCCATGGACATCCAGGCACCTTGTCAGGGCCTCCTGCCTCACTTTCATGATG
Organism: Sakesphorus luctuosus; assembly: GCA_013396695.1. NCBI lineage: Eukaryota > Metazoa > Chordata > Aves > Passeriformes > Thamnophilidae > Sakesphorus > Sakesphorus luctuosus. The sequence continues at coordinate 21,168 of VWZD01006692.1, read as the reverse complement.
GATGACAGAGCCAAACCAAACACCACAACTCTCCTTCTGGCTTTTTAAAAACCACAGTCAAGCTTGTGAAGCTCAATTTTTTCCCCCAACATACTTTCTTAATAAGAGCAGCATAAAAACATGTAAAGAAAGATGACTTTATTCCTCAGATACAGCTTTATCCCTGCTTATCCTTCCCTTCTTCTCACATAATCTTCCACACTGATTCCTTATTGCCATAGCAATGCCTCACAGCTAAATATTTCTCCTTCCTCCAAAGCTGATTTTTTACTCTTCACAATTTATCTCCAATGATCCCAAACCATAAGCTCTTCTTTTTATCTTCCTCTATGTCAAAAGATTTCTGGTAACAAAGCCACTTTCCCAAGGATATTTTAAGCAACGTATTTCTTCATCCCCCAACTATCTTTAATCAAATTACTGATGCAAATAACTGAGACAAATATGCTGGTGCTTTACTGACAAAATAATCCAGAAAACTGTAAATAAGCAAAACTGCTCTACGTACCCATGAGATATTCTCTCAGGATGCCTTAAAAGAAGTGAAGGCATTTAGAAATACATCAAGATGATTCGGATGCCCTATTAAGTGTGTGTGTCCCTTATATCTCTTCAACTTTACATGTAAACAGACACATTATGATATGTATTTATCGAAGGGAATTTTGGGAATTTTGGAAGGGAAGGGCATGTTGCTGTGCATGTTCAAGGAATCCATAGAGCCATGTTCCAGAATTTGGGAGTAGATTCCCTATGGGACAAGTTAATCCAAATCTCTTTCCTCTGGAGTTATCTATGTCTCTATCTTGAAGGATGCCATGTGGGGCTGGGCACAGTTAAAGACCTACTGGTCAAAAGTGGAGGAAGTAGAGACTACAATTTATAGATCCTGGCAATTTCCATTTTCGAGGCCTGCATGTTCCTTCCAGCAGCATTAATCCTGGAGTCTGCTCTGCTTAAAGCTGGGCTTCCACTTGGAAGGGCAACCCATTGTTTTCCCCTTTCTTCCTGGCACCCTAGTAAGGAGTAATTAAAATTTATTTAATTATATTATTATTTATTCTATTAACAAAACATTTTTTATTATAGCACTAAATATTAGTGCTATATTATCATATAGCAACAATGTTATTAGAATTAATGATATTATTAATATAAACTGTATTTCTCAATAATACTGTATTTGCCTTATAGTATTAGAATCAAAGTGCAAAATTCAGTAGTCAGGGCTACACTTAATCATGAAAGTAGCTCAGATAAAACAAGAACCTTTTGTCCCATTCTTGAAGAAAACTGAATCTGCATCTTTCTTAAAATTCAGTAAAAAATGCTTAATCTGACTTTCTTTTCTCTGCCACCATTGTTTCATCAGGCACTGAATGCAAACAAAAGTGAAAAGATTTATTTACCTTGAGATAGACTAGTCTTATTTTCCAGAAGGAGGAAGCTAAAGTTAGATAAAGCTTGTGCAAAGCACCAGAAACTTTTGAATCTTTTAGAAAGAATATTCACAGCAGAAACTTTTGAATCTTTTAGAAAGAATATCCACAAACTACTTGAAAACTGAAATTCACATAAATTTTAAAAATTATGTAGAGAGCTGGGAGGAGAGTAAGTGGTTCTTTGTGTCTTTCAGCTCATAGATGGAAATGGCCACATGGGGAAAAATAAACAAAGAGGCTCACTTTTTTTCAATCTGCAATTAAACATTAAACATCCTCGTAGCATTTGTAAATGATTCTAAGACTGGTTGAAGTTCTCAGCATGTTTAAGAACTCTCACTATGTGTAGTCTCTAAATGGTATTTTAATTTGGTGGGAGGAGAGGAATACAACACAGAGCACCACTGTGGGGAGATGCCACATGCCCCTACAGGGTGTTTGGAGGTGTATTGAGTGATAGACTGATGTTCATGGTGTCCTAGTTTAGCAGGTGGGACCAGTTTATCACTGTGTGGGGGTGACCAAAGCTGTGGATTCTCCACCCTCCATTAATTTCCCATGAACTGTTCCCAATGGCCCATTGGCAGCAGCTGCCCAGGGCACAGCTGAGCCCTCAGCCTGGGAGCTGGCTGGGAAAGAAGCCTGTGAGATAAGAGCTGTGGTAACTCCCCTCCAGGAAGTCATTAGCCCACCTGAGGGGGCGTGTCTGCTAATGGGCCAGCAACGATTCCAAAATACCCCATGACTCACAGAGTCAGATCACCCATTGTAGAACTCTCTGCCCTGGGGGAGGGACTGGGTGCTCCCACCTGGGCCAGAGGGTACATAATCTGGGGGTTTGAAGACCTTAGGGAACCACTCATCGGATCCATAGGATCAGAATCTCGACAGCAGAAGGCCACCACTCTTGATCAGACTGTGAACACCACTCTTGACCAGACTGCAACCATCATCTACACCAACAGGTTTTTTACCTCCTTTTGCTTTGGACTCAGGGGAACCACGTGGGGCTCAGCACAGGGGCCACCAAACCCCCTTTGTGTTTGTGCCCCAGGGGGCTGGGTTACACTTCTGGGTTTTGTGGGTGAAAAACAGTTTCTCTTTGTGTAATTGCATTTATTGTAATATTTTTAATTAAATTGTAACTCTGACTTATAATCTTTCCTGAGCTGGGTTCATTTCTCGTTCTAGTTTACCTTTAAACCGGCACACATGGCCAAACATCAGTGCACATTCAAACTGCTCTTGAAAAAGAAGATGGAAAAATGCGGCAGCTGAGAAAATCTGGTGATGTGATGATCTGGAGAAAACTAAGCACAGTGAGAATTTGGGTGTGCTCAGTAACAGACATGCCCTGGACTTTGACAGCAGTGACTCCCACTATATAAATATCTCACCATGCCCCCACTTCTCCTGGATGCCCCATCCTGGAAGTGTTCAGGGTTTGGAGCAACCTGGGCTAGTGGAAGGTGTCTCTGCCCATGGCAGGGGGTTGGAATGAGATGAGATTTAAGGTTCCTTCCAACCCAAACCGTTCTGTACTTCCACGATTCTCCTGGTCTGAAGATCTCTGCTCTGGCAGAGTGTCCACCTCATGGTTTGGCCCTTTCATTGGAGCATCCTGGAAGTGGCCAGATGGGGCAAACTTGTCATGGTACTGGGATTCATCTTGCAAGCATCAGTGTTGTGACAGGCATCGTAGACTTCCCAATGGAAAGAAAGATCCATACAAAGAGCTGCTCATCCAGTCACATGAACTGTGCCCTCAAAAGCTGCTTCTTTCCACTGATCACTCAGGATGCTGCAATGCCATCTGGTTTTCCTGTACAGCTTCTAGAACAGAGGCTCTCTGATGCAGTTTAAACCCCCTTGGTAAAAATAACATTGTGAATGAGGACAGGAGTTGTGGTAAGAGACAACTGCATTAAATTTAAAATAAATACATATTAAAAAATGAATTAAATTTCCAGTTTAACATTTAAGCCAAATGCAGCACATCCTTCTATGCTTGTCAGTCACGGTGAGAATACTCTTCTTCACAGCAAATGTGAGTTTTCTACCTCAAAAACAAGTTCCCTCTTCCTCTATCCACATTTCCTCAGGCACAGAAAACCCATGCAAATACTTACTTACATTTAAGGAAGACTAACTCTCATACTTTTATTAATTGATATATATTTGTTAATTTATTTTCAAATTTAATAGCCTTCCAGGAGTTAGTGAGTGCGTAGCTAAAATTGGTAATTTCAGTTTTCCCTTTCTGATAAGAGGCATTTTGGTTTTCTTAAATAACATCTCTAAGGAATTCAAATGGTGTTCTGAATCCAGAAGGGAATTTTAAATCAATAGAACTTCAACACTTCAATTTAAACACAGTTTTTTGGTAACACTGTAACCTGTTCAGCGGGTGAAAGTCATGCTTAGTCCTCATCCTCAAGAGATGCCCAAAACTAGGAAACGAACTGCACATCCCAAAGGGTGAAACAAATATGTTAACACAAAACAAGCATCCAATTTTTATATATATTAGTTATTATACGTTATTATAATGAGCACATAATTAATGACAACTGCTTTGTACCACTACTCACTAATTTTGAGAATGAACTTCACATTTGAGACCTCCTCATGTTTGTTTGTTGTGAACCTCCTGAGAGATGTGTTCTTTTAAGATAAGTACTTAAAAATTTTGATTTGAAATATTTAAATATTTCATAAAGGTAACTTTAGAATACAATATTTTCCTGTATTGCTTGGATTTAGGAAAGAATTTGTTGTGTAAGCAATGCAGATCTTAAATGGAATCAGTACTGGGGGAATTGTCACCAATTAACACAGCATGAATTTTAAACTGGAAAAGTCAATCTTTTGAAATTCATAGCCATTGATGTTCCAGAATAAAAAAAAAACAAAAAAAACCCCAAACCCCACAACAATTTCAAGCATGTAAAACTGAGAAATTAGATGAGAGAAGCAAAGATTTGATGAATTAATATGACAGACTGAATTATCTGCTCAGATGGAGTTTCAGAAGTCAAAATAAATTTGCAAAATTTATTCATAAATATATTCCTGAAAATAATTTTAAATAAAATAGAACAAATCAGATTATGTTCTTCCCCCAACCTGCCCTAAAAGGAGGGTGAGTAGCCTTTTATTTGGTTCAATTAATAACCATTAGATTACTGGATTTTTGGGTGATGGTCAAGAGTTTCATTAGCAGTTCTATTAGCAAAATTATTTTCTGACAGGAAAGTATAAAACCAGCACTGCTGTGTAAAAAGAGACTGTGCACAGCAGAAGCTGCATCTTTATGTTTCTATTTAGTGAGGAGTGATATCCATGAGAATTATTATACATAAATAATAGAGAGAAATTAAGATATGACCAGTCCATGTCCCAGGTACATATATTTATTTGCATTAAAAATCCCCCATCAAAACTGGAGGCTCAGTGGTATGAAAAATGACATTATTAGGATATTAGGACATTTATACAAGGTAATCTTTGAAAAAAAAAATCTAAAAAGAAAGAACTCACTGAGTGGGACTGAAAGTGGATTCTGTACACCTTGAAATACCATTCCAGCTGGCTCCTCCCTTGATACAAATGAAGTTACTTTGATTATGAGTATTATTCACACATGTGTTTCCAAGCTCCAACAGGCCTTGTTTGATGCTGAGCTTTAATAAGAATGACAATGAGTTCTTGGCAGCTCCACCACAGCCTCATGATCTGATTGAATGTGTCAGGGCAAAGGCTGTGAACATTTAGGGTTCATCTCCTGTGCACTCAGAAGTACTTTCAGGTCACATTAGAGGAGAGGAAGTTGATTTATTTTGCATGACAACTACGAATTTTAACCAAAAGACACATGAATAAAATAAAAAAGGGCTTTTCTCTCAAATCACAAAGGCAATTCTTTCCTCTTCCTGAGGTCTTTTCTTGCATTTGTTCTGTGTTTGTACAGTGCAAACTGATGTCTTCAAATGACACACAGGAGACCTGCAGCTGCTTCTATTCCCTGCTCTTCCCTTCCACTTTGACATGGTTCTGAAATGAATGTGACTTCCTTTTGCTTTGCCACGCAGCTTCAATTCCCATTTTGTCTGACTGCACTTCCTAATAACCAGGACACAGGGAATGGGAGTTGATAAACTGACAGGTTTGTTCCCTGCAGTCAGTTACAGTAAAAGCCTCTGGAAATTTGTGACAAACTCTGGTAACTCCCAGGAGGCACCAGAAAAGCAGTTTCATCAAACCTTGGCTAATTGCCCAAACAAAAATAAATGATCAAAAATCTATAAAACATTACATTAGCATGTATGTAATTGTGATTTATGGATACTTAGTAAAGCAATTAATGGACAATAATAATATTACCATTGTTGTGAAGTGTGGTTGCCTAAAAATTAGTATCAGAAACATGTCTCCATTAAGCATAAATTTCTTGGGCCACTTTCTTTTCCAAATCAATTATGATCTTTCATCACCCTATATAAAAGGAAGGCTGGAAAGAGCAGGAATGTTGAATAGATAAAACTAGCAATACATAATTTTAGATAACTTGTCCAATGCTTTGATCTTAAATTGAATTCACTCTGCCATCGAGATGGCATCAAGTTTTAATGTTAAATGAGAGGGTTACTGGTATCATAGTTGGAAATTACAGTGCTCTAATTACTGAATGCAAATGAGTTAAAAACAGACACTGTGGAATCACATGGGAGACAGCTCTTTTTTTTTTTTTAGTTGATACGTTTTAAATTTTCCATTTGTGTCCTTTCATTAAAAATTACCTGAATAGTTTACAAGTTTAAACGGAGAAAAAAAAAGGCAGAAAGTCACTGGAAAACACAAGCTTTAATCAGGAGGTATTTTATGAGCCAGCAATTCCCATAAGTCTTTTAGATTTTGGAGGCTGTGAAGTGACATGTGTAAATGTCCCTCCCAGGGGAAGAGAGGCAAGCGCTAATTGGGGTATTGACAGGTTTAAATGAAGCAGAAACCCACTAAGAAACTCTGGCTACAAAAATGGGAGCATTGGTGGGCAGAGCATGGGGCATTAATGGGTTTCATTCACTGCTCACTCAGGCAAGTAACTCTACTTTTAAGCACAGTGACCTGGGTCTGTAACAGCTCTGTTCTGAGCTAAAAAGCCATGAAATACTCTCTGCTGATGTATAAGAAAGGGAGCTCTGCTAGAACTGGTCTCCTCCAGCCATTTAGAGGGAATTATATTTTTATTGTCTGGATAGATGCAGGTAGACCAGTATCATCTGATGCTGGGATGGCAGAAATAGAACTCAAATATATTAAAATCAGCAAGAGATCACTCTCTGTATTTAGTAGCCACTCTCTATATGAGTACATTAAACACCAGAAATATAAATATATATATTTTCTGCATTTTAACACCAACAGAAAGTTGTTGTTGCATTGGATGTATATATAAAAGCATTCAGCTGTGCAGGGAGGTCAAGCATGTCCAAAGACCCAACTGGAGAGGCTCATAGCATGTTCAAAGCATGTTCAAAGCATGTTCATAGAGTCAGTCAGTGGTTCATCACAACCTACATTTGGCCTCTGCAGGGGTCCTTGGGGGCAAACAAGACCTTCCAGAGGGCCATTCATCTTGTCTTAAAGATGACAAACACCTTATTGATGATAAAAGGACCTCAGGGTGAGCTGCTCACAGTTTTGCAACCAACCTTTAGAAGTCCAGCTTAAAGTCAGGGAAATCAAGTGCTAAAGGTCTAATCTTAAACTCTACATTCCCTTCACTAAGGAGATTCAGGATGTCCATAAATGCTACAATGCTACAATCTGAGGAGGTCAATAAATGCTACAATCTCAGGGAAGACAAAAAAGAAGATTTAATTAGGGAGAATAAGATCCTAATAAAAAGCTCTGAAGACTTTCATTTTGACGCACATCAATCTGGTTTCTCCAGTAAAAATTCTAATTATGTCCCTTGTCACAGAGAGCACCTGGGGATGGTTTGGAAATGGTGTGACCACTTATGAAGTATGAACACTATTTGTTGCTGGACAGCCAAAATGTTGATTCCTAATCTATTTTACCTTTTATTTTCTGCTTAAGGTCTATGTTCTACTTTTACTGCTCATCATGATGGGAGCTCCTTCAGGAAAAGCAGATCTCAAGTTGGTCAATAAAAGGAGAAAATTTCCAGATGACTGGGAAACTCTCTTAAAGGCTGCTCAGTCTAGGAAAAGCTGATGGGTAACTTGAGTACTTATCAATTTTTTAATACATGTCTTATGGAAAGAGGGAATTACTAGCAAAGAGAAACAAAGAGAGCTTAGAGGAGCACAATATTTATAAAGATACTCGGTATAATACTTGTGTGAGTTACATTTACTCGTAAGTAAGAAGCAGCTCTTACAGCAGAAAATCAGAAAGGAAAATTCTCTTACTTCTGTTAAATTTTAAATTAGGCCACTCTCTCCTCCCTTTGGAATTTGTTGTGACTTTTACATTCATTGTTGTCCCATTGTTGCAGTGTTTTATCAAATTTAAGGCTAGGCCTTTGTACTGACAGTATTTTGGGAGTGTGTCCCTGAGCAATTAATACAGTTCCAGGCAAAAGCAGTGGCTGACAATTTGGCTCCAGTGTCCAAAGTCTAAGGCCAGAGGAAATGGATGGACCCCAATTTAAACCTGGATTATAATTATTTTGGCTTCTTCAGAGCTGCCAAAGTGCTTATCCAGCTGTGAGGCAGAGAACAGCTAAAAGAAGTTCTAAAGCCCAGTTTTACAGTGCTGTTCCTGATGATGAGAGCACCTTGCTGGGGGCCTCGAGGTTTATCGCCTCTGTAACTCAGGTCAAGATGTGTGTTTGTACCTGAATGTGTGCACAGATGTGTGTGAGTGAGTAAGAAAGGGGAAAAAAATAGATATTTTCCACAGAGGCAAACAAGGAGAATTATTTCATTACCTGGAAAAAAGGACAAACCAACCGTCACTGCCTTCTTCCCCTGACCTTCAGCTGTCCTGTAGATTCCTCTTTTCAATATGCTCTTAAAAAAAAAAATGTTTCTGTTTCTCTGGAGACCATTTTTACCCCTCAGCCAAGGAAAGGTCTCATAAATACTCGTGTTTCAGGCAGCAGCAAATTATAGCCATCCATCTCAGGGACAAAGCCTGTGGCATGGGGCTGTGGGTCACTTCCCCCCACGGTACCTTCCTACAGCATGATGGAATTCAAAGGACTTGGCTTATTTTTTTTCCCCGTTAAATTGAGTTTCAAGGGAATAGAAACTCCCATTACCTCTTCCACACCCAAAAGCAGAGGCCAAAATGGCACAGCTGATAATGTAACCACCAGCAAAGCAAGAGGAAAGTCGTGCTTCTAAGCATGGCTTGATGGATTGCACACGACGGATGCTGAGTATGATAAATGAAGCAGCCACTTACAGGGGCAATATGAAAACACTCCTTTGATTTTTTTTTTTTTAATCAGATTGTCAAATGTTTCTTTTTTAATCAGATCTTTGAAACACACAACCACAAAAGCTGTACTTAGATCTAAACTTGCTACCTAAATTATTAAGTTATCTTCATGCAAAGAATTTGGCCTTAGGAAACACAGGAGGTTTAAGTGGTGGTTTGGTAGTTCTGGGTTTGGGGGTTTTTGAGTGTTTTTAAAATTATATTCCATTACAAAAAGAATAATCATTTACAAAAGAATAGTGTGGGTTTATGCACTATATAGGAACCTTAGTCACATACACAGCAAGAACTTATGCTCAAGTTTTATTGCTTTTTCTGTGATGCCTTTTAGAGTTTCTTTTAAGTTGATAGAAAGCTTTTCAGAACCCCTCCTGTTAGGACTTTGGGCTGTCTATTTACTTTTTAGAGAATATCTAATTTCTCTGAGCCAAAACTTTTTTATGAGAATGTGGTCTTTTTTGACAATGGAATTGCAGAAAAGGGTTTAGTAGCTCAGGATTCAATTACTAGTCAAAAGATGGGAAAAAATATACTACAAATGCTCAGAGTAAACAATACAGTCAGTGATTGCTGCCCCTTTGGAGACAAAACCCTGAACCTCAATACTGAGTCTGCTCCACCCATTTTTGTTGTTTGTTTGTGTTTTTGTTGGATCATAGAATGGTTTGGGTTGGAAGGGACCTTAAAGATCATCTCATTCCACCCCCTGCCATGGGCAGGGACACCTCCCACCAGCCCAGGTTGCTCCAAGCCCTGTCCAACCTGGCCTGGGACACTTCTAGGGATGGGGCAGCCACAGCTTCTCTGGGCAACCTCTGCCAGGGCCTGCCCACCTGTAAGAGACTATTCTGCCTCTGACTCACTAATACGTTTTTATGTTGACAGGGCAGGAAATAATTACACCTATTCATAATGTAGTTTGTTCCTCTCACCGAGGCAGGATAAGTGTTAAAGGGCAATTAAGTGCCCTGGGCAAGGCTGCTTTGGAACTGTTTGCCTCTGCACCAGCAGCAATCAGCCACTCCACAAGCCAGAGCTCTTTCCAGCAGCTGAGGTGCTGCCACATGGAGGTTTTGCAGCTTCCAGGAGCCCCCACAGACCCCAGGGACCGAACCAAAGGGTGGACACTGACCTCAGCTCTTTGCAGGGCTGTCTTCACAGACCCAGGGGGCACTTTGGGCTGTTGGCAACATTCTGGGGAGCCCTTGACACGACTGACAGCAGGATTGGCAGAGGATGGAGCAGCTCTGCTGGGAGGAAAGGCTGGGACAGCTGGGATTGCCCAGCCTGGAGAAGAGAAGCTTTGGGGAGACTTTAGAGCCCATTCCAGTAAATAACTGGGGCTACAGGAAGGATGGGGAAGGACTTTTTACGACTGTTAGAACAAAGGGTAGTGGCTTTAAACTGAGAAGGGTAGGGTTGTACTACGGATAAGAATTTTTTTTACTATGAGGATGGGCAGGCCCTGGCACAGGTTGGGCAGAGCAGCTGTGGCTGCCCCATCCCTGGGAGTGTCCAAGGCCAGGTTGGATGGGGCTCAGAGCAACCTGGGCTGGTGGGAGGTGTCCCTGCCCATGGCAGGGGGTGAGAATGGGATGATCTTTAAAGTCCCTTCCAATCCAAACCATTCCATGATTTCTGACATGGAACTTTTCTCTTTATTTATAAGCACAGACAAGACCCATCAGCTGCTGTGCAACTTCTCTTCTTGTTAATCTGCCTCTGTTGTAGAACTGGATTCAGAAGCCCAGACATTTTTCAGACACTAATGCTGCTTCATTCTCCATAAATCCAGACAGATTTCAAACACTAAGAGGCAGAAGGCACTGCCTTTCATTATTAGCTTCACAGGCTCTTCAGTTCCTTGCCTGACCTGACTAATTAGAGACATGACCAAAGACTTAACCAATTAGACATTTTTCTTTTTCAAATTGTAGAAACCATCTACTATTAAATAGCTACAGCTACTTATAAACATTATTTACTTATATACTTTTAAACATCTTATGAACGTTAACAAATATGTACAGAAATAATGGTTGTTTTAAAACTGCTTCTTCACCCACTCCAGGAACTTTTGTCAAATGAGATCTCCTAGTTACAGGTGTCTTGGTTTGAGCTGGCAAACCGCCAACCCTCCAAGCACAGAGTTAGAG
>VWZD01006690.1:121163-149257 GCA_013396695.1 Sakesphorus luctuosus | reverse complement strand
AGGGGCGGGATGCCCAGCCGGGGTTATAAGGGAGCAATGCCGGGCAGGGGGTTGTAGGGGCGCGATTTCGGGAAGGGGGTTGTAGGGGAGCGATGCCCTGCTGGGGTTGTAGGGGCGCGATTCCGAGCAGGGGTTTTAGGGGCGGGATGCCCAGCCGGGGATTGTAGGGGTGCAGTGGCAAGCCTGGTGTTGTTGTAGTGGTGCGATGGCGAGCCGGGGGTTTTTGTATGAGCGCGATGCCGAGCCGGGGGTTGTAGGGGTGCGATGCCCGCGGCGGGTTGCAGGCTTTGCGGGACCGGAGGGCACTGCGGGCTCGCCGAGGCGCCGCCGCCTCTGTCCATTCCTGAGGCCGGGGGGGCCCGCGCAAAACTTTTTGTCCGCGTTTTGGGGCCGCGGCTCGGGATTTTGGCGGGGCCGGGCCGGGCCGGCGGCGGGCAGGTGGTGCCGCAGCCCCGCGCTCCGAGCCCACGGGCAGCGGGCAGGCGGTGGCCCCCGGCCTGAGGTGGTGGTGCTTGGCCGCGAGTGTTCCAGCCCCGCCGCTTGCCATGGATGGGAAGAGCTGGGAGCGGGGTGGGCAGCCGGGCCGTGCCTGCATCCCTTGGGGAGGAGCGCTGCGCTGCGGCGGGACAGGCACGGCAGTCCGGGAGTGGAAACGTTCCGAGGGACACGCGTGTCTTACGTTTTCCAGCGTGACCGTTTTTCTCGGGATGTGGTGGCCTGGAGTCGTTTTTACGTCCATGTTGAGAAAGACAAAAGATTTCCCCTTTATAGAGAGGGAAAAAAGAGCCCAAAGCCACAAAAACTAACAGATGCTGTTCATGGAAAACAAAAAAAAAGAAAAAAAACCCCAAGTCTCTCTTGCATCCAGCTTGAAGAAACGTGAATGAAACTCTACCGTGACCAGACTGAATGCACTTTTGTGCATCGTCGGCCGCGGGAGGGAGAGACTTGACCGACTTCCCGGCAACTTTTTCAGTGCTCGCGAGTCACACAGATGTTGCCCATGAGCCGAGGACTTGAATGTGGCTCCTTCTCACAAGAAGAAAATGGTCTGCATTCAAGATGTGATCAGAACGAGACAGTTTGTTCTGGCGTTTATTATGTGCTTATGGATCTGCAAGGCTGTGTGGTTCCTCTGATGTGGCAAAGCAAATGTATGGAGATGGGGTTAATGGTGTTACTGGAGGTGGGGAAGTTATGCTACTAAGCAAAGTAAGAGCTGATGTTTATTAACAGAATACCTCTAAATTATACCAGCGATTGGTAAAGCTTCTTCTGAAATGATTCCTTGATCTTAAGGTCTAAAGCACGCTTGGAAATTGAAGTTTGTCCCTCAGTGTTAGAAGATGCATTGAAATTATGGCTTCAGCTGGTTTTTGGGGCAGGCTGAAGGGTATTGCCAAGCAGAGTCTTTGGCTTTGTGTGGAGCAGTAACCTCTCAACATGAATAGGCTCGGGAACGTGTCTTGTTGCAAGATGAGATGGCTGTTTGTTCCTGAGTATGTGTTTTGCTTTATTTTTTTCTCATTATGTTAAACTCATGTTGCTACTCAGCTACTCAGCCTCTCCAAGTCCATGAGCAATCCCAAAACAGCGTCCACGGAGGGGTTTGCACCAGTTAAACCAAATTCCTGTCTGTGTGCTGCTGAGTCCAGTCCAGTGGGAGTGAGTGCAGGAAAAAGCATCCTTCAGCCTGAGCAGTGTGTGTGTGTGGGAGAGGGAAGGATGAGGGCACTCGGCTTCCTCGCAGGCAGCTCGGGGGCAGACTTTTCACCCTCGGGAGCTGGTGCTTTTTGCAGAAGATTTGTTTTATCTTGGGGTGATAAGAGAAGAAAGGACAGCGGGCTGACAGTCAGGAGATGTTGGGGGTGTTGTGTCTCGTGTACCTTCTTATCTAATCCTCTCTGCCCGCACTTGGCGTGCTGCTGTTGTGTTGCTGGGAGGGTGGCAGGGAGTCGGAAGGAGCAGTTAATTATATGGTAGCGCAGGGCAAGACTGGTGAAGATTTGTTTCGCAACTTTGTTACAAAATCTGATTGAGCCCTGAGTGGTACTTGTCTTGTTGGAAAGAATTAATGGAAAGGGGAAAGGAAAGGGATGAAACCAAAAGCGAGTCAGTTGGACTTAAACCGATGATAACATTCCTGAGTCACAACCTTTTAGGTCCTGGCAGGATATGACATTATGTTAATTGTGGAAGCATGCATAAAAGATAACTTGAGCAAACTGCTCTGAAGTGTCTGTGTTTAATTGTAGCCGAGCAGGGCGTGTTGTGGTGGGATGGGCGGCTTTCATTTTCAGGCCCTGATCCCACAGATGTGAGGGCACATGTGTAATGTGCTGCCTGTAATTTCATTTGGCTTCTTGGAGGCTGATCTGGGTATGTAAATGTCAAGGCAGGCATGAGCCCAGTTTGGGCAGGATTGGTGCTGGGAGCTGCCCTGGGAGCTCTGGGCTGATGGAAGCCATGTGTGTGCTTAGACATGCACCAGGCTGGGAGGGTGCATGTGGCCATCTGGGCTCAGGGTGACATAAGCCACTTGCAGCATGGAAACTGTTGAGGTGTGCTAATTACGGGACCCCTTTCTTCCTCCTGGGTTAATTCCCAGCATCTTGACCAGTGTGGGATGGTTTCTTGGTAGGTCAGAGCATGAAATAGTGCTCTGGCCTCCCTGCTCTTCTCTTTGTGTTTATCCTAAATGTTTGTAGAATTGGAGCTTGATTGTGCAAAAGGAGTGAGGCTTGTATTTACTCAGACATAGCCAGTGATGTGCTCCCCTCTCCAAGTCAAACAAAAACTGAGGGAAAATGAAGCTGGAATGCAAATTTTACATGGGAACCATAAGAACGTTATCTGGGAGATTAAAACAGCACAGTGTATTCTTCCATCTGTTTTAAAAATACTTGATAATGAGGGACTGTTGGTTTCCATGGAGGAGAGGAAGGAGAGAGAGATGGGAAGGTAGAGAGAAGGATGAGTACAAAGAAAGGGGGTGCCCCCTTGTATCTGTGAGTGTTTCTGTGCTCTTGCTAACCCAGTGTCTGGTCATCTTCACTGCCGAACGTGTGACTGGGTGGGAGAGGAGCTGTTGTAGAGCTGACTGAGAGTGGTTAGGACAGCAGTAGGTCAGGGATGGACCCGAGGGCAGGGAGTGGACTGCTGTGCTCCAGGCATGGGTCAGCAGTGCCCTGGCTACTCTGCAGCTTGTCCAAGTTAACTGCCAGGCTGAGCTGGCCCTGCTGCTGGGTGTGCTCCAGGGAGCACTGCAGGCTCTTCTCACTGTGACTGTGATGGTGTGGGCGTGGGTGGGGCTGCTGAGGTGGCCAGGGCACAGGGTTGGGCTTCCTTGCCAGCTTTCAGCTGCTGAGTGGGGTTCCTTGGGCCTGGCCTGGCTCAGCTCTCTGCACCAGGGAGGCAGACCTGGGTGGTGCACACGGGACTGTATTTTAGTTTGTGACCTCTTCAGTTTCCTTCTTCACCTCGGTGCCTTGTTTGCAGTAGGAAATTCTTTCAGACAATTCTTGCTGCTCCTGTTGATGTTAACAATGGTGGGAACCTGCCTACTCCTTGCCTTTTTTCAGCAGTTATGGGACAGGTTATGTGTCCAGCCCAGCACATGCTCAGGGCCTCTAGCTCTTCCAGCATGAAGAGAGCTGACCTGGAGTCAGGATTTGATGGAGATACTTGCAAAGTCTTTACTTTGTGTAGATGAGATGATGGGGAATCAATTTTAGTGTCTGAGTAGAGCCCCTAAAATAATGATGGGGATTGATTAAGTAAGCAGTACGAATCTGAGAAGTGAAATACTTGCTCAGAGCTGAGGCATGTTTTGTGTGTCCCCTTCCCATCCCTGCAGCCCCTGGGAGAGAGGAGGCTTGACTGGCTGGCTGCCTGCTCTGGAGCCATTTGGGGGCTGTTGGTTCTCTTTCTATGGCTCTTCCTCCTGAGGTAATTCCAAGAGCATGGTCACGAGCTCAGTAGCTTGTGGCTTGCTTTGCAGGGTCTCCTGTTGGCTTGGCAAACGCTCCTGCCTTTCCCAGCCTCGTCCTCGGTGTGGTTTGGCCCTGGGCTGCAGTCCTGAAAGCCACAGTGGCTCTTGCTGGGCAAGACAGAGGAGCAGCTTCAGCGTAGAATGGTTGGATACAACCAGGTGATTTAAAAATAAACAAAAAAGCCTCCCAGTAGTACTTGAAGCTTTTTTTAGGTACACTCTGTAGCTGCCTTTGCTTCCAGCTCTGTGAGCAGCTCTCCAGCCCGCTGTAGTAAGTGATGCAGAATAATGGTTCAGACAAACAGCACGGCGTGGGGAGAGCTCGGTGTTAGTTCTGCTGGAGAGCGCTCAGAGCACAGCCAGAAAACCAAGGGCAGGCTCCTGCTCTCAGAGCTAAGAGCAGTGGTTACAAAAATTAACCCCAAATGTTGTTCTTGATGGCTGTAATACAACTGCTGGCTTGCATTCTGCTGTGTGATGGGAATGGGAGATGCTCCTTGGCTGCTTCTCCCCTCTGGATGCCTTTCCTCATCCTCTGCACTGTTGTGCCTGGTCTAGGTGTGTGGGCAGCACTTGCAGGAGGTGCCAGAGCTCTTCTTGTCCTCAGCTCAGGCAGGTGTGATTCATGTGGGTTAGGCAAGGTCCACTTGACCAGGCATGAGGCAGTGGGGAGAAGGAGAAGCAGCTCCCTGTAGTTTTCCTTTAGCTCTTCTTTGAGCTTTCTAAATCCTGTGGAGTGCTCTGCTTGTCTGCTCTAAGTGATGTCCTGTTGGCAGGAGCTGTAGCCCAGAGGCCATTATTGCCATTTCCCTGGGAGTTCAGGTATTTTGCTGAGCTCTGATTTACAAGACTTGAGCTATCTTTGGGGCTCCTTAGTTAAAAATACACTCTGTGCCTGTGTTTGGGGAAGTGGCAAAGTAGCCTTAGGATCTGAATTTGCACTTAGAGCTTTTGAAGCTGCTCAAAATAGGAAGGAGCTGAATCTTTTCTTGCAGGCTTAAGCTTTCTGTTTTCTGTAGCAGCAGCATCCTACACAGGGTGTTGTCAAAGCACAGACTGCTGCTGGTTTGGGGAGTTGGGTTTTTTCCTTCCATCTCAGTCTCTTGAGATCTTTCTATTGTCTAATTGGATATTTTGTCGCCACTTGTGCATCCCAGATTTATTCTCAGATGGGATCTGGCTGCTGGAAATACATTCTTAAAGTACTGTAGGTATGGGTTATCTCTTTACCGGATCTGGTTGTCAATACTTGGCACCAGCTCATGGTAAAAGACTTGTTTTAGAAACATTTGGGGCTTGCCACAGTTGTTGCCTGCGAGAATGGATTCCTGTGCACAGCAACAGTTCTGGTATAAACTGTTCTGGAGATCTGCATGGATATTTTGTATTTCATTCAGAAATGGTGTTAACCTCTCCCACGTGATGGGTGTGGAAACAAGGAAGTGTTTTGAATCCTGAGGGGGATCTTTTGTGGATGACTTGCAGGACTGTTGGGGGCTGTCCGTGGCTCTGAGGGTGTTTTGCCGAGTCTGGGTGATTTTGTGGTGGCATCACTGGGTGCAAAGTGAATTACAGTGTCCTGTGTGAGCAAGAGGCTCAGCAGGTGGTGAATGCACCAAGTGCTGCTTTTGCTCTCCAGACAGAGGTTCCCACCTGTACCCATGGCCAAATCTGTGCGTTTTGCAGCACACACATCACCTCCTTCAGCCCCTGTGAAAACCCATCTCCTCCAGTCTGAGTCAACCTGGGAGCTTTTGGCTGCTTTCAGGTGAAGGAAAAATGTCAGGCTGATGGTCCTGGCTTAATCCTTCTGGGACCAAGTTTGGCAGCAACAGACTCTTTTGGAAATGAGAAATTTTCACCCTGGAGAGGTGAAGGTGTCAGGTCATCACTGACACTCATTCCTGGCATCTCTGTGCAGTAACGAGTTTTGCCACATTCTCCACATGTGTGTGGGAAATGTGCAGTAGGAAACACCAGTAAAGAAGTGGTGCATAAATGGAGTTGGATTTGGGTTTTTTTATGATTCAAGACTTTTCTTTCCCCTGTCTCCTTTTGTTTTAATTGGCAGAATTACATTTCTCGTGTATCTGCAATGGAATTAGAAACAGCACAGCCAATGGTTTTTCAGTAGTCTGTTGTTGCTTTGTTCCTAGTTTGAGGTGTGAAGACTGGTATTGTCAGGAACTGTTGAATTAAATAATTGGAGACAGTGCTCATTTCTTGTCAGCTTTTACAGCCAAGAGATTAGGTTGTCATCCTGTGAGCAGGTACTGCTCATGTTTAAATGCCAGGAGTGATTATGAGGCTTAATGCAGCCATCTGGGACCCAACATATGCACAGCCCTCCAAGCTTCATGGCAGGACCCCCAGAGGAGCAGGGATGTTGCCAGATCGTCTGGTGACTTGTACTGGTGATAAATCACACCACTTCACCACCACCTCTATTGGCTGCTGCTTTTTCCTCCTTCAGTTCTGGTTGGTGTCCAGCTTGGGCTCTGGCAGGCCCTCCTTGTGCCTTTTGGTTTTGGGCAGTCAGAGTTCTGAGCTCTTAGAATTTTTACCTGGGTGTGAGTACAAGTGTATGGACTCTGGAGGAGGAAAAAAGTCATTGTTCAAATCCTGTTTTCTCTGTAATCTTCCCATAGCTGTGGCCAGGTAACTCAACCTGCTGTGGTGTGGGTTTTTAACAGAAGAAACAAGGAATGCCTTTGTAACCTGACAGAATCAGAAGATTAAGATTTTTTTTAATTACATTTGAAAAGGGGTTTGTTGGTTTCCTGTATATTGTGTGTAACTTGCAAGCCAAGAAGAATCCCCGGTGCTTTTAAATGAATGCTTTTCTGCCACAAAGTGTCTTTTATCACAGAAAGTGCCAGCCTGGTTTCTTTCTGTTTCATCTGCCTCGTTAATATTAAATACTTGGTACTTTATTATGGCAGCAGGAGCAAAGCAGGAATTTCAGCTGATATCTGACAATGCCAAGCTGAGATTAAATGACACTGCAGTGCAATCACTACATATAAAGTAATTCGTGTTTTTCAGGAGTGTTTGACCTAATTAGGGTTTTTTCATCCTTCACTTGTGTTGTCTTGTGGGGAAGGGAAGGGTTTGGCCCTTGCAACACAAGGCACTGGTGTCCAGTGCAGGAGGAAAGTGGCACCAGGCCCAGGAGGACCTGCATGGGAGTGTCTGCCTGGGCCAGGGGGCCGTGGTGAACCCTCCTGGTGCTCTGAGTTCCAGAGAAGCTGTGTGAAAGTGGAAAATAAACAGCTCCTGGGATGCACACTTGATGGTCACTGAGCAACTAGAATGAGTCCCTTTGGCCTCTGATCTGTGATTGAGCAGTGCTGTCGGGGCACCTTGGGCTGTGTGTTTCCAGGTAGCTGGACATTCACCCTCCTGGAAAGCACTCTTGCTGTCCAGCATTTGAAGAGAAGCAATTATTAATTATTAGAGCATTAATTACAAGAGCCACCTGGGATTAGGGTTTGTGTGGCTGGCATGCTGTGGGTGTTCCAGCTTCTGCTTTGGTGGGTGCTCTTGGGCAACTGCCTTTGTCTTGGTGGTGCCTTTGTTTTCACCCTGTGTAAAGCAGAGGGTAATTCCCTCCCTTGTTTGGGGAGATGCCAGGCTGTGATCAGGGAATTAATAGCACAGCCATAGTCACCTTTGCAGACCTCGCCCTGCTGCACCAAATGGAGTGAGATCTTGTGGCACAGAGGCATTACCAGACTAATGCTTTTAATTAAAACCTCTTGCAAGAGAATGACTATTCAAATAAGGTAATAGGCGAGTTATGTTTTCAAGGAGATACAACAATAAGGAGGAGGGGTTTAAAAGTGAGCAGCGTGAGTAACTCTGACCCTGTTTCTCTGGGTTTGCTTTAATGCAATTGAGGGCAATTTTCACATAGAGCATTCCTAAGACATAGTTAATTTCTCTGTTGTAGCCCAGAACTGTTTAAACATGAAAGCCTGAGGTGTTTTGTTGTTTAAACAAAACATTATTTGAAATTGTAGTCTGCTGTGACTCCTGTCTGTTTCTGTGCATGGCTACAGTTCCTCCAGGTTTGGTCTTGCCAGGAATGCAGCTCAGGAGAGCATTTTTCCTATGGGATGTGCATTACTGGATTGTGATATAACCTGAGGAAAGCAGTATTTTTTTCATAGCCTAACCAATGCTTTCTTGCAAGTAAAAGCATTGGTTAGGCTATGAAAAAAATAGAAGTATAAATCCAGGCTAGCTGTGATACAGCTCACATGCTGTCCTGGTTTCAAGGTGTAAAGTTCATACAGGCTAGAAAATGGTCCGTGTTCCTGGCATGAGGTAGGTGGTGCATTAGAATCCCCAGTAAGGAGTCCCGGGAGAAGAGTGTGTGGGTGTTGTCTGTACCCACACAGCTGTGCCCAGTGGGACTCCTGGCGAGTGTGTGTGCTGCAGCATCTTGGCAGTGGGAAGCTGTGGAGAGCAGGGGCCTGCTGGTCCTGGTTTGGTGCTGTACCTTGCAGAGAAGGGTCATGGCCCAGTGTCTGGAGCTGAGTGGCGCTGGGTGGGAGGAAGGAGGATGGCAATGGATGGATGTGTGCCATCCTCCAGGGTACTGTGTAAGTAGGAGGGTGTATAAGTAGGAAGATTGGGCAAGTCCACTCTTGAGGTAATGCTCTGGTTTGCATCCTTAGAGGCTGCTCAGTGACCTGAGAAAACGGGAATTAAAACCTCCTGTGCCCAGGGAAGTGCCCTGTGCTGACTCCCCTGGGGTCGGCACGCACTGCTGGCACAGGCTTGTGCTGTGTTGCTCTGTGTTGTGCAAGTGGGAGCCTTAACCACAGGCAAACCCAGCTTCTCCTCCTGGGCAGCCCTGAAGGAAGAGCTGGGCATTAGCCTTCCTCCTGGAAGGCTTCCCAAGCTCCTGGAGCAGTTACTTCCCTGCCAGACCCCAGCAGTGTGGAGGCTGCAGTGTTAATAAGGAATATGCAGCAGCAGATCCCTTGCTTTGGTATATCTCATTAAATAACTGGAGCCAAGGGCAAAAACGTGCCCTGCACATGGGAATTGTGCCCCAGATTTGGGATAGGCAGTTCTGCAGCACTTGGAGTCATAGAGCATGTCAGAGCAGGGAGCTCCTCCATGTGAACTAATCCCTCCTAGACCTCTGCAGGGAGCGCTTGCTCGGAGCAGGCTTCGTTTGCCTTGGGGTATGTTTGTCTTCCCCAATCCTTAGGTTTGGCTCCATGGATTTGTGACAGGCCTTACCTGCTCTGTCAGGTCTCTAAAGCCTTGCTGCTGCAGGGAGCCAGAGCCTGGTGCAGTGGAGCTGCTCATCTGTCACAGAGGTTCCTGCTCCGTGCAGGACTCGTGCTCAGCTGCTGTGTGGGGTGTCCTGGCCAAGCTGAGCAGCTCAGTGCTTGGCTTACAGATGGATACCTCACATGCCCTCCTGCCTATCCCAGCGCTTCCAGCAGGAGAAATCCGAGTGCTCTGAGCATACCGAGCCCCAGCGTAAAGTTACTGTGGGAGGTGCCAGCGAAGGGCAAATCCTCTGACTCGTTGTTGTTACTCAGAGAAACAGCCCTGCAAAATGTTCTGTTCTAGAAGCTGCCCTTGAGCAATGGGTTTAACCAAGTGGAGTGTTGGATGTATTGTCTACTCACAAGGCAGAAAGACTTTGAATTCTGCCAGGTCTGAGTTCAGCTTGACCAGGACAGGTCTGAGCAGCTGGACTGCTCCTGAATTCTGCCAGGTCTGAGTTCAGCTTGACCAGGACAGGTCTGAGCAGCTGGACTGTCCAGGAGCCGAATACACCAGAGACTTCCTTCTATTCACTTTTGGGGTCTATGGGACAAAAGCAATGGAAGTGTGGGTTTCATTTAACACTGCTCTGTTACAAGCAGTGATATGGGTTGTTACAGCACAACTCTTGACAGGAGGGCAGAAGTGAATCTTGCCTGTACCCATCTGGTTTTGCCTTCCCTTTAAAGGGCAGACATGACTGGGGTGGACAGTGCAAGCAGAATGGTGGCCAACAGTAATTAATCCATAGGGGTGGGTACTGGCTCTGGTTTAACCTTTTTCTAGCAGGGCTCCACTGAGCTAATGGCTGCTGCAGCAGCCTGAGTATGGAATAATTTATGAATTTGGAAGAACACAGTTCCAGAGAATGTGGGTGAATGCCAGTGGTTTGCAGATCTCTTCCAATGGTCCTGTGAGCAGTGGGAAAAATAACATTGGATTAGCTCAGGGTAGCATTGGGAAGTGTCCCACTTAGCTCCTAAAGCCTGGCCTTTGTGCAGAGCTGCCCTGGGCTCCAGGCAGGATACTCACAAGTTGCAGCAGTTTTTGAAATGCACAAATTCTGCATGTGCCAAACAAGACTTGGGGAACAACACAGGGAGATGTTTTTTAGCTTCTGGTTTTTCCCAAGCACCTGTGGAAGTATCGTTGCCATTTGGGAAGACAGTTTGCTTGTTTCAGGCTGGCTGGGCACATGCCAGGACGCTTGGTCTCAGCTCCAGGGCAGCCTGGTCCCTCGACCTGGAGGATGGGAGCCTTGCCTCGTCCCCACACTGCAGAGCCGGCTGTGATCCATCCCAGCAGCATTCCCAGGCCTCTTCCCAGCTCTGCAGCCTCCTGCTTTTAATTAACCTGTCGCGACACTGCAGGCGGAGCGGCACTGACATCCCAGAAGCCAAAGGTCCAGCTCACAGAGGTGTTTGGCAGCCTTGGAATGCGGATGGGAAGCCTTTGACAGCAGGATCAGGGCCTGCCTCCCACTAATTGTGGTTTACTTGCTCTTTGCTCATCCAGCTGCTCAGTGCCAGGGCTGGAAACACCACTCAAGTCTGGCTTTGATAACCAAGCGTATCATCACACCTGAAGGAAGGGCACCTTAGACCTTTGCAACCCCACTGCACAAGTTCCCGTGCTCCATTTACCTGTGAGGATCTTTGTGCACTTGAGGCAGTTCCAGAAGGCCCCACGGGGGTTTACTGGAGTTGGTTTGTGTTCCCTGGCACGTTTTGGCACCTCAGTACTTTCAGTACTTGGGAAAAAGTAGTTCCAGGAAGGCGAGTTCTGGAATTGTTGTTGGACACACCAAACACAAAGTTGATAGGACATTTTGGTTCAAGTCCTTATTTGTAAGTCAGAAGAGAATTTAATTATTACAGGATGCATTTAATTAGTGTCTGGAATGTAGCCACTAATGTAGGTTTGTGTAGAAACCTACATTAGTATTTTCCTTTAGTAGTTGCTGTTTTCTCCATGTAGGTGTTCAAACAATACTTGATGTTAATAAAATGTAGCAACAGCCAAAAGAAAAATATTTTTCAGTTGCTTATTTCTTTGTGCTGTACATTTATACCCAGTTCCCACCGAGGTCTTTCTGTTTTGGGGGGATGTATGTCCCTTTCTCTAGAGCAAGAATGGAAGTGGTTCACCAAGAAAAGCTTGGCTTATGAAAACATACCAGTTGGCTGAAGGTTCAGGGACTCCAAGTGTTGCCTCAAGTCCAAGAAAATTCTCTGCACAGTTTTAGTATAGTTAAGGTAGAGAGCAGGTCTTGAAGCAGCTGCTGAGATGAGGGGAACTGTGTGGGTGGGACTTGGGGGTGTCACTGGAGCCTCCCAGGTCCTTGCTGTGAACAAAGGGACTTGCACCCTCTCTGTTGAGAGCTGACTTTTAAAAGGGAAGAAATTCCAGCCCCTGAAGGTCTATTGCTTTGTCCAAACATAGCAGAGGGACCTTTACTGGGAAATGGCAACTGAGCCAGCCTTGTCCTCCTCACACAGCCAGTTTCCTGGGGCTGGGGAAGGAGGAGAAGGGTGACTGTGCAGGCCTGTGCTTTGGTAACAGCCATTCATGAAGGGGGGATGTGGGCAGACCTTTCTATATGTAGTGACTTACACCATAAGTTTTGCATCTGACTTTGTTTGCATTATTAGGATTTAACTAATAAATCTGCTTTAAACTGGCTTGAAATTCTTGTTGGTGTGAAATTGCCCTTTCCCAGTGCTGAGTCTCTGAGGAAAGGCTCTCTCAGGCTGTGTCTGGTCTGCATGGCAGGTTATAGAGCTTGTACCACAGCAGCTTGTGCTCTGCCACTGCTGCCCTAGTGAGCTGTCACCTGGGACTTTGCTCTTTATATTAAGCCTGGCATTGCCTTTATTATGGGCTGGAGGGATTCCTGGTGTGCAGTGCCTGGATAGAATGGCAGCTGTTGGGGAGTTTGCACAAATTCTGGTAGAAAACCCCTGTCTTGTTGTAGGGTGAGGGTGTTGCTGAGCCACTTCTGGAGGCCACCCCGGGCTCTGGATTTCCTTGCTGATGCGTTTGGGTGTTTTGGAGAGGACAGAGATGTCTGGCTGTGCTGTGTGAGAGCCCTTGGTGGCCTGTGCTGTGGGAGGAACTTGTCCTTCTGTAAAGTCCTCCACACTGTGTTGCTTTCTCAAGAGTGGCTTGTGTGCAAGCGAAGCCTTTTCCCTTTTGGAGTGTGGGAGGGAGGACAGCTGAAGATAAACTTGAGTGCAGAAAATGGGCAGTGTGGAGCTCTTCATGTTCCTGGGAGTTGGGTTAAATCTCTAGAATAAAAGGTTTATCTCTGACACAATCCACAAACTGGAGCTGTAAAGGCTCATCCTTGGATCCCCTAGAGAGTTAATCCTTTCTTCTGGAGCTGTAACTGTGTATTTAGCTGTACATTTATGGAGTTCACGTGGTTTGGAGTGTGTGTTGGGCAATGGCTGGTGTCCTGTCCAGGGATTCTTTATGACTTGGAGCATCCCCAGGATTGTAGTGGCCATCAAAGGCTGCTGTGATCCTGCCCCTCAGCAAGGAGGGGATGTGACATGAGAGGACTGTGGGAACATTCCCGTCTGTGGGGAGAGGAATGTTTTGTCTTGCACTGCTGACAGACTCCAGAAATGCAAGGTCTCTGTGGCAGTTATCAGTGCAGCAAAGCTCGAGGAGGATAAAAACCCTGGTGCAGAGTGGCCTTCTGGTCCCATCTCCTAACAGGCCAGTGTTATGGCTGTGCTGAGGACTTAGATCAGATGTGCTTTCCTCTGGAGGAACTCTGGCCAGTTCAGTTTTTTGGAAAGACAAAACATTGTCTTTCAAGGCAACCACAAAAATTTGGAATTAATGAGGTGAGGGGAAGGAAGTAGTTCAGTTGAAATGGGGTTGTGCTCCAGCTTATAAAAATCTGAGTATTGGCTTTCCAAACTGTTCAAGGCAGAAAACAAAGACTTGCTGAAGGCCAGTGGGAGATGTTGTTGCTGTTCAGTCAGTTGAGAGCTTGAAGTCTATGGGCTGATGGTTCAAAACTGTCAGCTAAATAACTGAGTAAACCTTCACCTTTTCCTCTGAGTGCAGATTCAGTTCAGCTTAATTCTACTGCCCTTCTTGCTGGAGATGGAAAACTGCACACTAAGGCAAACAACAGTATTCGTAGTCTTTGTTATCTCTGATTGCTGACATTTTCTCATGCATGTTGAATGACTTCTCTGGTGCCCTGGAAGGGCTTGTGTGCCATGAGGGGCTGTGTGTGTTCTGTTTTCCTTTTCAAAGCAGATGTCAGGGCTGTGACTCAACACTCAGAGTATCAGACCATGCCATGAGCTCATTAAAAGCTGGTTTGCTTGCTTTGCTCATGTTTTCTGATTAGTTGGTGGAACCACACTGAAGTGCACCCATTGCTGGTGAGAGCAGTAACACTGGACTTGGCTAAGCCCGGAATGTTTTCTCTGGCCTTCTGTTTAGTAACTTCAGTGTCATGTGCAACATGCACATGCAGGTATCAGTTTGCTCTGAGCCAGCTCTTTCAATCCAGCTGGTACTGCATTTATCCTTCCTTGGTGCTGTTGGACCAGTAAAGTTTCCCTGGGGAATTCCAGTGCGTATCCAGCACTTGTTCAGACGCTGAAAGCCCTGGTAGGGGTTTTCCAAGGAAGTGGGTGATGGTTATTTTGAAATCAGGACCTGTTTCTCTGCACTGCTGTAGTACCTGGGCATTGGATAAACCAGCCATGTGTTTGTGCCTATCAGGATTATCTCAGGGTTGTGATATGAAGACAGTTGCTGTGATAAGTCTGAACTCTTCAGTCCAGACTCAAGAGAACTTGTAAATAACTGGCGTGAAGCTCTGTTAACATGGCTGCTGGCTGCAAGTCCCAGTGCTAATTAATTACCCAGAGCACGACGTGGGGCACCTTTCAGCCCTGGAGCTGCTGAATAGGAGCTGACAGAACGTGGCCTGGCTGTGTGGCTGCTGCTTTTCAGGAAAGAACACACAGGGTTAAGAAGTGCAAGGCAGCCCTGCTGGTGCCTGCACCACCTCAAGGAAAAGTGCTGCTTTCTGTGTCCCAGGGCAGCCCTTGCTCGCAGTCAGGTATTGGAACAGTGCTGCCTTGTTACAGCTTCGTGAGCAAGGCCTTGGGGCTGCTTTTCTTTTTCAGAATCCCTGCTGTGCTCTGGTTGTGTTCACGCCCCGAACTGGAGTGGAGTTGGTGGGAGGCTGGGGAAGGTTGGGGGGAAACTTGGCAATGGCATCAGATGCTCTGCTGCCAGGTTTGTGTTAGTTGGAGCCCCTTGTGCCCAGGAGCAGCGTCCCAGATGGCTCCTGGCCTCTGTGGGAGTGTAACTGGGAGTCCTGGGGGGTTTGTGTGTCACCCTTCCCTCTGTGTTGGGTCCAGGTTGTGCTGTGCCTCCAGCTAAAGGCAAATCCACTTATTTAACGGCCGGTGGGGCAGCTGTTTTGGGGCTATTTTAAGTGCATGACAGTGAAATACAGAAGGAAATGGCTGTTGTTGGCTTTTTCCTCTCTGCTGCCTTGCTGGATCTGTATCTGTGCTGGAGTGGGACTGTGTAGCCAGAAGTGCTGGAAAATGGTAAAAGAACTGAAAGAAAGAAAGAAAAGTGTTTCTAATGTGCATATGGCAACATGCCTTCCTGCTGCTGTCTGCTGTCAGGAGAGACATTGGCCAGAGAAGCCAAGAGCATCTGGTTCTCATTGGGCTCTGCCTTTGGATGGGCTTCATTCTTGTTTGTCACATTATGTCTCTTTTTCCCTCCCTTCCTTCCTCTCTCCTTTTTTCTTTTTTCCCCTCCAGTGAGTTTACAAGCCTTGCTGGAATGCACATATGGTCCTTATCATCCCCCAAGTCCAGCTTTTTTTTTTTTTTTTTGCTGGTTAGCAGTTAGTGACATCAGGGGCTGTTAGAAGCATTAGTCACTTTTACTCCAAATAGAAAGGTCCGTGGTTGTTGGAAACCTATGGAGGAAAATGCCTTTTATGTCAGTTCTTGGCACAAACACAACTGTGAGTGCTCCGAGCTTGTGCTGACCTTTAGCCAAACATTTTGCCCGAAGACAAATGTTGGTTCCCACTCTCTCCAGCCACTCCTGAATTGTCAGATTTTGCTGACTTCCCTCTTTCCAGAAGAATGCAACTGTATCCTCTTTCCTCCATCCTCCTGCCGAGTGGCTGCCGCCTGCCAATGTCAGCAGTGCCCTCGCTGCCCTGGCCTTGCTGTGAGCTGGGGGAGCTGGCCCTGGGGCAGGGTGGCTTTGGGGCTGTGTGGGGCCAGCCTGGGATGCCTGCTGGCTGTCCCCTGTGTCACCCTGCCCTGCATTTGGGGAGCCAGCCTTGGGGAGAGCAGCACTCCTGTCTTATTGCCAGGGGGAGCGTGTCCCAGTCTGGGGGGGGGGGTATCCTTGAGGAGCCCCTGGCTTTGGGCTCACCCCCTTTGCCACAGGACCATGGCACTTGATCTGGGAGCAGGTTCTGTGCAAGGGGGCACAGCACTGGGCCCTCACCTGCCCTTCCCATCTGCTCTGCCCCTGCTTTAGTGGACAAGGTTCTTCCAGCCTTCCTCCCACAAAATAACCTTTTCTGCTCTCCTGATTCTCGGGGATTAAAGGGAAAATCCAACATGTTCAAAGGAGAGAGAGCCTTTTTGTGTTCCCTGTGACCTCCCTGGTTACTGAGGGAGGGAGCCGACTGTGGCATGGCACTCCTGATGGTATGCTGAGTTACTGGGAGTACAGAACTGGTTCCTTGCTGTTGTTCCAGACACTGCTGGAGGGCCGAGGCAAGGGACTGGTGAGAAGCTGTGTGTCCCCAAGCAGCTGCAGCTGGTGCCAGCTTTTGTCCAGGGAGAAGGAGCTGGTTTCCTGCAGTCCATCCCTCAGGGACAGTAGCTGCAGCAGTGAGTCACTGGTGGGCTGGTGGCAGGGCAGGAGGCACGAATCTTCATGGCTTGATGGACACATTAATGTACAGAATGAGAACGTGCCTTGCACAGGGCTCTGCTCTCACTGTTGAGGCCCAGGGGAGGAGAGGGAACCAACTAAGGACCTCCCAGATTTCCTGCTATGTTGTGAGACATCTGTCCAAGCCTGCAGCAGCATGGAGACAGGAACTCCCCCTCCTCTGCTGGTGACACTGATGGTTATTGAAGCCTAAAACTGCAACCAAGAAGTCCTTGCTCTCGATGAGCTGAATAACTGATTAATTGCTACGGGCCCTTTCCTTGTGGCATCACTGCCTGGCAAGAGGGGAAGGGAGTTGTTCCTGCTTCTCATGTTCTCCTCATACTATTATTCATAAGTTCCCTTGTCCAGCAGCTGTGGGTTTGGCCATCCCTTGAGCCTGTGTAAGGAAGGGGAGGGGGCTGTGGGTGCTGTTTCAAGACCCAGAGAGCTTGGCTGTGGCACAGACACTGGGTATGCTTGGTGCCCTGCCAGCAGGGACCCAGCTCTCTGGCTTGACATGGAGAGGGTGCAATAGATGTGTCTCTTGCTGACTGCTCTTTGCTTCTGTGCCCTCTGCTCTTTGTGTGAGCAGACTCAACTACCCCTGAGGTCGCTGGCTTTGGATGTGGCATCTGAGATGACTTCAGAAAGGCAGGAACGTGTGCCTGGTAACGGGTCAAAAATGGTGCTGCCCTGAGCTGCTGACAACAGTAAAAGCTTTTAGAGTTTCTTCGAGGTGCCTCCTGAGTCGTGTGGCCTCAAATAACTAAACACTTGCTTCATATTTGTGGTTGAGCTCAATATTTTGCATACCAGCGTTTTCCCCCTCTCGAACTGGAGGCTCCCTCTGTTTTCTTTAACTCTTGGGAGGCCGTGTGAATGTGACCCCCAGCCCTGGATCTGCAGGGGCCCGAGGGGAGGAGTTTGCCAGCAGCCTTAAAGCAAAAGGGGCTCAGCCAGGGGCTGGCTGGGCTGCGGGAGCACTGGACACCACGGTCAGGCCTAAGCAAGGAGAGCAGGCAGGGGACCCGAATCCTTGTGGATCTTCCCTCCTCATCCTTCTGGGAGTGGTGCTTTTTTCCTGCCCAGGAGAAGAGCAACTTTGCTTTACCTCTGCTCAGCTACCAGACACTTCCTGAGCTGTCAGGGCACTGCTCTGCTCGGTGCTGCCTCTGGAGCAGGGGTGCATTTCCCATCACCTTCGTGTCCACCTCCCCATCCACACACAGACCTGTCCTCTTCCTGACTCCAGCCACGGGAATAACCTCCCCCTTATTCCTGCCAGCTCTGCCAAGCCTCTGTGGCTGAGGAGGAATGAGCTGCCTCTCCTTGCACGTGCCTCATCAGCTGAGTTGTTTCATCTGCCCTCACTGATCTCCATCCAGGCAAACACACTCTTGGCCACAGAGCATCCAGTGCAGCATTGCTTGACCTGCAAAACCTTTGCCACTATGAGCTGTGTATGAAGAACAACAAATACAAGCCCTTTTCTGTCTTTTGCAAGGCAATTATTTCCCCTCCTTTAAAATTCAGAGCACTGGGACATGGGTTCCTGAAGATAAATCTCTTTATAGTGATAGTGGGTAGTAGATGTTGTGCCTCTGGGGGGCCTGTCTGTGCTTAACTCACCCCTTCCCCTGCTGGAGTTCAAACCAGCAGCTGTGATAACAGCAGCTCAGATATTGCTGTTGACCCAAGAAGTATTGACTGTGGGATGCCTTGGAGGGCTCTCTGGGAGGAGAAGTCTAGAGATCAGCATCTTTCTCAAGAAACAAGCATTTATTTGTTCATGTAACTCTGCAGTTTCTGTAGGGGTGAGCACACAGCTCTGGAGGTTCAGGATTGCTTCCTGCTCCTGGATGGTGTGGGGCGAGGGAGGGAATCTCTGCCCCATGCTGTGTGTTCTGTGAAGGGGATGTGACTGGCTTAGTGAAGAATTTAAAAATAAAGACTGTTTTTGAGATGTTTGAAGCTCACTGATATCTGAGAACATGCAGACACCCAAATCTAGCAGAGTGTCTGGAGTGAGCTGTCTGGTCCCTCGAGGAGTGTGTGGAGCTGCAGTTTTACCCACTGTCCTTGTTCCGTGTCCATGGGTCCTGCAGCTGGGAGAAGGGAAGAGCTGCTTGGCAAACAGTTGCTCTTCCAGGATGCCTGTAAGAGGGCAGTGATTCCAGACACAGCACCTTGTCTGAGGCACCTGCTGGGGCTGTGTTTGTGTGAGTGACAGCTGAGGGGGGGTTGTAGTCCAGGAGTGAGTTCAGCTGCAGCGTCAGGGCAAGAGGAGTTGTGCTGAGCTCTGTTCATCCTCTGAGGGAGAATGAGGAATGCCCTTGGGAAGGAGGCAGTGAGGCAGGGTGATGATGTGCCTTTGCACCTGGGGTCAAGTGCTTGAGCAGCACTGCTGACTTCCTCTGGAAGAAGAGCAGTGTGGCAAGAGGAACAAATCAGTGCCTGTAGCATTTCCGTGGCTTGTTGGGGCCCTGGGGTTGTCTCTGTGGGGCAGGACCCTTTGCCTGCTGTGCAGCTGGAGTTGCCCAGTTCTCAGTGGGGTGACTCAGCTGGGATTCGCCCCATCCCACCGACTGTGCTCAGGAGCTCGTCATGGTGATTCACAGCTGGAGCAGCAGGCCCATCTGACTTAGCATCCCCTTGTTGTTAAAACACTTCTGTTCTGCCAGACTGAGTGTGTGAATCACTCGCCTGTTCTGCTGAAGATACCCTGAGCCATCAGGCTGGTTACTCTCCTTTCCATGAGGATATGGCTGCCCTCCTGAGGAGGGTAAAGCAGGAGCAGAGGCCTGGCTGCAGTGATAAGAGGTTGTGCAGCCCTTGGATCTTTCAGCTGGATTCCTCTGCAGCTCCCCCAGAAATGTGTCAGCTTTCCCAGCCCATCTCTCTGTGCTGCAGAACTGGCTGTTGGATTGCATGATGCTTTTGTCTGTGTGTAGAGAGAAAGGTTTAGAAATGTAGTTCCTTTGGCTCTCCTGCCTTCTCCAACATGCCTGTCTGTGCCACCTGTGCAGAATTGTCCCTGTTTTCTGCGTGTGCTCCGCTCAGGGAGAGGGGCTGCATGCTGGGAACGCCGAGGGTGTTGGCTTTGTGTTTCATCTCTGGCCGTGCCTCGGGCCTTGGAGCTCGTCAGGAGCTTTCTGGTGTTTGGGGCAGATACCAGACTGGGTTTCTGCCTCCCGTTGTGCAGCACAGCTTGTGAAAAACCCTTGGCATTGCAGAGTGCAGGGGGAGTTGTTGTTTGTTCCACTGTTGATGTTTGCCTCTTGCAGGGAAACAAAGCAGGGGAGGGAAATAAAGCAGAGAAGGTCTGCAGCAAAAAATAACTGACACAGATGCAGGGGATGAGTCTGACTCCTGTTCCTGCTGAGTAACTGGTGATGAGGCAGTACTTGCTTTCCCAAAATATATCAGGGCAAGAGATACTGGTGCTGAAAGATGCTCAACACCCACCACTTTCTGTGAAGCCTCTGAGTCATGGGCACTTTCTGCTTTCTGGCATCTGCTCCCAGCTCCCTTCACTTCATCCTAAACCCAAGCCCACTGGTGTTTTAAAAATACTAATGTTACAAATACTTAATTTAACCCATTCACTTAACATACAGATCCCAGGGTCTCCTTCCATTGCCTGAGGCTTTTGCAGGAAAACCACCACGGTGGGTCAATGGTCTCTTGTGTGTGGTGTGTCTGTACCCAGCCTGAGCCAAGGAGGTGCCATCTCTCCTTCCCCTCAGGCTGCTGTGGGGTGTGCTGATGAGGAGCTGTTAGTCCACAGAGGGATGGAGGGGCTCGGTTTGATGGATGGGTGTTAATCCTTCAGACAAACCTGGCTTAGGTGCTCAGAGCAGGCTCAGGTATCTCATCCAGGTGTCAGGCTGTGTCTGTCAGCGTGGCAGAAAACAGCCCTTTGCCCCTTTGTGCAATAAGGTGATGGCACAGAGACATTTTCACTTGGCGTTCTCTTTCTCAGAGAATTTTTGTGTTTCTTTGAGTCCAAGTCTATTTTCATCAACACTCAGCCCAAATGGAACTTGTTTTTTCCTGCACTTGGTGGCTGGTCCATGTGTTTTGAGGGGGGAAGTGGAGCTGCTCAGCAATTGTGCAGAGAGTGGGAAGTCCTCCTCTGCTTTTGGTTCTTATTTTATCAACCAGAGAGTGTCTTTTGCCATGTCTGCTCCCAAGCCCACTGATTTTGTGGAAGAGAAGCTGGTGCTTCAGGCAACTTTAGACCGGGCTGAGGCTGCCCACGACTGTAATTTAGAATGGCCTCAGTGCAGTGACTCTGCTGGGAGTGTTTGTGTTTGGAGCAAGGTTGTATTTCCTGAGTTAAGGACAACAGACTTGGGCAGACACATGTGAAATAACAGCAGAGCTGCTCTAGGTCTGCCAGGTTGGGCTGGAAAAGCTGCAGGGAGGTTTAGGTGGCTCCAGAGGAGTGTTGCCATCTGAGCTATGTCCTCCTGTGGCCGTGCCAAAGGGGTACTGAGGCCTTAGAAACAGCCTTTGGGGGTTGCACATCGGTGCACAAGTGTGGTCTGTTAGTGCCAGGCACAGAGAAACAGTCTGGTGGTGTGTGTGCCTCAGACCTGGGGACATTTTAGCTCCTGAGCCCCACAGCAGAGAGCTGGGTAGAACCAAAAGGAGGGTATGTTTGAGAGGCAAACCTAAGACCAAGGTCCTGTGCCCCAAATCCTTCTGTGTTGTTGACACAGTTCTGGCAGGACGTCTTCCCTGACAGGGGTGTTGCAACCCTGTTAAATGCTTTTCTTCTGGGCCTTACAGAATGATGACCTCAGGAACCTGTCCCTCTCCGGCCATGTGGGCTTTGACAGCCTCCCCGACCAGCTGGTCAACAAGTCAACGTCCCAGGGCTTCTGCTTCAACATCCTCTGTGTGGGTAAGTCACCTGCACCTCGGGGCAGCCAGGGGTGCACCCTCCACACAGCCACCCCACGTCCCTCTGCCAGGGAGAGCTGAGCCACTGGGCCCACAGGGGCAGGGAAGGGACAGTTTTCTTCCCAGAGCTTCTCCAGGGTAAAACCTGGTATCCCTCTGTTCCCTTTCTCTGCCTTGTCCCCCGAGTTGAAACGTGGAAATTTTTAGCTGTTGAAATCTCTGCCTTTGATCATCCTGTGGTTCTGCTTTCCCCAAAGGCTGCCCATAAGGAAGCTGAGCTAACTTGGGAGCTAAATTTAACTTAAATTTAACTTAACTTTTTAAAAGCAAGTTAAGTTAAATCTGCCCTGCTCTGGGTTGGGTGCAGAGGCTGTTTCTCACCAAATTACTTTCCTTCCCTTCTGGGCTTTGCCTGTGTCGTTACATTCCCAGTTTCTCCAACTGGAACCAATGCCATTTTTAGTCTCCAAGAGGTGCGCTGAGAACAAAGCCTGTCCCCTGCCCCTGCTGTGTTTAACCTGGGTGCTGCAGGTTGCTTTGAGAGCCTCAGTTACTTTTCCCAGATGCCTGAGAGGGTGAATTCAGGGGGGCAGCATCCTCTCTGTGCCCCAGGGAGACAGATGGCTGCTGTGTGGGTGCTCTGTGGATCCCACACAGCTGGAAATCCACTGCTCAGCCCCTGGGAGCCAGACCAGCTCGGGCTTGTCAGTGGACCCAGCATGTGGTTCTGTAAATGGACAAAAATGCTGGGTTTTCCTCTTAGCTTGGCAGAGCAGGCTACAAACACCAGCTCTCCATTCACTGTCCATTTAAGCCTGCAAGAAGGGAGTATTGTCCCTCCTAATTAGTTCCAATAATTAGCTGGAACACCCCCCCCAGCTCTCAGACTGTGATTTTTGCACAGCAAATTGAGGATTTGTGTGAGCTGTTTGAACAGAAATCTGGCACACAGACCCGACTCCTCTTCAGCTTTGCATGTCGAGGAAGGAGATAAGAGCAGAGTTGCAGTTGTGCTCACTGGAGCTCCCAGCCCTCACGTGACTCTGGGAGCAGCAGGAAACCACTCCAGTTCAGCAGGGAGCAGCCTGATTAGCTGGCAGCTCTTTGATCAAATTGGCATCAATTAATTGCCTTTCTCTCCTGCAGTAAATATTCCTTTCTTGGCATGACTTAATATGTCTCCATTAGCAGTTTGATCCACCTCTTCTTTTTTTCCTGTGAAATGTGTCAATCCACCAATTTTCACCTCATGTTAAAATCTCAGCCAAGCTGCTGTAGCTGTCCAAGGAACACAAACCTTACCTGGGGAACAAATGATCTTTTATGGTGGTGACTTGAGGGAAGACACAATGAACTTTGGCATTGTGAAGTGAGACCTGTAACTGGGATGTGAAGGGCTGCAAAGCCACCCAGCACAGCAGTTTGTGTGAGGAGCTCCCTCAGACCTGCAGCTCCAGAGATGAACACACTGTGCCATCAGTTTAGGATTTGGCTTTTCCGGTGAGTTGCCTCAGCCCAGCCCTGCTCACAGCATGGGCAGCAGTAGCTGAGTGAGAGCATAATTGCTAAACAAACACTTTTGACATAGAAATGGGATTTGGGCTAATGCTTTCATCCATGTTACTAATTGCACTGGGGATTAGTCAACCTGCAATAGTTTAAAAAGTTTTTAAAAGGTATTTAAGCAGTGTGCTGTTTTCATTTTTTAAAAAACTCGTGTTTTAAAAAATGTGGTTTTCTGTCTCATATTTTTATGGTCTAAGTTGCACTGGGGGTTTTGAGCAACGTTCTTGAAACAGAAACAAAACTTCCTTAAGGCAAAACAAAATTAAATCAGATGTCTCCTTGGGAATCAAACACGGAGTTAAGAGAATTTACAACTTGTTTCTTTGAGGAAAGTTCCTGGTTCAGTCCTGGGGAGTTGCTGAATCACAGAATCACAGAATGGATTGGGTTGGAAAAGCCCTCTGAGATCATCAAGTCCAACCCTTGGGCCAACTCCAGTCCCTTTACCAGATCATGGCACTCAGTGCCACGGCCAAGCTCAGCTGAAAAACCTGCAGGGATGGGGAATCCACCCCCTCTCTGGGCAGCCCATTCCAATGCCTGAGCATTGGACAGGAAGAGGGGGACTGTCTCCTGAGACATCTGTTCCGGCAGGGATTATCTTGCTTAGCCATGTGCATGTAGGCTAATTCCAGTGCTGCCCAGGTGGTTCACTCCTTAACCTGGTGAATGTGCCCAAGGAGAAGGTGAGCCAAAGCTGCCAGCCCATACCGAGCTGCCTCTGTCTGCTCAGGTGAGACCGGCATTGGCAAGTCCACGCTGATGGACACCCTGTTCAACACCAAGTTCGAGAGCGAGCCAGCCACACACAACGAGCCCGGGGTGAGGTTGAAAGCCAGGAGCTACGAGCTGCAGGAGAGCAACGTGCGCCTCAAGCTCACCATCGTCGACACCGTGGGCTTCGGGGACCAGATCAACAAGGATGACAGGTAGCCTGGGCTCTGCCAGGAGCAGCAGTGTGCTCACAGCTCAGCAGGGCCTGGCTGGGCTGGGCCTTGCTGTTCCTGGGGGTGTTTTCCATGATGCCACTCTGTGCTTTCCCTTTGTCTTCCCAGTCCCTTTTTGCTCTGCTTTTTGTGCGGTACTTTCTCTGTTATTTCTCCCAATGTAAGGCCTTGCTGCTTTCTGTGCAACATGTCCCTGACTGAGGTTTTTGGACTTTCGTGGTCAGAGACAAAATTTTCAGAAGCCAAGAATCATGTTACATGTACCCACCTACTGGTATCCACGAGGCTGCCCTTGGTGGAGGAGGAACAAATGGGAAAGTTATTTTTTGCCAGAAGCACAGCTACCTTTTTTGGGAGAAAGTGGAAATGACTTGTAACATGGGATGCAAAGCTGTATGGTTTTTTCATGCCAGGCTGGTCCTTTCCAGAGAGTATGTTAAAATGCACAAGGGATTTTTTCTCCAGCAAAGTGACCCCCTTGAAGTCCACAAACAGTGCCGTTGTCTTCTGAGCATTGCTCACATGCTTCAATTCCTGGAAAGTCTCTTTTATGCTCTTGTGAATCTCCCTTCCCTCTCTTAAGATGATGAGATTTTGGACAAGCTGGGGGGTAGCTGATGGTTTCATTCTTAGATTTTGTTATATTGAATCATTTTTAGTGCGATTGGCAGAGCAGCAGCTCTGTCTTTAACTGGAGAGCCAGCAAATCCAGGGTCTCTACCACTTTATCTTCCTGTTATGTCCATTATAAGTTCCCTGGACACTGATGGAAACACACACTTGTTAAAGAGGGACTGTAGGTTGGTGGGGAGGGTTGTAAGAGCAGAGCTCATCCTGCAGAGCACCCCAGAGGTGCCTGAGTGTCCCTCAGTGCTGTAGGTTGGTGGGGAGGGGGGTTGGAAGAGCAGAGGTTGTCCTGTAGAGGACCCCAAGGCTGCCTGAATGTCCCTCAGTGCTGTAGGTTGGTGGGGAGGAGGGTTGTAAGAGCAGAGGTTGTCCTGTAGAGGACCCCAAGGCTGCCTGAATGTCCCTCAGTGCTGTAGGTTAATGGGGAGGGTTGTGAGAGCAGAGCTCATCCTGCAGAGCACCCCAAGGCTGCCTGGGTGTTCCTCAGTGCTGCAGGTTGGTGGGGAGGGTTGTGAGAGCAGAGGTTGTCCTGCAGAGCACCCCAAAGGTGCCTGAGTGTCCCTCAGTGCTGTAGGTTAATGGGGAGGGTTGTGAGAGCAGAGGTTGTCCTGTAGAGGACCCCAAGGCTGCCTGACTGTCCCTCAGTGCTGTAGGTTAATGGGGAGGGTTGTGAGAGCAGAGGTTGTCCTGTAGAGGACCCCAAGGCTGCCTGACTGTCCCTCAGTGCTGTAGGTTAATGGGGAGGGTTGTGAGAGCAGAGGTTGTCCTGCAGAGCACCCCAAGGCTGCCTGAGCATCCCTCAGTGCCCGCTGCTATCCCAATTTTCCCCTGTGCCTTGGCTCCCTGCAGCTACAAGCCCATCGTGGAATACATCGATGCCCAGTTCGAAGCCTACTTGCAGGAGGAGCTGAAGATCAAGCGCTCGCTGTTCAACTACCACGACACGCGGATCCACGCCTGCCTCTACTTCATTGCCCCCACCGGCCACTCCCTCAAGTCCCTGGACCTGGTCACCATGAAGAAGCTCGACAGTAAGGTACCTGCTGTCTGTGTTACCACCCTGCTTGCTTTTAGTGTCTCTGATGTGTGTTTTTAGTAGTGGAGGGTTGCAGAGGTGCTGCGTGAAAGCCGTGCCTTGTGCAGGCTGCTGCAGGGGGTCATTACCCTGCTTCACAGGCTGCAGAGATTGATTAAGGGTTTGGGCTCCTCCCCTCTCCCAGCCCTGCCTCGGGTAGGGAGCTTGGCCCTGTGCTCCCCAGCCAAGCTATAAAGTCAATAAAGACAATTCAGGTTGTCTTACCAATGAGTGAAAACCAAATGGAAGTGCCGTGTCTGTTTGCTCTGACCACATCCAGCTACACACAGTGATCTGATCTTGTGTGGCACTTGTAGTGGTGTTCTGACTGGGTCTGACTAATAAGATCTAAACAAGGATGTGAATAAATATGTTACTTGGCATCTGCTTTTCCAGTTACCCTCATAGGCTTGGTTTAAGGTTTTGCCTCTTCTGGGAAAAATAACCAAGGTACAAATGTTAAGCCTGAGTGGTTAGACTAAGCTTTCTCTGTGCTTCTTTACATCATGATTAAGCAATTTCAGTCAGTCCATTGTGCACCTTTGGCTCACTGGGCACTGATTCTGTGGGAGATCAGTGGTGGCAATGGGCTTTATTTCCTAGAGGGGCCTATCAGTTGGTTTTTATGTGGTGATGGAGAAGGTTCCGTGCCCTATTCAACTGAAAATAGGGTTCTGGAGATGGACCCCAAGTGAGCTGTTTGGCATTCCTGTTTCATCTTTTGGCCCAGGAGGATTTCATAACTCCAGGCCATCCTCCAAACAGAATTAAGTGATGTAATAGCAGGGGATTTTCAAGTGCTGTAGTTAAAATCCCTTCATATAGGTCGATAGTGCTGTTATCCTCCCTATGATTTCTGTCTGCTGTTGCAGAGGAAAGCAAATCCTGCATGATCAAAAGCAGAAACTGTCCCTCTGGAAGGAGGAGGAAGGGAAAGGAGGCAGGATCCTTATCCCTGCCAACAGCCTGTCAAGGGGAGAGAGTCAGTAACTGCTCTTTGCTCTGGGAGCTGTGCAGGGAGGCTGAGCCCTGGGGCTGCAGCACAGCCGTGTCTGGGGCCGTGTGAGGGCACTCAGGTGGGGAGGTGGCTGTGCTGCTGCCACCCCTGTGCTGTGTGTCAGGGCTTGGGGGGGGACCCCCTGCCTCTGCCCCCCGTGGGGTGACACAGCACTGCTGCACACCACGGCGTCCCCGAGGGCAGCCCCAAGCAGACACCTGTGCCAGGCTGTTGTGCCGGGGGGGCTCCTGGAGGAATCCAGCCTGCTGGGCTGTGACATGTGCCAAGATGGTGGTTTCCTTCTTTTCTTTTTTGGAACAGTTTGTAATAATCTGTGACAGCGTTTCCTGTCCAGCCAATTGGGATGAGGAGGGGAATAGGACAGGACAGGAAATAGCATGTTGCCAAATTGCATTTGACTTCTTTTTAAGGCCATCCTGACTGCTGCCTGGAAATCCTGTCTGAGGAGATGCTGGCAGCAGCAGCAGCCCCAGGGAGGGTCATCTGCTGAGGAGTGCTGGCTTGTGGCACTTACAGGGCTGTCCCTGCATGTCCTGCTCTGTCCTCTCCCTGTGACACAACCTGTGCAGTGCTGTATGTGGGTCTCTGTCCTGCAGGTGAACATCATCCCCATCATTGCCAAGGCTGACACCATTGCCAAAAACGAGCTGCACAAGTTCAAGAGTAAGATCATGAGCGAGCTGGTCAGCAACGGTGTGCAGATCTACCAATTCCCCACGGACGAGGAGACAGTGGCCGAGATCAACGCCACGATGAGTGTATGTGACCTGGGGAGTCCTTGCCTTGGTTGGTGTGGGCCTGTCCTTGATGGCTGTACCATGTTGTACTTGGCTTTACAACTGCAGTCTAAGCACAGACATCAGGCTGGCCAGAAGGGTTTTGGGGCTGGAGGTGGCTGGCCTGGTATCTTTGTGGTGGGACAGATGGTTCTCCTCTGAGCACTCTCTCATATCCTTTCCCAGCTGCAGCATTCCTGTCTCGGGGAAAGGAAGAGGATGGGAGGCAGGGCCCCAGCACGGTCAGGGCACAGAGCTGAGCTCTGGCTTTCCTGTCCCAAACCACCCCTTGTTGTTCAGAGGGGGGTGATTCACTGCTGCCTTTGTGTTGGTTTCCGGAGAGCGTTGGGCACCGTCAGTGCTGTCCCAGCTCTCCACAGGGCTGGTGGCCATGGGTGGCTTGGCTTTCACATCCCTCCCCTTCCTCTAGCATGGCGTGGGATTTGAGGGCACACAGGGCTGGGGTAGACCAGACATTTTAGTGGTGCTTTCAGAGGGAAACCACTTGGGGTGCAAGGGGAAGAGCCAGAGCCCGGGATTGCTGGCAGTGACGTGCAGTGTCGCCTGGGCCCTTGTGTGGCTTCAGAGGGCCACATATCCCCCAAGAGGATGTGCCAGCCCTAAAGCAAGTACATTCAGATTAAGCCATTTCCTTGCTGCTTGAAGGCTTTTCTGAGGTGCCTTCCACCACTGCTTGTAGGTGTGCACTTTTCCCATCCAGCTGGATATTAGACCTTGTCCAGATCTGCCTATTGCCTGTCCTCCCTGTCTGTGTTGTGTTCTGAGCAGGGAGAAGCTGGCACAGAGACGGGACGTGGCTGTGCCAGGGGCATTGTGTACAGTGTTTTGCCTCCCTCTGGTGCAGTCTGGCTGCTGGGAAACTCCTTTGCCAGTTAATCCCATCTCCTGTGCCCTGACCTCCTCCCCACCCACC
>VWZD01006690.1:80209-121046 GCA_013396695.1 Sakesphorus luctuosus | reverse complement strand
GGCTTGGCCGACACAGCTCCCAGAGCTTGTGCCCAGCCCTCCTGGATGCTGTGAAGGCAGGGAGAGCTCCACAGGGCTGGGCTGGCCAGCTCCCTCCTGGCAGCAGCCACACTTCTGGGAGCAGATCCCAGATTGTCACCACCACACCCACAGGGTGAGTGGGGAGCAGAGCTCCATGACTCAGACGTGTCGGCCCAGGGCTGGGTTGACTCTGCTCTTCCCCTTGCTCACAGCTTTGCCCTTTGCAAGAGGAAGCATTAGCAGTTCTTTGTAGCAGCAGAGCCCCCTGAATTTTTCCTTGGGAGGATGGACTTTGTTTTCTTTTTTTATTGTTTCACAGTTGTGTCTCCTCAGTGTTCAAGTTGCTTCCAGTTTGTTAGACTTGTTCTGGGCTTAAGATACTCATGCTTTGTAATTATATGGAAAATATGTATGTCTCTAGTATTTTTAGGACATCAGAATTTTGGGCTTTAAGTCTGATCGGATTTCTCATCCAAATTGTCCTGTTGCTTTTCCTAAAA
Source organism: Sakesphorus luctuosus (assembly GCA_013396695.1). Taxonomy (NCBI): domain Eukaryota; kingdom Metazoa; phylum Chordata; class Aves; order Passeriformes; family Thamnophilidae; genus Sakesphorus; species Sakesphorus luctuosus. The sequence goes on along the minus strand of VWZD01006690.1, from coordinate 120,525 downwards.
CACCAGACGAATTGCAAAGCCATTTAAGCAACTTAGATGTAGCAGAGCTGGCACAGTGAACAGCTTTCTTGAGAAACAATCCCTGGCAAGGCAGCAAAGGAAATCCCCAACCTCACTGTCCCTCTCCTTTTCTAGGTCCACCTTCCCTTTGCTGTTGTTGGCAGCACCGAAGAAGTGAAGATTGGCAACAAGATGGCAAAAGCCAGGCAGTACCCCTGGGGTGTCGTGCAGGGTATGTTACAAAGGCACAAAAACCCCTTGTCATCCTGTCCCATTGTGATCACACACACACCCCGGTCTCTGGATGGTCTGTGCCAAAACCTGCCTTGGGAAAGCACAGCCCAAATCTGGACATGGAGCCACAGGGTCCTTCCTGCAGGAGAGCAGAGCTTGGCAGGGCACTGTTTGGCAGCTCCAGTGCAGCCTGGGTTGCAAAGACACAGGGCTGATCCTTGCTTCCCAGCCAGCACTGAGGAGGACAGGGTTGAGATGGTGACAGTCTGCTTGTGGCTTCAGCTGTGCATCCCATTGGATAATGGGCCAGGGAGCTGCAGGGGAACATTCACAGGGCAGTTCTGCAAAACTCTCCAGCTTCTTCATCATACAAGCTGGCCCTTCAGCTGTGTGTGCACCAGAGGATAGTACTGGGGAGAAGTTGATGTGTTTGGGAAATCTTGGACTCAACACATCCTGCTGGGTTGTTGCTGTTCCCAGGACCAAATAGTTTAAGAGATTTAGTTTAGACTTTGCCTGCCCGAGCCCCTGTCAGTGCTGGGATTTAGAGTGTGTGTGAGTGGGAACTGAAATCCTGTGTGCAAGTGGATCATCTCCCTGCTGGTGCAAAATGCATGGAGAGATGGTCAGCAGAGAGATTTCTCGAAGGCCTTGAGCTCATGCCCGTGTTGGCTGGGGGTGGTTTCTCCCCCAGCTCAGCGAGGCATTTCGCTGCGGGCCAGCCTGGAGTTCTGCTGTGTGCCTGAAGAACTCTGAGGCTTCCTGAGCTGGGAGAGGGGGGCCCCAGCTCCTGGGTGTGACCCCCTGTCTGTGGGTGGGCTGTTGTCCCTGCAGTTGAGAACGAGAACCACTGTGACTTTGTGAAGCTGCGGGAGATGCTGATCCGAGTGAACATGGAGGACCTGCGGGAGCAGACGCACACGCGGCACTACGAGCTGTACCGGCGCTGCAAGCTGGAGGAGATGGGCTTCAAGGACACAGACCCAGACAGCAAGCCCTTCAGGTAGGGAGGGAGGGGCAGCTCCAGCCCTGGACCACCCTGCTGGGCATGGCAGCCCTCCCCGGGCTGGGCACTCCCTGGACAGGGAAAGGGCACCGATGCCTGGGGGTGTCCCGGGTTACCAAAGGGGACATCCTGGCACTGATGTTCTTCTGACCCCCCTGGAGCTTTTCCCAGCTGCTCCAAGGTGAGCTGTGAGCAGGGAGCCTTGGTCTCAGCCCCGAGGTTTGGCTGGTTGCTGCACACAGAGTTTGTTCTGTCAGACAGCTTTATTGGTCTGGAGCCCAAGTCCTCAGCCAGGGACAACAGCTGTGTGGGAATTGGGGAGGGAGTGTTTGTTTTCTCCTTTCGTTTCCTGTTTCCCATTCCTCCCCTCCTTTTCCCCAATAATGGCACCCTCTGCCTTAGCAGCATCCCACGCTCCTCTCTACCCCAGTCAGAATTCAGGAGCATCAGTGGGGCTTTTTACCCCCATAACACACCTGAGTGTTAGGGGTTGGCTCTGGGTTGGGGTTATTTGACAGGCTGAGTTGGTGCAGCTGCATTTCCTCTGCAGCACAGAAACTCTCCTGGAATCAGTCAAGCCCAGTTCTGTTACTAAGCCCAAGTGTGAAGCTTTATTGGATTTCCTCTTTGGAGAGCAAGGGCTTAAGATGGGCTCAGCCCTTCTTTTTGAGGAATCTGAGGAATTTCCATAGCTTCCTGTACACGAGGCCTCTTTTTGACCAAGCTATAAGTAGAAAGGAAATGAAAATGTACAGAATTTCTCCATCTGGTACGTGCTAGTTCAGAGCAGTTGGCTCTGGGTGCCTTTTCCCTCCAATAAACAAACAAACCCCATGATCCCAAGCTGTTTGGCCAAGGCTGATGTATATCTGAGGCCAGGAAGATGTTCTCTCAGGGATCAAAAGGATGCCTTTCCCTGCTCTGGGGCCCAGGGAGCCGCAGGGGCTGCTGCTTCTCAGCCAGGAGCGGGGAGCCTTTGGGAGATCTTGGAGGGAGCTGGGCAAAAGACCCCACCAAACCACTGGTGCTGTGTAGGTGCTGGTGTGAGGTGTGAAAAAGGGGGATTGGTGATGGCCCAGACCCCCACCTTGCTGGCAGAACCTCCCTGCTTTGGCCAAGCTGCAGGAGATGAGGAGGGAGCACCAGGATCCCCACAGGCATCTGCTCCATGAAATGGGGTCCTCTGCACAGAGATCCTCCTGCTGTGGGCTGGTTTCTCTGCTGCTCTGCTTAACCTTTTCAAAGCACTTCTTTTCTCAAAGAATATTATTTGCCGGGGCATCCTTCCGTGTGTGTGGGTGTGCTGGGGAATCAAGTTACTCTGGTAATCAGGGCTCATATGTTTGTGCACTTAAAAAGCTAATTCCCTTGTCAGCTTTGCCTGTGAGAAGCTGCAGGGATCTCTCTTGGTTTGGACTGTTATTCCTTAGGGCTGTAATTGTTTTTCTCACATGCAGCCTGGGAGCTGCCAGCCCAGTTTCTCTGAGAACTTGCCTCCTCTGGAACTGAGTGTCACTGCAGCAGAGATTTGGGCTTGGAACCTGGGACAGATGAACAGGAAGCCCCTGCACCCCTGGCTCCTGCCAGCCTTTTCCTGCTTGCCCATCACCTGGCATGGTGTTTTTGGGAGTGAGTTCTGCAAGGAACAGTTTTCAGCACAGGGCAGGATGAACAGTGTGCAGAGCTTTCTGTTTTGGTCTGTAAAGCTCTGCTGCTTCCTAGAACAGTGTGTCACTAATTGCAGATGCAGTTTGTGCTCACTGAGCTGCAAAGGCTCATCTGCCCTTGGGGTTTTCCAAGGCTCCAGCCAGATCCTTCACAAGGGTTTAGGAATTTAAGTTTGTGTCCACAGTCGGAGTACTAAATCCAAGACTGAGTTTTAGGGACGTTTTTACTCAAGTCTCCTCATCTCCTTCTGCTGTGAGAGGTCTGGTTCTGGATTTAGGTAAGAACCAAAGATGGCTCTTGGCCTGCTCTGCCAGGAAAGGATTTTTGTCATTTTTAGAATCAGTATTTTTACTTCCATGTGTGGGAAGCTGCTGTGGTCATCTGGAATGGTGTGACTCCTCCAGGGCAGCCAGTGCTCTGCCAGAACTGCTCTTGGCATCCTGTCTGGAAATGATTTTAGAAGGCAACTGAAGTGCCTGTTAATTAGAATTAAACACAAGACTTGGGATAATCTGTCGAGTTTTTTGCCCAGTACAATATCCCCTCCCTCCCCCCCAAATCAAGCAACAAAAAGCACCAAAAAACCCAACACTGCCAGGAAAGGCAAAAGCTTGACTTGACTGGGATTGGGATGTTCCACTGGCCCAGTGGTTGATGTGTTCCCTGGGCACATGAATGCACCGAGTCTGTGTGATATCAGTGGTGTTTGCATGAAAAAAATGCCTTTTCACAAAAGCCTCTTGGGGGAAATAGTTCTCATTCCCACACTATCGCTATGGCTGGGCTGTCCAGATCCATTTAAGGAATAAAATAAAGAGGCATTTGGTGCTCAGAGGTCCTAACAGGCTCTGAAAGTCTCAGAGGTGTGTGGACAACATATTTTAGGTCCCAAATCTTCACTGCATATCTCAGTGCTGGGGAAATGAAGGAATGCCAAGGAGCAGAGGGGGGATGAGGGAAGGAGGAATCCAGTTACGTGGTTATCTGGAAGAGGGGGACTGATGCTGGTTCAGAAAGGCCAGAGGAGAAGGAGAGGTCTCCCAAGGTGGCTTTACATATGCAAGCCCTTGATCATAGAATCACAGAATCATAGAATGGATTGGGTTGGAAAAGACCTTCGAGATCATCAAGTCCAACCCTTGATCCAACCCCACTGTGATCACCAGCCCAGGGCACTCAGTGCCCTGGGCTGGTGATCACAGTGGGGTTGGATCAAGATGTGGTGGATTCTCACTCAGTGCCACATCCACAGAATCACAGAATGATAGAATGGATTGGGTTGGAAAAGACCTCCCAGATCATCAAGTCCAACCCTTGGGCCAACTCCACTCCCTTTACCAGATCATGGCACTCAGTGCCACGGCCAAGCTCAGCTGAAAAACCTCCAGGGATGGGGAATCCACCCCCTCTCTGGGCAGCCCATTCCAATCCCTCAGCACTCTCTGTGCAAAGAAGTTTTTTCTGCTCTCCAACTTCAATTTCCCCTGGCAGAGCTTGAGCCCCCCGTGCCCCCTTGTCCTATTGCTGAGTGCCTGGGAGAAGAGACCAACCCCCACCTGGCCACAACTTCCCTTCAGGCACTTCCAGACAGTGCTGAGGTCACCTCTCAGCCTCCTCTTCTCCAGCACAAACACCCCCAGCTCCCTCAGCCTCTCCCCACAGCACTTGTGCTCCACTCCCTTCTCCAGCCTCGTTGCTCTTCTCTGGCCCCGCTCCAGCCCCTCAATCTCTTGCCTCAACTCAGGGGCCCACAACTCAACACAACACTCAAGGTGTGGCCTCCCCAAGGCAGAGGCCAGGGGAAGGCTCACTGCCCTGGGCCTGCTGGCCACGCTACTTTGGATCCAGGCCAGGCTCCCATTGGCCTTCTTGGCCACCTGGGCACACTCTTGGCTCCTGCTGAGCTTCCTGCTCAACATGATCTGAACCCCTTAGGAAGGAGGAGTGTAAAGGAGTTTTGCTGCGTGTCAGTGTCATGCTTAAAGAACTGCAGGAAGCCACATCTCCCGCTGTGCCTGCTCCACCATCCCTGCCCTTGGAATGCAGGGGCTCGACACAGGCGGTGGGAGAAGGGTCGGAGTGTGGCTCAGAGAGGTGACAAGCGCTGTTCGAGACTGACAGACAGACATCCCGGCTGCTCAGTGGGGTCTGAGCAGGGAGCTGGCATTGTCCCTGTCCGTTTGTCACCCACGGGTGCCACCTAGTGAGGGCTCTGTCTCTGCTGTGCTCGGGGACCTCTGGGCGCGTTTGGTGGCAATCGCCACAGCCTGGCAGCGTGAGGCTGTGCGTGGGACACGGCTCTGACGGGCTTCGGGTGTTGTTCACAGCCTGCAGGAGACCTACGAAGCCAAGAGGAATGAATTCCTGGGCGAGCTGCAGAAGAAGGAGGACGAGATGAGGCAGATGTTTGTCATGCGAGTGAAGGAGAAGGAAGCAGAGCTGAAGGAGGCAGAGAAGGATGTGAGTATATTGGAACTCAGAGGACTCTGGGAGGGGATGGGCATTTCCAGAACAAGCTCCCAGGGGGAGGGAGCTGCTCCTTGTGCCTCCCAGGGCAGTGGGTGGTACAGAGAGGAGCGTGGCCCTCAGTGGCTGTGTTTGCTTGCTTGGCGCAAGCTCAGTGGAGTCCAGTAGGTATAAAGCAGCATGGGGTGGAGTGTGCAGGTTTGGAAGTGTCCCCAGACCTGGTGTATTCCTGCAGCAGTGGAAATTCCCCCCAGCTGTGTGTGCAAGTGTGTGTTAACTGCAGGACAAATCAGGCAGGCTTGGGACAGGCTTGGGACCTGCTGTCTTTGCCCATCCGGTTCTCACTGTCTCTGTCCTGGCAGCTTCACGAAAAGTTTGACCATCTAAAGAGGACTCACCAAGAAGAGAAGAAAAAAGTGGAAGACAAAAAGAAGGAACTTGAGGAAGAGCTGAACAACTTTCAAAAGAAGAAGGCAGCAGCTCAGCTATTACAGTCACAGGCTCAGCAGGCAGGTTCTCAACAGACCAAGAAAGACAAGGACAAGAAAAAGTAAGCGGATGTCACCCACATCCTTTGTAGGGTTTGTTACAGTTTTGGGAGGTTGGTTTTTTCTTTTTTGCTGCATGTCTGTATTTGCTTTTCCCCATTACCAGACTGGAAACAGGGCTTTTATCAGCCTGATCAAATAAAATATTTTTTCTAAAGGGTGGGCCAGGGACATGATCTTAATTTTTCTCTAGAAGAATACCTTCAAGTTGTAAGTTGAAGTCTGACTGGTATGGGAGAGCAATCGGACCATGGAGGCTTGACTTGGGATCTGTCCAGCATCTTCTGGAACAGCTGTGGGATGTTCTGGACTCAGATTTATCTGCCTGAGCCAAAATTATTAAGGGAGTCACTACCTGTCCTTTTTTTCCACTGGTGGTCTCCAGTTCCCATTCCTTAAGGTTGTAGTTGTAAGTAGAAGTAGCTTAGAAACCAAAACCACCATGTTACTTTGACATGGGAAGTGCTAGTGCCAAAAGTGATTACTTGGAAGCTTGCTTTAAAGACAAGAAGCTTTGGTTATTTTTTTAAAAAGACAAACTACTACGGTACCGTAATTGCAGTTAAATGGCATTTGTGGGTGTGTGGAGTTGTCATAATAAGCTCAGAAACCCTTCCCTGTTAGACAAGATCACAGCACTGTTTTTTACTGTTTTATATTCCTATCCTAGGAGTGTAATCCTGTGCCCTCCCTTGGCTTGGTCTGTTCCCAGTCAGAGGGTGCTCCTCAAGACCCTCTTGGGTCACATGTGCTAATGGTGCTGGGTGGCTCCTGCCCCTGGCAAAGCTGTGGAGGTAGGCATGGAGCAGATCTCCCTGGGAGGCACTTGGTTAACCCGACACACCAGCACGACAGCTCCAGGCTGCTGTCACTGCCCAGAGAGAAGGGGAGGGCGTTCCTTAGAGTGACCCACCCAGTTACTGCTGGAAGAACCAAACAGCAGTAGGGCTGTGGCACAGACACTTGTCTGCCATGCTGACCTGGCAACCTGAGCCAGCCCCCAGCTGTGTGAGCCCAGGTGTGTGAGCCCTGTGTGCTGTTCCAGCATGGCATTGTCACTGGCTGCATGTCCCTGTCCCTGCTCCCGGTGCGGTGCCAGCGTTGGTGGCTCCTGTCCCTGGGGAGGTGGCAGGGCCTGGGGCAGGTTCCTCAGCCGAGGTGAGGTGATGTAGCTCCCATGGAGCCTTGCACTGGGTGCTGCTGAGAGCCTGCAGAGCTGTGAGCTGTGTGCTCTGCATGGCCAGGGCTCCCCACAGGCCAGGCATGCTGAAACACCCCCTGCAGCCGTGGCTGTGGGCACCATGGGCTGAGAGCCCTGCCCTCTTTCACCTGAGCATTCACACGTGCTGATGTGTTTCCTAAAAAGAATAGAAAGTTTTGAGGACCCTTTTTCTTATCTGTTAAACAGAGTTGGTAGCTCACTATTTTTAAGAACTCTGCAGTCAGATTTTTCATCTTAGATCGAGCCCAGTGCAGTGTAGAATGGTCTGGGGAGTTTTGTCTCTTGGTGTAGCTCCTCTTGGCTCCTGTGGGGTTGGCTGGCACATGCACAGTGCTGTGGGTGAGACAGGGATGTTTCCAGTGACCGTGACCAACACAGGCTCTGCTTTGCTGCTGCATTCACAGAAATCCAGCCACGAGGAACATCCCCGTGTTTTAGTGTGTCCTTTGTGCTCCATGCCAGGTGCTGTACCTGCTCCAGTTGTTCTGTAGTGTTGGAGTTACTAATGGAGGCTCTAAAGGGAAACGCTGCTGGTTCTGCCCTGTGGCACACCTTGGGTTTCTGGAGGCTTTGAGGTTCTCCTTGCACTCTCATGAGCAGCTGCAGTGTGTGCAGTTCAAGGCTTCCATCCTCTCTCTCTGCTCCTGTGCTGCTTCTCATGCAGTTTCCAGAGGAAATCCTTGCCATGCCTCACCCCTGCAGCCTCCCCAGAGAGTAAATCATGGGAATGCTTTCTTTCCTCAAGGCAGGATCAGATTTCTCCCCCTTGGACAGCAGAGACTTTCCCTGTGCTGTGCATGCTGGAGGGAAGGCTCAGGGTGAAACCTGCTGCTGGCCTGACTGCACAGAGAGAGCTTGGCCTTCCGTTTCCAGCCTGTTCCTCCAGCAATCCCCCAGCTCATCCTCAGTGTTTATCTGAAGCTGCTGGGGCTGTGGGCTGGTGGGGCCAGCACTCCTGTGCCCCTCAGACACCTCAGGGGTGCCACCAGGGGTCAGCTGAGCGTGGGGCTGAGCATCCTCACACTCCCTGAGCCCCTGCTGGAATCCTGGCATGGGGCTGTGCTCCAAACCTGCCCAGTCTGGGGGGAGTTGCTGGCACTGGGCCCAGTCAGAGCAGCCAACAGCCCTTTGGTGCCTTCCTGCTGTGTGGTGGGTGGCCACAAGCCCCAGCCTATGCCCCTGGGCTCCTGCTCACCTCACCGCCAGGGCTGGGACCATCTCTCTGGGACTGGCTGGGTTTATTTCAACCTGCTTCTGAAAGCCAAATGGCAAACTCTTTTTGTGTTTTTTATTTTTCAGTTTCCTTTCTGTGTAAGTTTTCAGTCCACTGTGGCTGGTCTGGTCCTCTTGGTTTTTCTTTTCATGTTTGCTTGTCACAGGCTGGAGTAGAGCCTGGCCTTGAGGTTGGATTTCTTTGTAATTCCATGATCCATCTGCATGCCCACCCACTGGAGCGAGTTGCTGGTGTTGGCTCTCCTGGCTTTCTTTTATTTTTTTTGCATTTTGAGTTCAATTAGTGCTAACTTTTTTGTTTTTTGTTCTTTTTTTAACTTGCAGTGCAAGCTTCACATAAAGCCTGTCGAGCCAAGGATGTTCCTGCATTCACCTGCTTTTGCAGTAATGTGTCTCTGCCATCTGTTTTCTTTTTTTGTTTTTTGTTTTTTTCATTTTTAACATGAATAACTATTAACTCATCTAATACCATAGGGGGAACAAGAAGGAAGAGGGATTGGGTACAGGACTGTATGCAACTGGAAGTTCAGGGGTGGGTGGAGGGACAAGGTGACAACACCACATGTTTCTGTCACCAAAGCCATCAGCTGTAAATCATTTTTGGCCCCCAGTTTGCAGCAGGGGCAGGGCTGGGTGTCAGTGCTGGGGGAGGCCCTGGATCTGCAGAAACCAGCCCTGGGGAATCCCTGCTGTAGGAATGTCCCTAAACCTGGAGCTGAGCCTGCCCCAGTTCCTGGAGCAGCTGATGTGTCCCTGCTGGGGACAGGGGTGGGTGTGTGGATAACCAAGTGTGACTCACCCTGCATGCTGTGACATTTGCATGATAATTTGTGTGAGCTCCTGGGTGTGTTGTCTCACCTGCCCGTGGCTGGGTTTGTGTTCCTGTGCTGGCCTGTTGTCACAGCTGTCACAGCTGCTGGGGGAGGGCCATTCCCAGCACTGCTGTCCCTGCTGTGCTGCCCTGGAACCTTTGGAACCTCCTTCAGGTCCTGCCTGGTTTCCAACAGGCACAGTCTGGGCCAGGCTCAGCAGCCCCTGTGGCACCAAGTGCCTGGGCAGGGGGGACACTCCAGCATCCTCTTAGAGCCTCCAGGAGCATCCCTGCACTCACTGAAACACACACTGCAAAGCTGTGGGGCCCACAATTCCAGGGGAAGGCAGGGCAGGTTCCTGGACACAGTCTGTGCTCCCCACCAGCCCTTCTGCACCATGGGCAGTGTCCCATTCAGGTGTCCCCTGAACGTGGCAGGGACTTCAGGATAAGCCAGGCCTTGCTCTGGGCCAGTGCAGGGTGGGAGTGGGTCTGTGCAATGAGCATTTTCTATGCCATTGCTTTTGGACAGTCTCCCTTCCTTCCCAAGGGGTGGTGAGCCATGATTATCCCATGGCTCCTGGCTTTGGTTCCCTCCTGCTGATGCACAGCCAGCCCCTCCTCTGCTCCTGGCTGGGGACTCTCCTGTTCCTTTCCTTCAACCACCCTCACACCTCACCCTTCCCACCTGAGTCTCACACACTGCAGCCTGTGCTTGTTTCTGGGTGGAAATTCTCCAGGGAAAGACAAGGCAGAATTCCTGCTTTTTTAATCACTTGTTCCTCAAGTGTTGCTGTTGAGAAGTGTGCTGGGGATTGGCTTATGGGTTGTCTTGCTTTTAACCCCAACTGCTTAAATAAACATGGCTTTGGGAAGGGGATATCTAAATGGAAAAGTGGGGAGATAAGTGGAAATAAAATAGTTGACCTTTTTATCCTTTTTTTTCTTTTTATTTTTTTTGACCTCCAGGTCTTGCCAACAATGCACTTTTGTCATGTTAAATAGGTTTTCTGCAGGGTTCTTTGGAAAAATGAAATTCTGGTTCTTGTGGCTTGTGGCAAACCCAGCTTTGAAACCTTGAGTTCTGAAGGAAGGAGTTTGGGTTGTTTGCATGAGTTTGTTACAGTCCCATCACGTGCCCATCACCCAGTGCTCGTGGCAATGTGCTTTGCTTCAGCTGTCTCTGTGCGTGTCCTCTTTTAATTACCAGTGGTTTGTGCCAAGCTGAAAACTTAATTTTAACATTTATTTGTCCTGCTTCATTTAACAGCCCTTCAAGGGATGTTTAGCAGGCAAATCAGCTGAGTTGAGCTTTTCCTTCCTGACAGAAAGCAGTGGCCAAGTGCATTAATGTCTTCTTGGTTGAGTTTCTTTCTCCAGCCAAAAAGCAAGTTGTGTTGGAGAAACTGGGAGTCAAGCACAAACTTGCACATGTCCAAGGTACTGTTTTGTTTATCACCTAAGGAGATGTTAATAACTCTTTTCCCCACCTTGAACCCCTGGGCCATGTTTAGCTTGTCACTGCTGCACTTCTTGCTTTTCTTTCTTTCCTTCAGCCTTTTTTCCCAGTACCCCAGGAGTGTGTGGAGGGACTGGCACACTCAGGTGTGGCTGGCTGTGCTCTCCCCTCTGCATGCAGGTCCAGCAGCCAGAGACTCACTCTCCTGCCTTGCTCTGCCAGGAAACCAGGCCTGCTTTTCTGGGGGATTCTCCAAGTTATGTGCCAGTGGCATGGCTAAAACCCCTTCAAAGCTTTCTGCAGGCTGCTCTTGCTGAGCTCTTGTGAAGGAGCACAACAAGCAGCTCCTGTGGGATGCCTAAAGCAGCTCTGGGCAGCTTCCCTGCATGCCAGGACCTGGCACATGGCTGGGCAAAGCCTTGACAGGGTATTAGACAGCAGTGCATATTCCTGGCTGGATTTCCCACCTCAGTCTAATGGCAAGCAGCAGGAAGGCACGCTGCACTGTGCTTGTTGTGGGGCTGTGGTGTTCCTGGGGCATGGAACAAACCCCCAGAATGGAAAAAGGGAGAGAATCAGGTCACTGAGAGAGGCTGTGAGTGCCCTGCACAGGTTGGCACAGGTGGGCCCTGCAGGCAGCCAGGAAGGGGCAGGTGGTGAGGGTTTGCCCCCAGACCCACCCAGGGGGTGCACAGTGGCTTTCTGGGAGAGCAGTGAGGTGGGAAGGGTCCCTTTCAGCTCGTGGCCATGCAGGGCGTTGTCTGGGGCACGGGGCTCTCTGGGGAGGGGGCACAGCAGTGCCTGGTCCCCACCTCGGGCTCCTCCTTGTCACAGCCAGCCTGAAATGCCACCAGGGCAGTTGGCAGCATGTCAGTGTTTGACCCCTCCAGGGTTTGCCCACGCAGCTCTGGTTCTGCTGCTCCTGAAGTGTGGCTGGAAGTGTCTTTTTGTGTGTGCCCACATCAGAGCTGCCCACTTGCTCCAGTTCCCTTTGGCCCTTTGGAGGTGCTGGAAGAGGGAGTGTGTGTGTCCCCTCTCCAGGCTGCATCTGCAGTGTGTGATACCCAGCAAGGAGCTGTACAAACATGAAGGGGTTTTTTAATTAATGGAAAATAAAGCTGTGAACAGCTGTAGAAATCTTGTATTTGTATACATTTTTAATATCCTGATTGCCTTAAACCATAGATGTAGGACTTTATTACCTTGCTGTTGGAAAATAACCCGTGTTTGTAACTAAATAACTGTGTAACCCACATACAGTGTTAATGCAGTGATATGTATGCATCTGTTAGATATTGTCACTTTATTTGATGTCAAAGTGTTTCAGTTGTGGAATTACAGATGGAATAATAACCTTATAGCATAAGCTCGAGTTGTTTCCTGTATATGCTTCAGGTTACAGAGCCAAATAGTGCCAACACTTGAAGTGGGGAGAGGAAATATATTTTTACCCAAAGCTTTGGTCTTTGTGTGGCCTTTGTGACGTTTGCTGTGCCCTCCTGTGTGACAGGAGGGTCACCTGTCAGCTCTGCCTGCCCAGCAGGTTGTTCTGTGCCTTGAGGTGCCTCTGCATCTCGTGCTGGTGTTTGTCAGTCGCTTTTTGTGGTGGTTGTGAGGTTGTTCCCCACTCCAGGTGGTGTCTGAGGGGCCTCCCCAGTGCCTTGGGGTGTGTGTGACACTGTGACACCTCCCCAGTGCCTTGGTGTGTGTGACACTGTGACACCTCCCCAGTGCCTTGGGGTGTGTGTGACACTGTGACACCTCCCCAGTGCCTTGGGGTGTGTGTGACACTGTGACACCTCCCCAGTGCCTTGGGGTGTGTGACACTGTGACACCTCCCCAGTGCATTGGTGTGTGTGACACTGTGACACCTCCCCAGTGCCTTGGGGTGTGTGTGACACTGTGACACCTCCCCAGTGCCTTGGGGTGTGTGTGACACTGTGACACCTCCCCAGTGCCTTGGTGTGTGTGACACTGTGACACCTCCTCAGTGCCTTGGGGTGTGTGACACTGTGACACCTCCCCAGTGCATTGGTGTGTGTGTGACACTGTGACACCTCCCCAGTGCATTGGTGTGTGTGTGTGTCACCTCCCCAGTGCCTTGGGGTGTGTGTGACACTGTGACACCTCCCCAGTGCACTGGTGTTTGTGTGACACTGTGACACCTCCTCAGTGCATTGGTGTGTGTGACACCTCCCCAGTGCACTGGTGTGTGTGTGTCACCTCCCCAGTGCACTGGTGTGTGTGTGTGTCACCTCCCCAGTGCCTTGGGGTGTGTGTGTCACCTCTCCAGCGCACTCCCCCCTTCATGACTGACTTTACAGTGTTCCTCCCTTATTTCCCCCTCTCTCTCACTCCTTCATTTCAATTCTGAACCTCTGTTTCTTTTCTGTTTTTTCTCTTTTTCTGTAGCTTCTTCTTTATGTAGCTGTCACCCTGCTGTCCCAGCCCCACACCCCTGTCCCTGCGGGCGCTGGAGGAGCCTGTGGCCGCCGCACCTGCCGGGAGAAGAGCCATCTCATTCCTCATCACTCCTGCCCTCTTCCTCCCCCTGTTCTCCCCACCGTGCCTGTGCTGTGTGTCTGTGCGGGAGCTGCGGCTCCGGCCCGGCCGGGCTCCCCGAGCCGCCAGAGGAGGGAGCTGGGATTGCCTCCTCCGTCCTTCCCGGCCGTGCTGAGCACACTGAGAGGGAGGGACAGAGCTGGGATTGCCTCCTCCCTCCTGCTCTGGCCGTGCTGAGCACACTGAGAGGGAGGGACAGCCCGGGGGGAGTGTGGTGGCTGCAGGGATGTCCCTTCTGCCTCAACTCCGCCTGCTTTGGACACCACAGCTGCATCCCAAGGGCTCCCCTGCGCCTCTGGCACGGCTGGAAGTCGGTCCCCACACCCGGGAATGTTCCCAGTATGTCACTATGTGCAGTGGGCACGGTGGGTGTCACGTCCTGTGGTGCTGCTGGAGCCTGTTCTGCACAGCCAAGGCCTTACTTTCTGACTGATGTAGCAAAGCAGGATATTGTTGTACAGCTGAACTGCACTGACTTGTACTTAGATTGAGGGCTTCCCTTTCTTTTCGTGGAGCCTCATTAGCAATTATTTTTTTAGCAGTCTTGAATGTGGGTGAGTTGTTCAACTTTGTACCTTGTTTACTTTGGGATTGAATTCAGTCAAAAGGCTTGAGAAGTGCCAAAGGATTGTCTGAAGGTAAAAGCAAAGCCTGTAACTGTGGTGTGTAGTGACCTCCAGCTGGTTTGGGGTGGAGGGAATGAGGCAGCCTGAGCCTCTTGGGATGTTTTTTCATGTGGAGTGATTCACTTTTATTTTTAACCGAGTACTAGTGATTTATTCTTTGCATCTGTGAACCTTAATCAAGGAATTCCCTTCCTTTAGCCATGGGATGGTCTAGGTTTGGCCTCTCTCAGTCTCTGTGTGACATGCAGGCTGCCAGGGGGCCCTGCTGAGATCTCCTGGGGGGGTTTCAGAAGCACAATATTTTGCAGCACTTCCCAGTGACAAGGGTCAGCTTCCTCCACCCAGATGGAAGGAAAACTGCTTGTCCTGGAAACCTTTGCAACCAACCACGTGACTTTATAGATCCTGTCAGAAAGGTTAATCAGTGTTTGGCCCTGTGTGTGTGTTCTTGCTGGTTTGCCTGGTGTGTGATGCCCTTGCTGACCATTGCACAGACTGCAGGACTATCAGTATTTGCACTGGTGTAGCTTAGGACAGCATTTGCATTAATACCAACCCCAGAGCCTGCCCTGCTCTGCAGGCTGTGCTCTCAGGTGGTTCCTGCCCTGCAGCCACCAGTGCTTCCCACCAGATGGCCACATCTAGAAAGCTGTTCAGCTCTGCAGCAGTTGTTTCTCTCACTCCTTGGCCTTTCTGTTGTATTTAAAAACTGTAGGGTGGGTTTTCTCTGGGAGTAGGAGTCTGCAAGTTGCTCTCAAGACATGACCTTGGGGCACTTGTTCTGCCCTTGGCAGGTGCTGGGCTGGCCTGGGGGAGGTGGGGGCTCATCCCTGCAGGGCTCAGCTCTGTGTCCCACCTGCAGTGCTGCGGGGGCAAGGTTAGGAGAGCAGTGAAACCCTCTGTTCCCCAGTGACTTCTGAACTCCAAATGCAAACTTTTTAAGAGCTTAATTTAAAGAGAAGCACAACCAAATAGTGACACTTACACAGACTGCCTTTATTTTGCAGCTCTCTAAGAGTTTGGCTGTGCTGGTGCCTTGAGTCCTGCTTGCAGCTCTGGACTTCGTGTTTCCAGAAGGACACAGTGGAGTTAGAGAGGGGCACTGAGGGTAAATGGGCTGGAGCAGCAGCTGCCAGGTGAGATGGCTCCGTTTGGCGAGGGAAAGGCAGAGGTGAGGAAGGGCCGGCCCCGCCGTGAGCGGGAGGTGGCAGCACAGGCCCTCTAGAGGGCCCTTGCAGCTCAAATTTATTGGTGACTCTTGTTGCAGAGCTCTCCAAGTTGTGATGGGGAGTGCCGACCTGCTGAGTCAGCAAATCGTCACAACTAAACCAGAGGAGTAACTTTTAAGGAGCAGGTAGTAAACTTCTGGAATTGGTTGCCTCGGGATGTTGAGGCAGATGGTGTGAGCAGAAGGTTTTGGGGTTGGTTGGTGGGGTTTTTTTAGGGCAAACTCAGGGAGAACAGACCCATAAGGAAAACAAGATGAAACATCTGACGGCCATTACCTGGTGGAGGATCCTGGGGCAGAGGGACGGGAGCAGAAAGTACTGCCAGTGGTGCCACAGTGAGACTGAGCTGCAGGAGGATGGTGGAGGCTTTCCCACATCCTGGGGCTGGGGAAGGGATGGCACTGTGCCCTTCTGGTGCTTCCTGCACGGCTGCAGGTGTTGGGGAGGAAGGGCAGCAGTGTGACACCTGCTGTGGACAGCTCAGAGAGGTTAGTTGTCCCCAGCAGAGCTGGGAAAGCCACTTCTTCCAGTGGAGTGGGTGGGTGCCTGAGTTCAAAATCCTGCTTTGGGCTTAGCCCTCGTGTAGCTGCTGGAGGGGCTCTGTCCTCAGAGCAAAGCCCTGGGGGCTGAGGGCAGCACTGGGGAGGGTGAGCCGGGATTGTGGCTGGAGGCACTGGAAAAGCAGCAGTGCTGCTGGCACGTCCCTGCTGTGCCCTGGGGAGTCCCTGGGCTTGGGGACTGGGCTTGTGAGTGCACTGGTGTTATCCCAGTGTCCACGAGGGAGAGGGGGCAGCAGGGAACTCAACCTGCAGCAGGGAGCTGGTGTCCTCCCCAGGGGCCCATTCACCTGCCCTGTGTGCTGGGCTGGACTCCTGCCTTGGGCCCCACTGGTGTGGGCACACCCTGTGCAGGTCCTGGGCAGGCCTGTGGTGGAAGCACTGGGGTGCTGTGAAGCTGTTTGGGAAGGTGACATGAATATGAGTGAAGGGTGCTCAGGGAATGTTTTCCTGTGGGAAATGGGGAGCCCTGGCAGCACTCCAGGACTGCCCTGTATTGTGACGGGGGAGCTGTGTACAAGGCAAGCTGCTGCTGAAGGGGGTGTGGAGGGGCAGCTGCAGGAGATGTCACTGCCTGGGGTTTTGGGGGAGGAAATGTGGGAAATGGCTTTTGCCTCTGGCTGTGTGGGGTATTTCCCAATCAGCTGGACCCTGCCTCGTGGGGGAGCTGGTCTTGCTGGGACGACTCATTTCCCAAGGTAAGGCTGTGTCTGAAGGTCAGCTCTTGAGCCACAGAGCACTGTGAACCGTTCCCCAGTGCAGGCAGCAACAGGACACCACAGCCAGGGAGCTGTCCCACACCTGTCCAGGGCCTGTGCCAGAACAGCAGGACATGGCACAGGTGGGTCACACAGACCAGGGAGTTTTTGTGTCTGAGCCTTTTCTTTGGGAGTTGGTAATTGGTGTGGGTCTGTGCATGGAGCCAACGAAATAAAAGTGCCTGTCTTTCTCTGCCAACCCACTGGGGCTGGGGCATGCCTGTGTTTGGGGCTGGGGAGCAGGAAAGCACTCCCTGGGCAGCCAGGGAGACTGAGCTCTGCCTCTGCAGGGTTTTGCCCAGTCAGTGCTGCAGCTTGTCCAGCTCTGGGTGGCACAGGGGGCTGGGAAGGGCTCTGGGCAGTGACCCCGTGGTGGGGTTGGGCTGTGATCCTCACCAGGGCCTGTGTGCTGAGAGGGGTAAGGGGGAATGTGCCCTTAAACCCAGGAGGGGAGGAGTATGTGGAGGGGAGAAGCCGATGTAATTTAATGGGGAAAGATGAGTGACATGCTGTGAGCAGTGAGAACCAGGCTGGGTGTGTGCTGCTGTGTGAGACTGCACAGCAGCCGGGCCGGACAACACTGAGCCACTGTGTGAGAAGGTCAGGGACTGGAAATAGCATAAGGATGGCAGGAAGGGCAGGAACACACACACCCCTCTGAGAAATACGGCCTGAGGAGGAGGGGTTGTTCAGGACACAGGCAGGAAGAGTTGGAACCTGTGGGAAGGCTGTCGTGGTGGACTGTGCGTGACAAGATGGCACCTTGGAAGGCAAAGGGCAGGACAGGCTCTGGGACAGGAGATGGAGCAGCATTCCAGCCATGCACTTGGTCTGGGAAGGGAACACACAGGAGTGAGGAGCACCAGAGCTGGGGCTAAAGCCAGAACTGGAGGTAACGAGTTCATGTTGGGTGACTCCCCTGGCACCCCAAGGGCTGCCCAGCACCCCTGAGGGCACTTTGTCAGGGCTCTGGCACGGAGCAGCTCCCTGGCAGCCTCCGGGCAAAACTGATCCAGGTCTCGGGTGGAAAGCACAGCACCAGACTGGGAATCCAGGACAACTTTCTTTATTGCTACCAGAAGGCTTTCATCAGTACAATGGCTCCGGATACGATACCTTCCTCAGGGCTGCGGAGAGAGCTCACGGTCGGGACAGGGTGTTCTGAGAACAGGGGTGTCACATGGAGGAGACGGGGTCAAAGGTCTGACTCTCGGTTAGAAGTTACAAGAACACAAAACTCGAGGATTGGGGTCTTCTCTTTTGGTTTTGTGGCTGACAAGGACACACATTCCAAACCTCAGCCAGCCACAGCCTCCCCAGCACCTCCCACAGCAGTGCTGGAAAAGTGCCGGGAAAACCAGGCTTGGCACAATGGAGGGTTTACACGTCATGGAGAGTGTCAGGCCTTGGTGAAAATTTACAGAGTGCAACATTTCTCGGTGCAAACAAACAAAAAATACCGTTTGGGTTCTAGTGATACAAAATCCAGTAACTGCTTTCTGTGTTGGGAGAGGCAAACTGGTGTAACTGGAGAGGTCTGTGTGCGAGGCACAGAGCACCGGGGTGGGCTGCCCCAGTGTTTCCAGTGCACCCTCACACTCCTGTGGGCATTACTGAAGTGTGGAGCAGCTTGCAAGAATTGGTCTGCAGTTTTTTCCTGCCTAACCTTGTTTAAATCCAGTTTTGCAATATTACCACATTGAAACGCCCGAGTGTTAAGAAAAGAGGTTTTCTGTTTAGAAGGGCAAAAGAAAGCTGTGGTGCAGGTAGGGCAGGACAGAACGTTGAGTACAAGACTGGCTGAGAATTAAAGAGGAGCAAGCAGAAAGGGAGCAAGGAGCAGGTGGGAATGGGCTCAGAGAGGTGTTAGTTGGCTGGGAAACCTGGAACAGCTCTGCAGGGCTGCTGAGAGCTCTGCCGTGGAGAATGGGTTACAACACACAGGAGCAGAAAAACAGTGGAACTGACAACACTAGAAAGGAACAGGTTTTTGCTACTTTTTTTTTGATTGTTTTTTGGGTCTTTTTTTTAGATTTTTATACTTTTTTGTGGTTTTAAGTGCTTAAATAGTGGAACTATAATTAGCCGCACAAGAAATAAAATTCAAAAAGGGGTTGGGATTTTTTTCCTGTTTTTTTTTTTTGTTGGCTCCCTTCAGTTCAGCCTGACAAGGTATGGCCCCTCGTCCCCCCGCTGAGGGCACGGGCTGCCAGGGCCCGCGGGGCTACATGACAGACACGGGCTGCAGGGGCGGGCAAGGGGACACGCTGCCCTCCTGCCGCGACACGTCGGCGCCGCACGCAGAGCCCACGGTCTCCAGGGCCACGACCTCCGGGGCGAGGTCCTCGTTGTAGAGACGCTTGATCCCGTCATAGAAGTCGTCCACTTCCATCTCTTCCACCTTGCGCTTGGCGGAGGCCTGTTTGGCGGGGCCGGGCAGGCGCGGGTGGAGCGCGGCTGTACCTGTGACTGGCGCTTCTGGCCGGCCGTTGTCCGTGGAGAGACCCGGCCCTGGGACAGAGGAGGGCTGGCGGTGGAACGCTCCTCTGTTACAGGTCACCAGGGTCTGCTGGAGGGGACTGTAGACATATACAGAGTTGGGCAGCAGAGAAGGCTGCGCGGTGGAAAGGTGATGTGCCACGAGCTCCCGGCAGTGGATCAGCTGCGAGCTGTCCATCTGGAGGGGGACACAAGCAAAGGTACCGGCGCTGTGGGATCGCTGCCACGGTGAGGAGAGGGCGTGGGCTGTGGCAGCACCGCCCACCGTGCACCTCCCTGCCCAGAGATGGGCTGCATGCAGGAGGAGGTGACTCAGGACCCTCACCACGATGACTTCCCAGGATACAGCCCCCTGATTCCTTACACCTCATGGGAATAGTGGTGAGGAGAAAACTTAAAACATTCTATAAGGGTTGAGTGCCAGAGTGCCTTTCCAGTATCTGTCAGTATGCTGGGAATGAATGCCCGAGCTGCTAACTAGGAATTCTGCCCTGGTGTTTTCTCCATGGTGCAGCAAGAGCTCCCACCTCGGTCACCCAAGGACTGTCCCTGCAGGCTGGAGCTGAGCGCTCCCCACACAAGTGAACCATCCAGCAGCTGTGGGCAGCCAGGGCTCCAAGATGGCTGGAGCTCCGAGCAAGCAGGATGCTCAGTGCCCCCCCCTCACCTGTGCCTTCTGGAGCAGCTCGATGATGAGAGCCAGCCAGTCGGGGAGCAGCTTCTCCAGCTCCAGGCTGACGATGGCCAGTGCCAGCATGGAGCCCTTGAACTGCAGCAGCTGGAAACAGGCCATGCAGTGCAGCAGCTGCTTGGTGAGCGCTGCCACGTGCTGCGACGGGCTCAGCGTGGGCAGGAGGGCCAGGAGCTGCGGCCTGCTGGACACTGCCACGGCGTGGAACTGCAGGGACACAAGCACAGGAGGCAGCGGCGGGAATGGCACAGTGACAGCTCTCTCTGACACGCTGGGAGCCTCCAGCTTAACGGGGGAGGCAGTTTCTGTGCCACTGAACCCTTCTAGAGGGACCTGCCTGGCTTCTCTGGCAAGGCTTTTTCTTTCAGAAAGTATTTGGACAGAGGAATTACAAATACATCACAAGGTCTTTGTTCCCTTATGGGTAGAGATTTTGCTGAGGTGCTTCTCAACATGTTATCTGCGTGGACAGGCACCTGAAAGACCATCAATAGCCCCTTACTTACAATATGAAGGAAATCCAGGGGCGTTGCCATGTGAAGATCCCAGTTCAGTTTATCCAGGATGATCTTCTCCATTCTGCGAATTTCAGCTGGAGAACAACCACAAAAGCTGTCCCGAGCCAACACCTTCAGTACTGGAATCCTCTGCGAAAACCAATGCAAAAAGAAGAAACAATTCCCAGTTGTTAGAGAGATCACATCAAATGCTTCATTCCTGTCCTGCCAAGTGTCAGCCAAGGCAGGACTGGAAGGACCGATATTCCAACAATGCCAAGGTGGGAAGAGCAGTTACCTCATCTTCCTCGATGGTCTTTGCAGCGAGGAAGAAGCAGCTGATTGCAATACAGTTGAGGTACTTTGGACGGGCCTGGGGGACAGAAGAGCAGAGAAGTCCCTGTGTCAATGTGATGCAGAAACGATGCCCTGATCCTTCTGGTTGGACATCCTGAGCCCCAGGGTATCCTTGTGGATCAGCAGGCTGACCTCTTAACTACGCCCTGGCGGTGGCAGGCTGTGCCAAGCACAGATCCATGCTCGGTGACATCAGGCAGAGCAGCAACGTGCCAGCCCCGTGATCAGAGCGGGCAGCACTGGAGTGGAGAGAGCTCAGGCTCAGGCACTGCAGCACAAATGGGGAGGAGAAACTCAGACAAACACCCCTCAATAGTTTTGCACTACAGTTCCCAAAACTGTGGCCCAGGGATTAGTGGGGGAGAGCTGGTCCCTTCCATGGGGAGATGGTTCAGGTAAGGTAAAGGAAATTTGGATGGGAAAGGTGTTTGATTGTGAGCTTTGTCTGTGTGACTGCCTTGACTGTCAGGGTGACAACCGCTGGACGTGGCTCCCTCCTACAGAGGGACCAGGGGCTGGGAAAGGTAGAGGCCCTTCCTAAACCTTGGCACAGCTGCAGGGCTGTGCCCCCACCCACCCCAGCAGCTCCTGGCAGCTGGGCCTCCCGCCCACGGTTGGGAGATTCCAAAGCAAAGGTAAGTGAACATCCTACACCAGACCTCAGCACCGACTCACAACCTGCACTTGGGCATTCAGGTGTCCAAGAGAGTGAATTCCCCTCGGGCAGGACTGGAGCTGGGCCCTGCTGAGGCCTTAGGAGTGCTGGGCAGTGAGATACACCAACACTGCTGGCTGTGGGGCTCAGCCAGTCCCAGCAATCTCAAACTGTGTTCCTGGGCATGGGAAGGCACTGGTGGTTTTTGTAATAAAATCTCACATTGCAGCACCTGATAAAAAAACAGTTGTGCTGCATCAGAGCAATGACAGCTTTATGGGAGAGGAAAACTGGGAGAAGGAGCACAGAGCCCTGATGTTCATGCAGGCAAAGCACCTTGCCCCATTCCTGCTCACTGCCCCAAGCATGGACTGGGCTCCTGACTGGCATTCCTGTGCTTTCTGTACACACTCCTTGGTTGTAACTGAAAGAAACTCTCCTTGAGGGCATTGGCTGCTGATGGATTTAAAGCTTTCCCATGTTAGCATTTCAGTAAATCAGCTACTTTGGGATCTTCTTAAAAAGAAGAGCTTCCATGGGTTGTACGAGAACATGATTAATGTTTATTAATATTTAAAGGCTGGGTTGTTAATAAATGATGTCCTTGTGTTGTACCAAACTCAGTCACACTGGACTGCCAGGGCACAGGCTGGGCGTGCATCCCCCTTACCCAGCGTGGTGGTGCTGAGATCACACACCTGCACAGGACTGTGGATCTGCCAAGCACAGAATGGAGATGAGCTTCCCAAAGCCTGACTGCACAGCTCCAGGCCAGGCACTTGGCAGGTACCAAACCACGGCCCAAGCACAGCACAGCCACTCACAGGGCCAGAGGAGCAGCAGGTTTCACTTGCAGAGAGCCCTAATGCTGGTTTTCCCCCTTTTAAAGCAGTTTCATGGTGGAACAGCCTTAGAAACACAGGGGCTCATCTGTTCTCCCATTGGGAATATGCTGTGGGTTCAGCACAGCAGGATGGGACAGCCTGCACCTGTGTGTGCTGCCCTGGGTCCTTCTCACCTGCTGGACATGGGCCTGAAGCTGCAAGTCCATCAGACTGATGCTGAAGAGCTGGCAGGAACTACTCCCATGGGAACAGTGGCCTCTGGCTCTGTCTTCCCCAATTTTTTTTCCCATTTCCCCTTACCAGCCCAGTCTGCCAGGCCCAAACCTCTCAAACCTTTTTTCCCAGCTAGTTTCCTGCTAGCAGGTGCTCCTGGCAGTCCAGGTGGTACAAATGAGGTGAATGCAGTTACAACACCAGAGAAACAAGCAGAGACTTTGCCAACACTTCTGTCCGAGGGCACTGGGCCTCGGGTTACAACTGTTCAACAGTTTGTGGGCACTGCCCTTGCCTTCCCGAGCAGCTCAGCAGGTTCAGGGTGAGCCCTTTGGTACCTCAGCCCAGCCCCAGTGGGGCTGTGGAGCAGCACGTGGCAGCCCAGGCACGGTGAGCGAGGAAGGGAGACCATCTGGCAGCACCACGTGCATGACACACACAGACAGCAGAGCCAGGGGTGGGAAGCTATTCCAGTCTAAGGATCCACAAATATTTACCTTTACTGCAGCTAAAAACCTGTCCAAGAGGCTGATGGCCAGGGCCAGCGTTTCTGGGTAAAGGTGGAACTGGTACTTGAGCTTGGCCAGCCACTGGATGACCTCATCCCTCTGCCTTGGAGAAATGGCTGCATCCTGCGGGAAGAGAAACAAACTGTCCTATACCCAGGCTGAGCTCATCCCCGAAGGTGTTCCCTCCCTCTGCAGGAGTCACTCAGCACAGGAACAAAGCCTCCTGTGGGAAGGGGAGCCTCAAGCCAGCCTCAGTCCCTGCTTTGTTCCTTCAGTTACTTACCTGATCCCAAAACCTGCCCTGGAGAAGGAAGGTTTCCTTACAGCAACCCCAAACTTCACTCCAGTGTCACTGTACAGTGGGATAACAAGAGGGATGTCTCGTGGTTTCTCACACAGGGACAGGCTCAGCTCCACCTTCGCTCCCAGAGATTTATTTTTTAACCTCCTCAGAACCATTTGGAGGCACAGGAATGCCCAGCTGGAACAAAACCAGCCCTGCCAGCAGCAGAGGGGAGGGACCCAGCTGGGGTTTTGAGAGCAAAGCTTTATTTTTTTCTTCAAATTATGGGGCATTTTTAGCTCTGTGTATGTTAAAATAAATTGCCAACAGCTTACAAAAAGCTTTTAGTGGCTCAGTTTACTGGGAACTGGGATGCAGCGGGTACAATTTCACCTGTGCTTTGGGTTTGGTGTTGGGTTTTTGGCCCGTGCCCTCCCCATTGATCTGTTTGGACAACAGCTAAATTTCAACCACATGTACAGCTCAGCCATTGACATAAAATCCTTCTCTGTGACCTAGTTCAGAGGTATTTACAGCTTTTCTGGAGCCTTTCACATCAACCAAGTGACTGTCTGGTCTCACTCCGGTGAGGATTATGGGGGATGATTAGCAAGGATGTGTCCAGAAGCACAAACAGCTGGGCTGTTACTGTCCTCCCAGCAACACCAGGAAGGTGAAGCAGCAGAACGTACAATAAAACCAGCCCATACGGATGCAAAATCAATACTCAGGCTGTGCCTACCACACAAACACCTACTGTGTATCTTCCATGGACAGGAACTTGCTTCCTACCAGTGCTGCTGCCCTCCTGCCCTGGAGTCCAGCCCAGGTGAAGGCAGAGCTGTAATCCCAGCAGGGCCTCTCTGGGGACACGTGCCACCCTTGCCATGTTTCTGGCAGTGACACATCTTCCCTCTGCACTGAACTGCCTTCCCGGTGGGACAGAAGGGGCGGGAGGGTGGCAGGGCTGCAGCCACAGGGCTGGATTCTGGGCTGGGGGACAGTGAGACAACAGCCAGTTAGTGCTGCTCACACGTGTCCCCTGATTCCCCTGGGGACAGGACACTGGCACCAGCACTGCTGTCCCCAGCGTGCCCCCAGGAGAACACAGTCTGTGTTCTGTCCTGAGCCCTGACGGTGCCCTGGTGCCACCAGAACTGTCAGGATGGGCCTCTGCTCTCAGCTGCCACTCAACTCTTTTATAATAAAAAGTAGCTGCTGTTTTCTCAATTCCAAGAAACCTGTTTTTTTCTACAATTGTGGATGCCATCTCAGGGTGAAAGGTGAGCCCCCAGGGGCAGCACATTCGCTTCCAGCAGTGCCCTGCACTCCTCCTGGGAATGCTGGTCCCAGGGGGGTGTGAGGGGAACAGTGAACACACCACAGAGCAGCTCGCTGAGCCCAGCAGGGACTGAGGGTGCACCTGTGGGGAAAAACAGAACACCTGAGGAGGGAGTGAAAGTGGCACCTGTGGCACTCCTGGCTGGGCAGGGCAGGCCCTGTTTCAGCACCATGGGGGCATTTCAACACCACCACAGCCCTGTCCCTGCCATCCCTGGAAAATCCCATTCCTGCTAGATCCTGGTGGAGATGGGCATCAGCTTCCATGGCTGCTGGCAGTGCCTGCCCTGGCTCCACTGTTTTCCCTGTGCCTGCCAAAAGGTTAGGCAGGCATTCTCCTAAAAACAGCACGGGCAGGAAGGGTAAGACTGTCTTTCTGTGCTGCCTCATCCTCAGCCCTCCTGACATCCTGTCCTTGGATCTTCTGGCCCTTCATGGGCAGCACGAGGCACCCTTGCAGACCCAGGGGGATCTTTAAGAGCAAGGCTGGAACACAGAAAGCAGCAAACAAAAACCCACTCAGTGCCTGTAAGGCCCATCCTTGCTGTGTGAAGGGAAATGGTGTTTGACCCAAACCCCCAGTGTATGTAATGTGTAAAACTACACCAAACAACCCCAGCCCTGCCCAGGCCCTGTGATTGGATGGACTCAGCTCGTGCATGTGCAGCACAACGAGGCCCAAGAATAAAACTGGCTCCTCAAGAACTCCGTGGGGAAGCAAAGGAAAGGAGGTGAGTCTCCAGCTCTTTTTGGCAGTATCATCCTGCAGAAAGGGTTCTCCTCCAGCCCCTACCTGCAGATGAAGGAGCAGCAGTGGGGGGAACTCCCTCATATACACAGGCAGACCAGGTGAGTTTCAGCCTCCTCCCAGTGGCACCAGGAAAGGCTGATGGAGCCCAGTTTGAGAGAGAGGCAGGAATGAGAACTGGTCCCCCCTGTGCCCACAAACCCACTGCTGCTTTCACCTCCACACAGGGCAAGGAGCTTCCCACACAACGTACTGTGCTTCATCCCTCTCCTTGGAGGTGTCCCTGTGCCACCCTCAGAACACAAATAAATGTATCATAGTAGTGTTAATTAAGCAGGCAGGTCACTGTTCCTTAGTTAATTGAAACTAAAAGCAGTAACGAGACACTCTGGTGGCTGAAAGTGAGACAGTCCCTCTGGGCTGGGGAGTGCAGGTTCCTCCTGGGGCAGAGGTACCTTCATGTGTGTCCCCTGTGCACCAGGCAGGGGGCCAGAGGACATGACTCGGGCACAAATCATCTCTAGGAATACCCTGGGACTTCGGGAATATGCAGGCCAAAATAAGGATTATCTGTGAACTCAAATAGGACTCGGTTTCATTGCTGCCCCATCCAGGAAAAACACCTCACCTGATAATCTTTCCTTTAATGTCCGCTGGCCCAGGCAGGTGTTTTGCTCTTTCACCTGTTTGTTTCTGTATGGGCTCCTGGGGGGTGACCTTTATTAGGACTGGAAATAAACCGAGGTATTCTGACTGCTCAAAAGGTACAGAGAACAAATGGCAAGACACAAAGAATGAGCCAGAACAGGAAAGGAAGGAGACATGACACAAGGGACACTGTTTCTGTTTCTGCAAAGGAAAGCCCCAGAATTCTTGGCTCACACATCTCTCTGCTGCCAAGTTACTGGATAACATGCAAAAATCAACCTCTGTCCAGTCTTTACAGCTTGATTTCTCAAGTCTTAAGCCCTTTAAAACTTCTGAATGTCACCTGCATCTCCTTATAACCCAAAAGTGGGGGAGGAACCAGAAGGGAAAAAAAGAAGAAAAAGACAAAATGCATTCAGAAGCAGGAGGAGGTTCCAGGCTCAGCCCATCTGTTTTTTCAGGCTGAAAGGCCCTTGTGAGATCTGGTTTTGGTATGTTGCACCTACCCGGGGCACTGCCCTGCACTTGAAGGAGGGAATGGGAATTTTCAGACAAAAAGTACCAAAGAAACACAAAAATCACACACATTAAATTACGAGGAACAAAGTCCCAAACAGACTCTGCACCCTGTCCTAAAAATGGAAAGTCTTCCTGTTTCTGTAACTACGGGTTTGCTTCTTCCTTTCAAAGACCTCAACTGGCACGTATTTAGAAACTGCATTTGTTCCAGCTTTGAACATCAGAGCCACAAATGTCTCCTAAGAGGCACAACGGAGTTTACTTCTGCAAAATACCCCCAAGTGTGTCTGCAGTCAGATGGCTGAGGTTTCTGCAGACACTGCTGTGCTGTCCCTGGCAGAGCAGGGGAGCTCATCAAACCCCTGTGCAGTCACCCCCTGGCAGCAGGAGGGGACAGTTCCACACGCTCCAGGCGGCCAGGCCTGAGCCACAGGGGGATGCACATGTCCCCACATGTGCCCACTGTCCTGGGAAATAAACCAGGGGATTGTTTTAGGCTGCTGCAGCTGTTTGCAGGAGGCAGGGGGTGTTTGGGAATCTGACCTTCTCCCAGATTTTACAGAAAATCAGACAATTCACACTGAGCACCATGGCCAAAAGGAGCACTGGGGGAACACAGATAGCTGGAAGAGTTGGGTGTCTGAAGTGCAGGAACAATCTGTGATTCCAGCCTGAGCTGCTCCGTGGCCTCCCAGGCCCGGATTTCCCAGAAGCAGCAGCTGTGTTTGTGCTCTCCTCTCCATCTGACCTCCCCACATCTCACACACACGGAGCTCTCGCCCCAGTTTGGGGATTACTTATTGCCAGAGAACACTGAGCAGCACAGCCCTGACAGTGCCAGGGTCTGAACTGACAGGGAGCAAAATACCAAGAAAAAGGTGACACCAAGACAACGGAGTTTTGGGGGCAATTCCAGGAGCAGAATTTTTGGCAATTCCCAGAGCAGAAACCCTCAGGACAAGCAGAGAGGAGGGACTGCTGGGATATCTGCCTGAGGCAGGTGGTGGTTTCTGAGCCAACCTCACCAAGGCAAAAATGCAAGTGCCTTGTCCCGTGAAATCTTGCCCCATGAATCTGGTGTGGTTACACTCTGCCAGTCCCTACCCTGTCTTGTTATCCTGTAATCTTATCTCCCTACAGTATAATCTCCCCAGGAATACTGCCAGAGGGAGGGACAGCCTGGTTTACCATAAGCCAGAGTCTTAAACTGTGTGTGCCCCAAGACAGCCACAGCTACAACACACTCCACTCCTCTGACAACAATGTCACTCAGCTGGAAACCACAGTGTGGATTAACAAAACTAACACTGAGGCCCTTAAAAATGAATTTGATCCAACTCATCAGCAGCAGTCTCTTGTCTGCCAGACAGCAAAGACAAACAGCACAGGGATTAGCTCTGACAACAGCTGACCTACCTGTGTGAACGTTTCATGTGGTGCAATAACAGTGCGAGGGGATGCGAGTCCTCGGGGTGGTTATTTCAGCCCAGCCCAGCAGCAAAGGAGCAGAAACTCTGTGACAACCATGCCCATATTTCCCAGTCTGTTGGGAACAGCACTCTGTGCAGTGCACAGGTGTTTCTGAGTGCACATGTGAGCCAGACAGCTCCTGCCAGGGGAGCACAAGCCCAGCTGGGGCTGTGGGCAGCCTGCTCCCACCTCCCTGCTGCACAGGCCGAGCAGGGGGCTGCACTGTGGAGCCCCTCTGGTCCCTTCCACTCCGAATTTTCCTTCAGTCCTACCAGAACATTCCTCACTGGAACAGGCCAGCGCCTGGCTCTGGTTCCCTTGACACGAGCCTGGCCCCTGCTCCATAAACAGTCCTGCTAGAGCCAGAGGGGCTCTTCCTGCAGCAGGCATGGCCCTTCCCAAGTCAGATTAACACTGTTGTTAATGAATTAGTCCAAGAAATGAAGCTGCTTTTAAGAACTGTTGCAGAGTTGGTGCCCAGTAGAAATGGGCACTAATAATCCCCACACTTGGTAAAATTAATTTAATTAAGACAATGTATGCACGTGCTTTCACAAGCAGAGCTGTCCCACTGTGTGCTGCGCCCCTCAAAGGAGGAAGAATTGTTTCCTCCAGAGGCCAATTCCCCCTGGACAGCTCCAGGTGTTCCCCCACCAACACCCCCAGGCCAGTCTCCTGCCTTTGCTGAGATGAGTGATGGGAAGAAGAGGCGTTACCTGATTGGGCTGAGATTTCGGCACATGTGCTTTCCACATCTGAGCCTCCCTAGAGATTGCCGTCTCCAGAAGGAGAGACAACCTTTGGCTCTCCAGGGGTCCTGAAAACTTCATGATAACCCTTGGATCCACCTGCCACCCAGCTGGATACAGCTACCTGCAAAACCAAAGACAGCCTGATGAGACACTGAGCCAAAGGCAGCACAAAGCGGGGTACAGCTGCAGGAAATGAACAGGCTCATCTGGGACACGCAGGGATCGGTCCTGGCAAACCTGCCCAGGGAAACCCAACCCAGGCGGCTCAGAGTTGGACCCACGGGTCTCCAGCTCCTCCATGGGCTGGAGATTCCTGCCACACTGAGGTTTGCTGCAAGAGCTGTCCCACCTCAGCACGGAGAGCTGGGAGAGGCTGATGGAAACATGTGAGACAGGGAGGAGCTGCACAGCCAATATCAAGGGGGTTTCAGCAGGACGTGGTTCATGTGCAACACAGAAGTACCAGGGAGGTCTGTGAGGCTCCTCTCGGGCCAACCACTCTGAAAGGACAGGAGAGCCACAAAACTGCAGGCTCAGCTCTGGTCTTGGACAGAAAACTGGTCTGAGAGGAGGGAAAAGTCAGCAAAGCCAGTGGCAGAGCACGAAGTGACTACGAGCCAGGGAAGTGATGGAGACACTTCGTGCAAGGCCTACGGTCCTCACAAAGAGAAGCAATGACACAAAAGGTGTTATTTAAAGCAAAACACTTTGCTACACACAGAACAGAAAACAGGGGTTCCCCTGGCCCTGCTGCAGCCCCACTCAGCAGTGAAAGTGTGCCAAGAAACTTGTAAATTAGAAATGGAAAACAAGGCAGAGGAGAGATTTTTATTTTTTTCTTTAAAGACAACACATTCCACCACCTGCTCTCACATGGAGAAGATGATGTGGTGGAAAAGGTTATTCAGATTAAGACTGCCTGCCATGACTCTGCCCACAAATAAATTTCTTGGCAGTGTTATATCTGTTAAGCAAAACAATTCAGCTCTGAAGGGTAAATCCATGGGGAAGTTATTGAAACTTTCAGCTCCTTGCACGAGCTCCTGTACACTCCTCAGCAGGTGGATGTTGGCCAAATGCTAACCAGGCACTTTGATCAAGGCTCCTCTGAGGGTCCAACAGTTCAGGCTGTTTTACAGGAAATAAGGCAAAAGGTGCTGACTCTGAGAAAATAAACAAAATCCACAGGGAACACAACCTGATATTATAAATAATACCACCACCAGCTCTGAACAAATGAAGATTTAAGGTGCTTTCCCAGGGCTAAGGGAAACCTTAGAGATAAAGACTGATAAAGAACAAATATTGTTCTTTACTCACACATCCTGCACCAGCTATGAAACCACTCTGCAGTCCCACTCAGAGCCCATCGTGTTAAAGTGGCAAATAAACGTCACAGCCCTCAGCCCTGAACAGGAACTCCTTTTATACTACAGTTTTATAAAAGAAATGCTTCTCCATGAACAAGGGGGAGGCTGTGCTGGCCTGGCATACCCCTACACGAGGTCTCCAGGTATCAGTGGGATGCCCCAAGGTTTTCCAGCTGGAGGGAAATGCAGGATTCCTGAATGGGGCTCCCAAAGCTGTGCAGTGTCTCACAGTCACTTCCCACCAGCCCCCAAAGGGCCTGTGTGGGCTGAAAAATCCCTGTTAAAAGTTCCTCACTCTCCCAGAGGGAGACTCTGACTGGGAAGTGAAACTCCAGAACCTCTGACCACACATTATTTACATGCATTTAGTCATTGTTGCACTTCTTTTCTAAACCTGGGGCTGATCCCAGGGACACTCACTCTAAGTGGGGCTGAAGGGCAAACGGGGATGTACATCCACAACCTCCCTCCAGCTCCTTCCCTCGAGGGGCCTCATTAACATCTCATTATCCTCCCACCAGGCCCCACAGGTTTCCCTGTGGGCTGGGCAGGTTCCCCAAGCCCGGATCTCCACAGGCCAGATCCCAGAGCAGTTCAAACTGCAAGGACTAGGTGAAATATTCTGTTCCCTTCAGCAGAGAGGGGCTGAGCTGTGAGACCCCACCCCACCCTGCACGTCAAGAGCCCTGAGAAGGGGGTTTCTCCAGGCCTGTGCAGAGCAGAACAAAGGTGAGTGGTTTAATTATTATTAACTGAGCAGGTTGCCAGCTGCTGTGTCACAGGTAATGCTACCTGGGTCACATCCACCAGGGGATCAGCTGCAGCCTCTCAGGCCACACCTGGGGAAGATGTGAGAGCTGCATCAGGTGAATTATGTGGCTGGAGACACCCAGGGGGGTTAGGACTGGGTTGGGACCAGAGCCACAGCTCAGCCAAGGCAGTGAGAGGCCAAGGCTGGGAGCACTGCTGAGCACTGAGAGCCCCTCACTGCATGCTCAGGAGGGAAAAAGCAGCTGCTATATTTAGCCCAGCCATGTCTCCTTGTATGAAATATTGATGGTCCTTTCTTGGTTTTGCAGGGAAGAGAGTAATTAGTCACGGCTGGGGAAAACCGAGGAGAAATTTCAGACCAAAGAGAGCATCCTCAGGCACTGGTTTTTTCTGCTATGACTGGCAAACATTCCCTCTGAGCCCAGAAAAGAACTTTTACTCACACTGATCCCTTCAGAGATTGTCCCTGTGCTACCTGGGCAGTTCACCCGACACCCCATCGGCTCTGCAAGGGGCCTTTTCAGTGAGCAGCTCCTCTGGAGTTGCCAAGGGGAAAATAACCTTCCCTCTCCAAACTAGGGACGTAATTCAATTGAGGGCTGAGGCCTTGTAACCTTTACAAGGGGCAAAAAGAAGTGGAATGACGCGCTTGAAAGTTTCCCTTGGAGCGGCAGCGGCGCAGAGACTGTTCCAGCAGGGAGAGCAGGGCCAGGCACACGGCCAAGCACCCCGGGCTGAACCAGCTCTGCATCGACATTTACAGAACTGCCCATCAGATAAAGGCATGCCAGGTGGAACAAATGCCAGCACATGGATGCAGGCTCCCCAAAACACCCAGCAGTCACGGCAGAGCGGGCTCCCCGAGGCTGGGACAGGGAGGGACAGCAAGTGCCCAAAACCCAGCACGGGGACACTGTGGGAGCATCACTGAGGGACTGCATTCTCCTCTCTGCTCAGGCCAGGATAAAACCCGAGTAGTGCAGGAAGCAACACCAGCAGCACCTCTCAGAGAACAGCAGGAGGGCTGAGCCCCCCTTGACAGCAAACACTCCAGCTAGAAGCTTCCCCTGTTTTTCAGGCACCCAGGCTGGAGGAGGTGCCCAAGCTGGGGCACTCACCACGAACTAACTCACCTCAGCTTTCTGAGGCTGTTTCCCTGATTTCATATTAAACTTCAGTTACAGGGTGGAGGCTTTTTGTTTGGGTTTTTTTTCCCTGTGGTCACTTGGGAGTTTTTAAACCACTGCTCAAACAGTTCCTACAGTTTCTTCATCTTCACTGGAAGGTCAATTTGCTATGCTGAGACATCTTAAAGAACAGCCTGGCAGTTAACAAAGGAGAAGGGAGCCAAGTCAAGGCACTGGCTGTGACATCTCCTGTGAGGTCACACCAGCTGCAGGTCGGATCTTGCACTGAAATTAGAGTCAGAGCTTTGATGTGAGGTTCTCACTTGTGAGAGGCATTAAAAGTCACCTGCTTATCCATTAAAAACACCCTGACCTGGCCCACAGAATGTAACCCATCCCATAAAGAGCTCTCCTTGTCCAAGTTTATGGCTAACTTGACTCAAAGGAACACTTTTCACTTGACTCAAAGAAACACTTTTCACTTTCCCTGCAGAAATTTTCGGCTGTGAAGTGCTGCAGGCTGTGCTTTCCACAGCAGTTTCTGCAGGAACTGGGGCAGATGGCTCCCTGGACAGAAACACTCTGTGGTTTGGGGGGATGCATTTCTGTAGGATGCAAAATAGGAGATCTTTTTTTCTTTTAAGGCTCTGTAATCACTTGCACTGACAATAAGAAGTGGCTCCTGCAGACAAAAGATGCCTTGGTAGGAATGTATTATCTACTGGCAGAACAAGCTCCTAACACAGTTCCTGACGTTTCTGCCTCCAGTTGCAACCCAACTCTGTCAGTACATCCAGGGCAGTAAGAAAAACCTCCTGGGTTGTTTTTTGTTTGCTTTGGGGTTTTTTCCTTTGCTTGCTTTTTTCATACAGCTCATTTCTTAAACAATTAACAAGATCTCCAGGATTAGAGCCAGCCCAAACCTCACTGTCTTTGTTTTGCACATCGATCCAGGGGGGTGTTCTGAACACGAGGGGTAATTCCAGCACCAGTTCCTGCAGACCTTGTGAGTATTTTCAGCGACCAATCTGCAACAATAAAACCTCACCAGCTGACCTGCAAACAGATTTCTCTGGGCGGTGGGGGGAAGGCAAAGCAGAAGGAAGAGAGGAGGAGACTGAATTCCTCGGAGCTCCAGCCAGCCATCTGTGATTTCAAAGCATCCAAACCTGCTGCTAGAAGAAATCCTCTGAGTTGTGATTAGAAATTTCAAAGCTGTGGGCGGGGGGCTGGGATGGATGTTAATTTTAGTACCGGGGCTTTCTCTCAACTTAACTCTTTCCTCACCACTCCAGGGAAGCAAGTCTGGAATTTCACACCAGGCACAAGGTGCTGCTTATGTGTCTGCCCATCACAGCTGTAAGAGGACAATGTTTCTGTGCTTTAGGAAGTGGAACTTCCCAGGAATGCCTCGTTTTCTCTGCCTTTCCAGCCTGCCAAAGCACAGCCTGGTGTGGCAGGGACAGGCAGACACCCAGAGGGGTTTATAAAATCACCCAGTTTGGGCTGTACAAAATAAATCCTGGTGCAGCCTGGCCAGTGCAAATACCCCACAGTGTTGTGAGACAAGACATGATTTTTCAAGCTAAATGACTGGGGCAAAAGATGTTTGGGGTATTTGAAGGAACAACTGACTTCTGGTCGAATACAGAGTAAAATCCAGATTTTCCCCATAAGAAACAGATTAATACCAAATGTATTAATGACCTCAGCACTGTCTAGAACTCCCTGATGGGGCTGGTCTCTTCTCCCAGGCACTCAGCAATAGGACAAGGGGGCACGGGGGGCTCAAGCTCTGCCAGGGCAAATTGAAGCTGGAGATAAGGAAAAAATTCTTTGCAGAGAGAGTGCTCAGGCATTGGAATGGGCTGCCCAGAGAGGGGGTGGATTCCCCATCCCTGGAGGTTTTTCAGCTGAGCTTGGCCGTGGCACTGAGTGCCATGATCTGGTAAAGGGACTGGAGTTGGCCCAAGGGTTGGACTTGATGATCTTGGAGGGCTTTTCCAACCCAATCCATTCTATGATTCTATGGATGTGGCACTGAGTGAGAATCCACCAGGTCTTGATCCAACTCCACTGTGATCACCAGCCCAGGGCACAGAGTGCCCTGGGCTGGTGATCACAGTGGGGTTGGATCAAGGGTTGGACTTGATGATCTCGGAGGGCTTTTCCAGCCCAGTCCATTCTATGATTCTAAAGGTGACACTGCCCCTTTAGCCAGCAGCCTGTTTGAGCTGTAGAAGCCTAAATTCCAAAAGAGGTAACTCCATGGGGGCTGGGAGATGAGGAGGGCCCTTGCCACTTGGCTGTGTGACTCACCCCAGCTCACTCCCACAACCTGCCACAAAGGCAAGTCTGTGAGATATCCTGGCAGCAGCGCTCACGCTCATCACACACTCGCCACTTCTTCTCCTCCAACCAGATTTTTCCTGGGACTGCAAACAAAGCTGACCTCATTTTAGTGCTGGTTTTCCAAAGGGATGAATTTTTCCAAACATCTTAAAGGAACCTGCCAGCTAAAACCACGGGTGGGCAACAGCAAAAAGGCAGGGCGATGTTTTGATGGGAGGGAAGGGAGGAGTTTTAGGTCTGTTTTGAAACAGAAATCCCAGGGTCCATTTAGCAGCTGGGAAGGAGAACAGGAGCCCCCTGGAAAGGGCTGCACCATAAACTGGACCAGTTGTAAGAAATCTTTGCTTCACTGCATTTCCCCAGCCCCGTGACTGACACCAGGGGTTTGCAGTTTAAGGGAAGCTGAAATGATATTTTCCAAAGTAGGGACTTTTAAAAAACAAGGTGGAGGATGAACTCCTGACTGAACTTTCAGACAATGTGACCATTCTTCCCTCCTGGCAACACGGGCGGGGCTCCAGCCCCATGCCCGCCGTGCTCCCTGTTCCAATGGCTCTGGTTGGAAACGCCAGAGGCTGAGGAAGAGGTTTGCATTTCATTTTTGTCTAACGAGTGCCAAGATGAGTCCATTCAGGCAGCCTTTGGCCAGTAATGGCTTAAATATTCAGTGCCACAGCCCCCGAGTGATGCAAACAAGCTGTTTAATCACAGCTCCCTTCCCATGTGGCAACACATCAAGCACACTGTGGATAAAAGCTGACCCTGGAATGCAGCCCTGGGAGAGCAGCCCCAGCTGCATCACGGATGTGTTTGATGCAAAGAGGAGATGAAACTCCGGGTATTCTAATGAGTCCTGCTTCCAGAATTTGCTTTATTTGAACCTAAAAATCAAAGGAAGATGTAAACTCGTCACAATGTTTATTAGAATCTTGAGTTTGGGGAGGAAAGGGCCCTGCTATTGTTTGGCAGCAGATCCAAGGCTTGGGAAGAGGGAATGGGAGCCTGGACTGTGGGCACGGGGGTGTCACAACAAGGGCGGGGACAACCCCTGGTCATGTGCCATAAAGATGGTGCCACCTCCGTGCCCAGAACTGGAGCACCAGAGAGGAAGAAAGCAAATACAAACAACCCTTGCCTGAAATGATGCCCATTATTTTTATGCTTTTTCCAACCTAAATAAATCCAAGACAGCCCTGGCTGAGCCCTGCACCAAACTCTCTGTACACCACAGGCAAGGAAATGAGTGCAGCTCCCAGAAGTGACCAACCAAGGTTTGTGTGGCAGCTTTGGCTTCTGCTTTGGAACCCTCTGGACACTTTGGGGACAACACCCAAGATTACCGGGGAACATCTGGGAACCTTTTGGAAAATTTGGGGGTGCTGCTTGTGAAGAACCACCAGGCCATGGGCCTGAGGCTTCTAATGAGCATCCCCAGCTGCCCCCAATGAGGGAGGGCCAAGCACCCACTTCAGCAGTGCCTGGGCAAGGTCTATATAAGAGGCAACACGAGGCAGAATCTGATGAAAGAAGGAGGTTGCCAAGAAAAGAACTCAGGTAGGCTTGTTCCAGTCTAACCTGTCTCAGATGTGGAGTGGCACACCATGGGGCAGGTGCTGGAGGAGCTGTCCCTGCCAGGGGGCAGTTTTGGCCTCTCTCTGCAGAAGGTTTGTTGCCTTGCAGGAGCTTTGATGTTCTGCAGGAGCTGTGGTGCCAAGTGAAGGAGTTTTAGGGGGAAGTGGGCAGGTTGCACAACAACATCAGGGGAGTTTCATGCAGGATGGACAGGAACCAGTCGGGGACTCAGCAGCCTGGAGGGCCTCAGTGTCCCCTGCACCAGAGGGGCAGGCAGTGTCCACCTCCACCAGCAAGGTGAGTGTAAAGAACTGGAGAGGGGACAGGGTGGAGGGAGGTGGTTTCTGGCATTAAAAGCAAGGTTCCTGCCCCACCTAAAAGCTTTTAAGTACAAAATAGTTCACCACTCTTGTTAAGGAGGAGCTAGCTGTATCTTTGAGCAAAAAAATACGGGCCGCCTGTCCCTAAAGCAGGCCAGACCTCTAGGAGGAAGGTATGTGACTGCAGCAGTGGCTCAAGTGGCTGTGGAGATCCAGGGGTGGCAGACAGAGGTTTCTTAGGTGAGGTTCTCTGCAGTACAGGCCGTGAGGTGGCTGCAAAACTGCTCTTGGTGAAAGGGGTTTAGGCTCTACAAGCACAGGATCCTGCTTGGGAGGGATGGGATCCACCCTGCCAAGCCAGGTGTCTCTGCCAGCAGGAAAACTGGCTGTTTTAAGGAGGCCTTCAGAGTAAGGATGGCATGCAGGGAGCCCCACGGGAGTGACAGGGCTGAGGAACAAAGGGCTTGGGGTGATGTGGAAACCCAGAGCAGCTCAGCTGCTCTTCAGGCAGAGCAGGAAGGCTTTAAAAGGAGAAAAAAGGGGCAAACCAAAGCTGGCATTATGTAATGTCTCACTGCTGGTCTCCTAAAAGCAACACATGCGGAGCATGATTCACATCTCCCACTGCCAATATAACTTGGTATAAATCAACAGTACCTTGAAGGGAGTCACTCTGAGGAAAAGAAAACTCGCCAAGCATGAGAGTGAGCAGTAATTTCACAAAACAGGGCCAGAGGCTTTCAGGCTCATAAAAGTAACTCTCTACAGGCAAGGGCCAACAGGCATTCAGAGCTGAAAGCACCATGCACCACCTTTGGAGTAACAGAATCCCCTGAAACCAAATAAGCACAATGGCTCTGGGGGCAAAAGCACAGAGACAGGACTCAGCAGCAGCTCCTCCTGTCTTTCAGCAGCAGCCACTCATTAACAGCACTGAACAGCAATAAAACCAAACACGTTTAGGCCCAGTTCAACACCCACTTCCAAAAAATGTCTGACTACAATGGCTTGATTCCTCTTGACAACAACAAAAGGGAATGTTGTCTGAAAGCCTAAGTGCTCACCCAGGCCAGTATTTTGCTTTGCAGCCTCTGATTGGCTTTGGGGTAAATTATTGGTGATTACAGCTAATATCAGGACACAATGTGCAGCAGTAAAAAGAGATAATTATGAGGAAATGAGGAATTATCTGCTGTTGAAACAATAGATCAATTATGAGGTACAGCACACGAGCTGCAGAGCAGCATTCTTGGGCTCTGAGGGTACTGTCTCCTCTTTCTCAGCAACCAAAGAGAGCCCACAGTTATACAGCTTAATTATCCTCCAGGAGCTCAAGCTTGCTGACTAATTAGGCTCTTGTTGAGACAATACAGAGAAGGATATAATTCCAATTGTCTGTGAAATAGGATGGCACAGTGCTGGCTCTTCCCTGTTTATTCACCTCTCCTGCCTTGGGAGTACAAGTCAGAATTGTTAAAAAAGTAAGGGCTGAAGCTTTTATGAGCCAAGTTCTTGTCCAACAGACCACTGTGGTCAAGAGCTACCCCGGCCACGGAACAGGAGCTTGAGGTGTACAGCAAAATCCACCAAAAAGGCACAGGCAGATGGATGGGTTCTGGCAGCACCTCCCATCAACCTGGGAAAGAACATGTTTGATGTCTGGGCTAATGAGCAACAGGCAGTATGTGCAGTAACATGTCATTCCTGAGTGAGCTTTTAGGTGAGTTTATGGCACAGCAAGTGCAAACACTGGTATGGTTAATAAATCAGTGTTGATAGTATTTGCAGTTAGCAAACACACAGGAAGGGAAAATGTCAGACCACATCTGCTTTGTGCTGAGACAGGAGACACCTGACATTTCCTTCCACCTCAGTGACTGCCCTGTGCTTTTTTGGCCTGTGAAAACAGCTATTACTGTGCTGAGTTCTCAAAGAACCAGAATTCCCCCTGAAATCCACCTCCTTGATGGCAAGCCTGGATTTCCTGCTGCTTCACTGGAGTGTCCTGGTGGTTCTTTGGTCAGTACCCCCCTGTCTGCACCCACAGAGGCACAGGAGCAAAGGCAAAAAGGCCCAAACTGGCAGGTTAGCTCTGACATCCATCCATCCCACATTTTGCAGGAATTCAGGTCCCACATCTGACTCCACCTGGAGCTGCAGGGCTGCTTCACTGACTGCTCCCTGCCTGGGCAGTGGAGTCTAAAGGGGTATAATTGGGCACTCACAATATGGTGTCTGCTTTTCCCCAGGTCCTTCCCAACCTTTTTAAGATCTCTCTGTGTGGAACAAACTGCAGGTTGCTTGCCTACCCCTTCCATCACCCAGCTCAGATGGATCCTTTCCACCAGCATGACAGCCGTGCTGAACCTCTCTGTGTAAAAACACAAAGGTGAGAGCTACCAATGTAAGTCCTCCTAAAAATCCAGTTCAGCACGAGGTCAAAACTAATTTCTGCTTTAACCCCTGAACGGCTGCAGGTGTGCAAGGGGAAGCATCTTCTACCAGCCCCTGAGGGAAGGCACCTCCCACCACAGGGGTGCTGCTCCAGGTGTCACTTCTGCCCGTGCAGGAGCTGCTCTGCGAAGCAGGAGAGCACAGAGGAGCTGAGAGTGTAGGACACTGTAATTACAGGGGAGATGCTCCAAGCTCTCAAAAGATCTGAGCACTTTGTCCACCAAAACATTCTCCTGAGGCAGTGGCACAAGCCAAGGCAGTGAAAGGCCTCGAGCTCAGACTGACCTCTGTACACTGATAAATGTGTGTACATGGGCTGCAGTCCCTCCTGTGACACCCCAGCCATGAATAGGGGCAAAGCCTGGCCCCAGCAGGCACCCCCAAGGAGAACGTTTTTCCAGAGGGTCCCACCACAACAAGGCTCTTACTGGGATTAACATCAGTAGTTTTAAGTAGGGTGGCAGAGCAAACAAAGCACAGGGCTTGGGAGTACAGAATGGGCCCAGTGAAAGGAGCATCTCAGGTCAGTTCTGCCACATCAAACCAGAGACAGGCCCTGCATCAGGGTGAAGGGTAATTAAAAGTGTATGTATATGTACACCATGTGAAAGTTCAGCTCCTGCTGGGGAGAAGCCAAAGGATCAGCTTCCCACACCCCACGCCAAGGTCTGTGTAGGCACAGAGCAGAGCCAGCCAAGCTACTTGACAAACAAAACTGATTCATTTGCAGCATCCAAAAGCAAACCCTCAAGACAAGGAAAAGATGCTGTGATTTGCCTTTTGGGAGGCCAACTCCTCCCCAGGCTCACCTTGGCTAACCTGGGCTCCATGTGCACCTGCAGTGGGGCAGAGTTGGGGGGCACAGCCACGGAAGAGGGGAGATGTCCCCCTTTCCAGAGTGTGCCATGACCACGTGCATCCTGCTCAGTTTAAATACAGTTAATTAAAAAAATCTCACCTTTCTCTCTCAAAAGGAGGCTGTGCCATGTACAGGCTGTTGCAGCACACCATGGACAGAAAGCATTTTTAAATTCAGGCTTCTAACACCCTTATTTTTAAGAGCAGGAAAATGAGGGATTGTTGCTTTTTCCCTCCTTCACAGTGTGAAAAGGGGAGGATGTAGAAACAGGGTGGGGGTTGTGTTCAGTTTTCAGGAGTTTTTTCTTTGGCCAGTCTTTATTTTTACCACAGACATGAAACAACCCATGGCAACCTCACTCCTTTCAGTTCACCCCCTTGGAAATGGATTTGTGGAAAACCCCTTTGGAGATGGATTTGTGGAATGCAACGCTGCTCTTCCTTCAAGGAAACTTCATCTCTGAAAATGAAGTACATGAAAGCAACCGAACGAAACCAGGGGGCCTACAGGGATGCCAGAGAGAGACTCTTCATAAGGTACTGTTGTGACAAGAAAGAAGTAATGGGTACAGGTTGAAAGAGGGCTAATTTCAGTTTGATATTCGGAAGAAATCCTTTCCTGTGAGCGTGGTGAGGCACTGGAGTAGGGTGTCCAAGGGAGGTTGTGCATCTCCCATCCCTGGCACTGTCCAAAGCCAGGCTGGTCGGGGCTCGGAGCAACCTGTTCTAGTGGAGGTGTCCGGCCCATGGCAGGGGGTTTGGATCCAGAAGATCTTTAGATCTATTCCAACCCCGTAACACTGTGTGATTGTAAATCCCTGCGAGCAGCAAGTCACAGATGGGGGACGGCCGGGCAGGGACACACAAAGCAAGGCGGGCAGGATGCTCCGCGCGCGTTTATTTTGCGCGTTTGTGACTGCACAGCGATGCGGTGCGCGGGTCTCTCACACCGTCCGGTCCCTCGGCCGTGCCCCCCGGCTTCTCACCCTCCGCTCCCGTCCCTCAGCCGTGCCCCCCGGCTTCTCCCCTCCCTTCCCATCCCTCGGCCGCTGCCCCCCGGCTTCTCCCCTCCCCTCCCTTCCCATC